>OU452275.1:3020000-3520000 GCA_911728535.1 Pammene fasciana | reverse complement strand
TATAAAAACTGTATACAACCTCAACAACCTTTGATAAATAAATGTGATGTTTTCAAACCAAAAGTACATCATTGTCGGTTGTCAATTAAATAAAAATAATTTAGAAATAAACGCTGACAATGACGTTTGCTTTGAAAACGTTTCAAATATGTAAATATACGTATACTCGTAGACTAGTCTAATTATAACGCTTCGTAATTAGTATGCTAAAGTCGTCTGCTAAGTTTTAATATCGTAAAAGATGGTTCATGTCCTAAAAGTTGATTTGCCCTATTGTGTCACATTTTAAGGGGCTTTTGTCTATCACATCTATCGTCTCATAGTACACCAGTACGCTTGCCATGAGTTATGACATGGACGTTTTCGAAAACGAGTATCGAGTGTTTTATCTGTACATCTTGCTTGTAATATATTAGTGAAAACGAGAAGCACAGATAGAAAATTCGTTACTCGTTAACAAAAAATGTCAATATTAAACTCATGGTAGTTGTGCAGACATTACCATACGTCGTTATCGCGGGTGCAAAAACAAATGTGTTAAAGAATGTAATATAGAATAATTTTGATCTCGTAGGTACAAACGTATTTGATACTACTGACACTTCTGTTATTTCTTGTTTACCATAATCTTTGAGTTCTGTCAAATCGTAGTTGCACCCGCGATAACGACGTTCCATACGCTTCGTAATATGCCATGATATTTTCGCAATATGGCAACATGTCGAATACGACCCTGAATTATCCCCTCGTGTCAATAACCCACAGCAAACAGGAAAGTATGGCGGGATCAGAACGGAATGGTGTTTAGGTTCGGGGTCCTAGGGATTCGTATTAATGCTTTGTAAACATGGGTTTGGTTTGCTTTTCAGTTGTATGATTTTACGGTGCCGAAGTCGAAGTTCCGTGTAACATGGGTGTTTTATTTTATAATTGTAGGTACGCTGTAATTATTGATGAATAACATAAAAATTCAATCAGAACTGAAGTAAATTAGTATTATATATGTGATCCATGATTGCTACAGTTTACTAAATATAGTGTCTTTGGGAAGTTTTGCCCTAACATACGTTCTTTGTTAGAAAAAATGTTAGAAACCAAAAATAACTCGAAAATTATAGTGTTTCTTTTGCACATTGACCCGGTGATTCTGAGGTCGGAAACTCTGGTCAAACATTAGTGTTTCATCACTATTAACATAGGTATAAAAAAATCTGCCATACCCATGAAGGAATGGCACAACATAACTAATTTCACGTAGGGGAGAGGGGGGCAGCTTAGTACATTTTTTACATTTATCGACATAAAGAAAAATATTATCTATTTAAATTAGTTTTAGGCCTCTACACACAAACCTATGTTATTAACCCACTATCCCACATACTTAAAGCTAAAAATAAAAGTAGTAATCACATTTTTGCAACTCAAGGAATAATGTTCAAAACTGCCCCAAGATGGGGTGGTTTTGAATTTTTATGGGGTAGTTTTGAAATATGGGCTGTAAAGGCCATAAAATTGAGATAACGTTTTTTTTTATCTTTACTTAGTACAGTTTGTTAGTAGAAATAATTGTGTAGCATTTTACTCCTTCAATTCGCAGTAACAAAAAAGATGGGGCAGCTTTGTATAGAAATGTGTTCTGAAGTGTTCAAAGGTGCCCCCAGGGGGCACTATTGAAAAATATTGAAATCTTATTAAAGCTACCCCCTTGAGGCAGTTTTGCACACAACATTGTTCAAAACTGCCTCAATGCCGATGAAACACAGGATTGTTTGAGAAAAAATTACATTCTTTTTGCAATAAATAAATATCGGTATGTACAATATTAGGAATAATCAGAAATTATTTATTATAAGAAAAACATAATTATGTCAATTATTTATTTTAACCTCCTGGAACCAAACAACTATAAAAAAAGTATGAAAATTATTAATATGTAGCTTCATAATAATATATTGGCACACAATAAAATCAACAAAAAATTCCAATCTCCTGGAACCAAACAACCATAAAAATTATTAATTAATTAATTAATTTTAGATAAATTCATTACTAGCATTTTCTAATATTAAACAAATTATTATTACTGTTTGAATTTACGTACCTACATGTCAGTTAATATCGGGGCAGATATGAACATTTGTTACGGCCGGGGTAGGTTTGAACAAATTGCTAATCAAAACTGCCTCCTATTTTTTTCTCAAAGCTACCCCGACCACTGTTAAAAACATTACAGTTGTTATTTTCTAGAAACATTGGAAATTCTGATTATTCATACGTGATCACTAAACATAATAGATTGTTCTATCTAATAAATTAAGTTTCACTTACCCCTTCCTTCAAATAAAGCCTCAGGAACCTTAGAAATCGTCACAAATTATACTAACGGTTAGCGCCGAAAACACACTAATTCAATTCAATTTTTAAAATATGGCATTCTGTCCACAATATTGGGACAATTTTGCCAATGTCGAAGTCGCTCCAAGAGCTGGACGTTGTACGGTGAGGTTAGGCTTTTTATAAGGAGATAGCTACTCCCTACAAACAGCACGTGGACTAACGGATATCTAACTCAAACAGGGGTTACACATGTTTCGAGACTAATTCTTCATTAGTTGCTCACTAGTTCGTTAAATCACTGCAGAATAAGCTATATATTACACATTGAATCACGAAAATGAACATAAAATAAGAAGTTTTTCCCGAAACCAAACCACCTTGCTCGACAAGATGGCCGCAAGTCCCAAAAAACACACTATCAACAATCAATTTTTAAAATAAATGGCATTCTGTCCACAATATTGGGACAATTTTGCCAATGTCGAAGTAGAGACGACAAGTGTACGATTAATTAGTTTAAATTTCGCTCCAAGAGCTGGACGTTGTACGGTGAGGTTAGGCTTTTTATAAGGAGATAGCTACTCCCTACAAAAAGCACGTGGACTAACGGATATCCAACTCAAACAGGGGTTATACTTGTTTTGAGATTAATTCTTCATTAGTTGCACACTAGTTCGTTAAATCACTGCAGAATAAGCTATATATTACACACTGAATCACGAAAATGAACAAAAAATAAGAAGTTAATCACAAAACCAAACCACCTTGCTCGACAAGATGGCCGCAAGTCCAAAACACACTAAGCAACTGGCTTGTTCATGTTCTGTCAATTTTGACATCTGTCAGGTGACGGTTGTGTGGGTCAATGTTGCAAGCCTAAAATATAGATTTGTACCAATATTGCACGAGAAATAAATGTTTAAACGCATTTGTTCTAAACTGCCTCTAGTGATAGCTGCCCCCCTATCCCCTACATCATATTATGGGAGCGGCCAACGTACTCAAATATATCTGACCATGCACTTTATCCCCTTGACAACAGAGGCGTTGTTCAGATATTTGTGACCACCTTGGCCGCTCCGATGTATCTGATGGCGAATGTACCTACTAAAAAACGGCGACGATATATTATTTAATTTGCTGTAAAAGTGATAGAGTGTTATTTAATGTTGAATTAAAAGGCAGGAACATAAAAAGTAGGTATTCATTTCAACTGCCGTAACTCAATACTCAATTTTTGACACTTTAAAACGGTTAGAGCAGTAGGTAACCTAAATACACAAATTGATTCTAGACATTTCGAATCAGTACCAAATTTTTTAATAATTAAAATCGAGGTATATTTCAAATTAGAAACCCAATTTTCAGGTAGCAGGTTAAAGGGGCCAATTTTTGACATTCGAGCGCCAGAATTCAAAAAGTTTAAGCTCGAATATAATCGCACACAAAAGCTTAGCGCCAGTTTTTTCGAATTAAATTAATAGTTTAAATACTCATGAATTTAAATTCCTATCGCTGTTATTTTTAAAACATAATTTCATCGTTTTATTCTGAGTTGTAAATGTCACTTTCGAGTACTCGAATCTCAAAAATCACCCCCCAAGGCTTTTCAGTATACGAGTATACTACACTAAAGACAAAGTATGTTTAAACTTAAATTAGGTGTTACAATAATTTTAATACTACATGAATATTCTATGCGTCATAATATTATTTTGCTAACAAAGTACCAAAATGAGCATACATAATGGTGCATAACTCCGAAGGGATAAAATGTAGCTCAACTAGCTGAAAAAGTTTTGGTTAGAATCATGAAAATGTAATTTCATCACGAACACGACGAGTAATGAATTCCGGGAAAGTGGAAGTTCTAGACTTTATTCAGCTCTCAAAATATAATTTCAATCTAGTTTCAAGTCCAATAAAAAAAGATTAAAAGAACCTGCTGTCACTATACCTAGCTGACACGTTCTACCAAGTATGTAAGTGGAAAAGTGACGCATTACTCGATAGGCGATAAAATGGCAACCATGGGGCATGGATGGCTTTCTGACTGCGTTATGACTTCAAGCGATTAAATTTTTACTAAATTTTATTTACGATTGAAACAAATCGAATGGTCACCTCACATGTCGTACGCGTCAAGAGATAATTCTCTGTACTGTAAGACATGTCCAAAAATAAATACATATATTATGATACGTACTTACGACAGCGTAACCTTCCTTCGGTCGGTAAAAACGGAACAAATTCATGTCAAATTGATATCAAAAGGGTTACTTAACGTCAACACACTTCAGACGTCAGAATAAATTTATTTGCATGTAATTTTGATGACAACTTCGATAGCAAACTCATAACTAATCATGGTTTGAAACTCCACACACCGCTCGTGCTCAAGATTACCTAACAAACACCTAAACTTGGTTTACTAGTTAAACTTCGATCGTCTAAGTTCTAGATAAAGGCGACATACACAATTGCCAAGTTGTGCACCAATGTGCAAGTGCATTGTGCATTGAGCAACATTTTCACTAAATAAGTTATAAATTATAAACACCCGCGTTTTTTCCCTTTTATTTCAGCCCATGGTTAGGTCCAATTACAAAAACGAATGGGTATAGTTAGCCTAAATTAATTCGAAGAAAAAATTATATATCGAATGTTATATTATGTATCGAAAATAACAATCTGAAAGAAATATTACGCAACTTAACACGGTCTTTTGACTAGGGACAAGACTTGGTAGGTATATGGAATTATGTCAATACCGAAGGGTTTTTTATCACACATAAGGAAAGAGGAATAGAAAATAAATAACACATGTCATTATATAATAGTATTTTATACAATCGTGACATAACAAAGAGCTTTACAGTCGAGTACCGTGTTTAGGCCACGAAGCTTGATGAGTGGCCTAAGTAAGGTACGAGATTGAAAAGCTCAATTATGTCACTATTGTATACAATACTTTTGCTACGAGCACTCAAATTAGGCAAGTCGGTTAGAATAGAGTTCAATAAATGCGTAACAATTTGCTGCCTCTATATTGTGTCGTGCGCCGCCCGGCCACGCTGTCGCGGTCGGGCGGCGCTCGACACCTGAGAGAACTATAATATTGTAAAGTAGTAATTATTTAAGATGTCAGAATATTACTAGGGATTTCTACCTACAATTTCGACACCTTAAATAAAACGTACTATATGAAAATCCATTTTAGTTTTGTCGACAAAATATTTTTTTCTACTCGCCGACTATAATGCTTGAATTGAGACTTTGTACAGAGAACTACTAGCGCATACATTTCGATGGTCGCATATTCGCCGCGTGGCCGGGCGGGGTTCGGCACCTATTTTAGTTTTGTCGACAAAACTAAAATGGATTTCCATATAGTACGTTTTATTTAAGGTGTCGAAATTGCAGGCAGAAATCCCTAGTAAAATTCCGACATCTTAAATAATTACTACTTTACAATATTTTAGTTCTCTCAGGTGTCGAGCGCCGCCCGACCGCGACAGCGGCGCTCGACACAGTATAGAGGCAGCAGATTGTTACGCATTTATTGAACTCTATTCTAACCGACTTGCCTAATTTGAGTACTCGTAGAAAAAGTATTGTATACAATAGTGACATCATTAAGTTTTTCAATCTCGTACCTTAATTAGGCCACTCAGCAAGCATCGTGGCCTAAACGCGGGACTCGACTGTAAAGCTCTTGATTATGTTACTATTGTATAAAATATTACCCGCTCCCTGTCGTAATATGTATAATAGTTGGTTTGGTTTTATACTCTTGTGAATCAAGAGCCTTACTCGCTCAAATAGTTCTGAATCACGCGAGGTGTAATTTGCTATGCGATTTCAAGCACGCATAACTTAAGAACTAAGTGTATGCAAAGTTAAGCTCTGCTCTTTATCTGCTTGAGTTCTTACTTTTAAACTACTTTATTGTTTAAACGTACACGGTTTGATTTTATTTCAGTTCTAAAATAGATGCACAGTATCATTCTAGTCTATGATATATAATAATGACAGATTGGTTATGCACGCTCCAAAAGAGAAGCCCTTAAAAAAAGTGAATTCAAAAAATTGACACTAGTCGCGCACCGGCAAGCGAGAGATGCGGACCTGCCAATGAGCTGCCGTCATCAGCGTGAGAAAGAGACAAACTATAATTTTCTAACAATGAGAGTGACAAAGATGTGTGTGATTGTCAAAATAGATAAATATAACGAAATCATTGTCAAGTTAAGAAATAACTTTGGAAGTATTTATATGCACATTTTGTTAGAGTATATCCCAACCATAGTAAATATCATTGATTCTAGTATAATCTATGATTTCAGAGCGTAAAATTGTATTAATGTTTAAAAGAATAAAACAAAATTATTTGTGTTTGACAACTTATTTAATATTCCTAATTGTTTTTCTTCACTATTTCATGTTTAATCTGACTCGTCTCTTAATTTATCATACAGTAACTGTAGTGTTTATTCTTTTCGCCCACATTAGAGGTCTTAAAAAATAATCTTTAAGTGAAAAAGGACTGATGTTTTTACATTTCCTATGTATAAAGTAAGGACGCGAATTACGAAGAAAACCGTATATTATACACCTTTCCTATCTGAATCGCACGCGCCAAATTTATATTTATGTCCGATGTTAATAGCGGGTGGGTGGTATAATTATAAGCGATAGAGATAGGAAATGGCATGGCTATATATGATAATATTCTCCCTGATTTGCGTCCTTCCTTCAGTAGATAATTTTTTCTTTAATTTGTAGTTTTACGGGTTCCTTTAGGTTGCCTTTCACTTGCGTTGTTGAGTCATTTACGGTGATTGTACGGTACTTTGTACTTCCTAACAATGGCACCACATCACGAATGCGTCGAATCTCTTTCTATCCTCCACTTTATAGGTAAGTACTAGCTCCATATTGCAAAGCTTCGTGCCCCGTTCTCTCAGGCAACGTGAAGACGTGTTGCACTTTAAAACGAAATTCTGGAAACAGAAACACTTGTTCTCTCGCGCGAGCGAAGAGCATTCAAGCTAAAACACATTAGATCTTAGAATAATACAGTTTTGAAAGTAGGTAGTAATGATATCATAAACTTATATAGATGTCAACCCTGCCTGCCTGTTGTTGCAGTTGTTGTAGTTGTTTTTGTTGTTGCTGCTTGTTGTTGTTGTTGTTGTTGTGCCTGGTTTACCTGTTTGAAAGAAAGACGCATGAGGTGCCACGAGCAGGCCTCCAACCCCGGCCTAACCTGGGGGAGCACACACGTGCCACATGTGTGGACGAGGGGTCCTCTTTCGCATAGGACTATACAGCCACGAACGCAATGGCCGTTACCGGGATGCTACTTAAAACATCTGATATAGATGAAAAGGCCTATTATATATATAAATGTCATATACAAAGGAAAAAGTGACCTAGGCCTCCGGTGCCCAAGGCTGGGATCTAACCAGCGTCTTCTGCATTCGCGGCAAAGGCCTTAACCAACTTAGCCACCTGGGTGACAGAAGCACCGGTCGAATGATATTATTTTTAATACAATTGCTCTTAAAGTAAGTATCTTTTCTAATGTTACGTAATTCAATGGAATAATTTGACAGCACTTTACATACATTTTATTACCACTTTATATACCAGGAGCTGACAAATTACTCTACGGATTTATGAATCCTGCACCAGAACAGACGACGCAACGGGGCCACGAAGTTACATCGCCTAGATCAAAATAGTATTAAGTTATTTTATGTTTATTATGTAGTCGGAGGCCTTTGCCCAGGGGACACTAAATAGGCTAACGAAAAAAAAATTTAGTTCGCAGTGCCTTATAATTTTTACGAAGAAACGCACAAAAGCGACAATTTTCAGTCAATTTGAATTTGACAACTAAAACGTCAACAAAATTTCCTTTGACACATTTGTTTTTATTCGGAAATCGGCCACTTTTTAGACTATCCGATAATGACATTTAGTGAAAAATCATTTAGTACCATGTGGTCGTTATGAGATCACAACCTGGTTAAGGGTTAACTGCAGTAATATCCAGACTTAAGCATCAATACTACAGTTTAATCACGCTAACTTGGACGAACAGTGAAACTGCCTCATATCACACACGTCACATTTTCATATAAGTTTGACTTTAAATTATATTGGCTTATCACTCTTCGGTATCAGCTTAGTCGGGCTTTAGCTTAATTTTTATTTGCGAAAGATTGTTAGTTCAATTTTACTGCTAAACAGGTTAGCGTTATGACTAGGTTTCTAGGCTTAATTATTCTAAGCATCGAAGTTGTTGAGAAAATTGCACATCCAGAAGATTTCAAGCAAAATTGCTTGAAAGGAATGTGTTTTAGTCAACTATCGTCGTTTGGAACATTTCTTTGGATAAAGGGTGTTATAGGTTTTACGTATGTGTGTATCCATGTACTTTGTGCCCTGATTTCATTTCCTTTTGGGAGTGATTTCCGGGTATAAAAAGTTTCCCTTTCTAAGTTATTTTGCCCTTATTCATAAGTAGACGAAGTCGCGGACGCAAGCTAGTTTGTAATAAAACCTGGTTTCTCACTGAGGTAAGACTAGAAATTTAATATTGAAGCGGGTTCTAGAGTTAGGTTGCGCTTGACAAACTTAAATTCACTTAAGTCGTGTTTGTGCACGTTGGACAGATATTGCAAGGACGGTAGAATTTCATCTTGTCCTATAAACGAATTTTCGTAAAATACAGCGAGAATAGAAATACTCTGGTAAAGTCCTACCAGTCAGGTAAGTCATACTGAACAATTTTTTATTTGGGACCAGCCCCGAAATCTTAAGAGTCGCCAGGACGCTCGCGTGAACCCGCGTTCCCATACAAACGTAGTTCAGCTCTCATTTTAAAACGACATGCTTTAGAACCATGAAATTTGGCATGGGCATTTTAGTAGTACAGTTTTTCGTTGCTAAAAATTGTAATACAAAGAAAATATAGCAAAAATAAGTTTTGTATGTAAATCTGTAACTGGCTGTATTTTCTTTGTATTAAAATTTTTTGCAACGAAAATGTCCGACCTAGATCTGTACTACTAGAATGCCCATACCAAATTTCATGGTTCTAAAGCATGTCGTTTTAAAATGAGAGCTGAACTACGTTTGTATGGTCCTGGCGACCCTTAATTGGCCTAACCATTCAGAACGTCGATGTCTGATCGGCCAAAATGTATGAAATATCCAAAATGTATGGCTAGTTATTGAAAAAAATAACCTGTACATTTTATTAATAACGGCTACTGAGCACGCCCCAATCATTTTCTTTGATCGCCGCACCAGAAATATTTAATTAAATTGATACGTTAGTTAAAAAAGTCGTTCGGACGACTGGTCATAATTGCTTCCACTGTGCACAGAAATAATTAAATAATTTCATTTCAAGAGCGTCCATTTGAAATCAACGTCTTGTAATCAATCTAACAGCAATTTATGATATTACCTACTAGTCCCCTTTGTGCGTGTTCTGTCAACCCCATTTTCATCCTCTAACAAGTAGTTGAATTGAAAAAGTTATTTTTCGTAACAGAGCACCATTTCTTTGATATTAATTTAATGCGTGACTCTAAAGCGTGGTGGAACGAAGTACTTTAGTACAGTTGGCTATAAAATAGTTTACCAAAAATAAAAATATTCCTAACCTAGGGCATAGACAAAGACAATTTTGATAATCCATATTGAAGGGGCCCTAAGGCCGCCGACGCTTAAGGTATTGCTTGAAAATTGTAATTAATCTGTACAAGGAAACGTAAGCAGTTACCGCAATTTATAAGTTCCCTTTCAATAAGCTTTCAATATGGATTATATCAGAATTGAATTGTCTTTTCAACAGAATTCAAGATTTCGAAGGAGGAGGTTCTCAATTCGTCGGGATCTTTATTTTTGCAATTTCTTTACGTACCTATGTTCACCGATAAATTCGAAGACGGCTAGGCCGATTCGGAAAATTCCTCTTTTATTTTTTCGGTGGCAAACAAGCATACAGCCAGCCCGCCTTTTTTGAAAGAATATACTTCACAGTTGGTCCCATTGTAACCAGGTCAGGAGCTGATGATGGGATCCTGGAGAAATCGAAAGAGCTCTTCAAACACTATAGTCATTTAAGTATCTTTTACAGTAGCTCGGGCATTTGCTTTCGGGAAGGTCGAGACTATATGAAGTCGTTTTGTTTTGTTTGAAATTATGTCTTTCCCAACCACGGAACAATGGTGTTCCGGACCTTTGGGAGGCGTATGCGGAACCGAAGCCAACGCGCAGAGGCCCTTTCGACAATTTAATGAAAAGTGAGGGGTACACTAAGCGATGCTGCCTCTGCCCGTGTCATGGGACGCACGCAGAGACAGCACCCGCCACGGTGTAAGGACTATTGAAAATTAATGGAGTCTAAAATGTACTTGGTTTAATGGGCTGTTGGATGAAGAACCGGACGCCTGCCTAATAAAACGGTATCCAATTGAAATTATTATTATAACGTTAGGAGGTAAGGTACCGTCGCTATAACTAAAGTTCTGGAAAACCAAATTTCGCAGTACCTAATAGTAAAAGAAAAACTTTTCTCTATTTTAGTGGTGAATGCTGATATTGCTGGATGGTACTTATCTATGGTATCTAGGTACGAGCGTAAAAAAAGAGAATACCTTCACTTATTTTCGTTTATGTTTTGTAAGAAACTCACTCTATTCGCTATGTGCGAAGTGCAAGGTAGGGGTAACGAGAACGATCGCAGTGCACAATGTGGCAAGAAATGAATCTGCAAAAGCCCCTGTCAGCTGTCAAAATAGTGAATCAACCAGTGACATTTCATATAAGCTAGGAACACAACCTATTTATAAAAAAGAAAAAAGAGGAATTTAACACCTGCCCAAGATATGGCGCTACAATCATGCACACAACGAAGACTACTAGTAGGTAGTCTTAGAGTACTGACAAACTGTATTTGCCCGGGGTACTCGATAAGCATTTGGAATGAAGCTTTTGGCAGCTACTAGCCAGCGGATCGACGTCGGGATTTAATACGATTATGCATTTCGCCAATAATTTAATTGCACAAAGCTCTTCCCATCAGCTCTATTAATGGTATTAGTATAGGATAAATTTTCGGGATACTTATTCTCTCCAATTTTCAACATTTGTTTTTAATTTACGCTTAAAATTTTGTTTTGACGTTATCGTTAAGAAAATAAGAGCGTGTGTATGTCATTTTGAAAAGCCTACCAGCTTAGCTACTTCTGCTGCTAAATGTATTTTAAAATTAAAATGCTGCAACTTATGACATTTATTTGAGGTCAGCCCAGCATGCTTTCTTCTTCCATACCTGAAAACGGTATGGTCCCTTCATCTCATTATTCACTTCCTTTTCATGCCTCTCCAATACAAGCTATGAGAGGTGATAAAACAGTATTTTACGCACATGTACGTTGACAAGTAAATACTTCGTATTGCTCTAAATTTACTCCTTGATCCTTTAACTTCATCGTAAAAAAGCGTTATCCCCAAAAATGATTGCGTCGCGTATTCCGGACGTAGATGTTACACGGATCATCTCATCACACGATGGAGTGGACAACAACTCGCGATCTCGATAAATTATACTTTTTTATACCAAGGCGGAAAAAAAATATACGGCTATGTGACGCCAGCCTATGAAAACCTGCAATACAATAGGTATCACATGCGCGTTACCCATCATAATAGTGAATATTCCTTTTTTGAAGAGCCCCATAATGTAGTCCATCGGGAAAAACCTTAAGCACAGCCGGAGATTTTATGGAAGGAAATTTCTCTTAAACCGCATGTTGCGCGACTGCGCGTCCAATTACGTGTGAGGATTAACGCTCTCCCGATGGGATATGCTTGTGAGTTAGATCGTCGACGATCCGCACAGCGCACCTTTTGGTGTTGACTTGACACCACTTCACAACATCTCAAAGACAAGAGGCCCATCATCATCATCATTTCAGCCATAAGACGTCCACTGCTGAACATAGGCCTCCCCTTTGGACCGCCATAAGTATCGGTCGGAAGCGACTTGCATCCAGCAGCTTCCGGCGACCTTTATAAGGTCGCCCATGAGAGGCCCATGCTAGACCCAATATAAACGTTCCGTTTCGTGGTGTCTTCAATCATTAAAAATGTTCATTTTTGGTAATTTAGATCGAATAATTTGTTTTTATGTCTAAAATAAAGCCATAAGGGGCTTTTAAGCGCAACACATACATACTTTAGCGAAATTTAAGTATCTTAGACTACAAAACTGCCGGAAGACAGAAAAATTTAACATCTGGCAAAATTTTGTTTATTGGCTCCATACTAAAAATCAGCCCCCGTAGAAAATTTTTAGGCTTCTGGCTTATTTTTGTCTATTATAGCTGTGATCGCTGAATTCAGCTCATGTGTGTTTTGCGCCATGTATTATGTGTACCATCTAGTAGTTACGGTGGTCTGTGGTAGTTGTTTAAGTTTATCTTTACGCCTAAGACATTTTTATACGTTCATAAAATTTCTGCGTGTGTCACATGTCACAAGGTTTCATTTACGATTGTAACTTCTGGTACATTTCATCTTTACGGCGATCATAAAGTAGAATTTTGTTTTATTTTAGAACTGTCTTTAACTTTCAAACAATGGCTTCATATTAAATTTAGTAAACTATAGAATAACAGTACTTACTAAGCAATATGTATTTAGTTTTAAGCTTTTAATGAATAAGATTTTAATTATTTTGTTTTATTATTTTCTTGTAACTTATGTGGTGCTGTATGTGTATGGTTTCTAATATAAATTCTCTTTTTTCTCTAAATTTTCTTCTTCTTCTTCTTTTTCTTCTACTTCTTCTTCTTCTACTTATAAACCTATTGTACCAAATTCCTGAATATCAATGCCAAAATCGCTGTTCTTACACAATACCTTCTATTATAACTACTACTATTACTACCTCTACTAGATAGTCGCACGACTGTAGCGTAATGATCCGAATTGTATCTCGGCCTCAGACACCAAAGACTTCTATTATGTTCAACGCCGTTTCTGTCTAGTCGACGGCACCCAACTCACTTTGGTCTTTTGGCACTTTCCTGCAGCCCTACATTTCTGAACTTCCTGATACATTTGATACTTTAGAAATTTGTACAGGGCTCTCAAGTATACGGAAAACACAATGATCAGATGACATTTTGTAATATAAAATAGATCCAAAATTGCCTAAAATTAAATTTTCATTTCTATCGAACATAATAAGACTTGCGTATTTCGGCTTTGCAAAGGCACCGATTTCGTTTAATTTTTCATTAGTTGTATCAAATTGATAAATTGTATTTTTGTCAATATTCAACATATATATCTCGCCCACATTCCCATGTATAATAACAGCCCTGAAGTTGATTACTACCAATTCATCAATTATATCTCCATTTAATTTTAATTTATTAAGTTTTCTATCAGCTGCGTAGATGTACATATTTCCAAAATCATCAAACACTATGTCATTTACGACAACATTTTCAAGAGCAGTTACATTTTTTACGTCAGTCCCGTCGAAGAAACGAAGACCTTCTTTATATCTTGAATATAAATAATTAATACTCGTAAAATACATTGTCCCGTTATTTACCCATAATTTGTGTAGATGTACGTTACTATCTGGATCTTCTGTGAGTATTATTGTTTTTGTTTTGCCAGATTTAAGCTCATATTTGTAAACCTTATTGTCTTTATTAAATTCATAATAATATAAATCTCCAGTAACTTCATCTAAGCTTAAATCGAATTTAAAAGTTTCTAACATTGGTAGCAATACTATCAATTCACTTGTATTATTATCCAAATCGATAGCTCGTATGGTATCTTCATTTCTATAGTACATAATGTTGTTCTTATGATGGATGGTTGTCGCAGCGTAGCGGAGTGTTGTTGTGTTCTCAAAGAAGGTAGCTCTTGAGAAGCAACGTCCATGAAGGCAGACGTCGCATTCTGAGTACGAGGCAACTTTTACTACGTTCACTAATAACACTACCATCAACGACGTTCGCACACAATACTTCAGATTGTCCTTCATATTTTAACATCGAACTTAATACAGATTGATACTATCACTGTGTTTTCGCAATATATGTTTTTAAAGCAGGAATTGAATAGTTTGTTACTCAACCATTCTCAGTACACTGAGTCGTGAAAACGCCGCGCTGGTAATTTTAAGCAATAGATGAATACCTTATTCAACATAGATTGGGGTCTATTAAAACCGGTGTGTTATATAAATACATTGCTTGGTAATATATTTATGCAGGATGTTGATTGTACCAGCGATCAACATGCCTCATTATAGTAATGGCCGGCAATTTATAACACATTTAGTTTTTACCATCGAAAAAGCTGTTGAAGATTGGAGTAGCATTGTGTTATGTGTGTCTCTGTCACACTTCATTAAACTCAAATGAACTGAAATGAGATGAATAATGTATCGTCCGATAAAGATCTTGTTCTGTACATTTTAAAGTTTCGAAGGTTTTACAAAAATCACGACACAAACCTGTTTTGTACAAAATATTATTTATTTAAAAGGAATTGTTCTTCATAGTACATTTAAATATTTACAAGACATGGTATTGCTTATTGAAATTCCATTGAAACTATTAATACTTATTAATGTTAAAACTATTAGGTACTTTTTCTGAATAGCATTTTATTATACTTCATAAATATTGATTTAAAATATAGGCACTGGATTCAGGGCCGTAAGGGTTAACATTCAAAATATATTATGAATTTCTTAAATACAATATTAAATGACCTACATTTAGAAGGTAATTTATTTTTGTATAGAGCAGAACGTCTGCTACCGATACCACAATGTTTAGAAATAAAGGAAAAGTAGATATATCCATTGCCTCTGGCGAGACTCGAACTCGCGACTCTAGGAAACATGCTCTGACCAACTGAGCTACTGAGACTTATAGTTGAATTATCGAGAGCGTGGAATTGCATATGTAGTGGTTGTACCATGTTGTGCCTCTTTGTGTGCGGATTCAAATATAGAATGCCTGTACACAACAATACTACTACATATATTATATGCAATTCCACGCTCTCGATAATTCATTTATACCTGATGGCTGCGAATTTCTCCACCATATCCTTTATTTACATATGCGTCTTAGGGTGACGCCTAGCGACATCTGCCGAAGAAGTCTTAAACTTCTTAACCGGCAATCGGAGTCCTAAAGATGCATTGAGAATTCGTCTCGCCCGAGGCAATGGATTTTTTTTCTTTTCCTTTATTTCTTAATATTTAGAAGGTACTTACAATGTCATGATAAAGGTATATTTAGACCTCTTGCGCATAACGATTTTTAAACTTCATATATTATAACATAAATACTTCATTAAGTGTAAACGAAATACTGTTTTGTATTATTTTGAACTGGTAACAATCTCTTATAAAGTCATAAAAATATTGCACAATATCTGTTAATATTTGAACCAAGGCATTGAAAGTTAATACCCTGTTCCAATTTCTTCTTAAAATTACTATCAAAAACAATATATTGGAAAATCACTTCTTCTGTTACATTTCATTATTTTTTTAGTTTTGCTGGGAATGTTATATTTTATTATAATTTTATTGACTCACACTTACATTATCTAATTTCATATAATATTATATAATACACCCAGGCATGTCAAATTTTTTAAATATTACTGGTAAACTACGTAAATGCAGAAACTCGTTTAACAATGGAACTGGTAAGTCAAAAATTATGATGATGTACATATTATGAACTTCATATTGATAAACTTTGAAATCTTTTAAAAAGCCTTGGAGTATAACTCTTTAGCCGACTAGAGTTGGCTCATTGAAGTATGAAATAATAAATATGTACACAGAATAATTATTTTGTTCACATAAATCTATCTTTCACCTGGTGGTCTTAAAAGGGGCCATCCATTAACAGTCACACTTTAAAGGGGGAGTTAGTGCCTACGCCAATCTGTGGCATTAGGTTGCCAAGCGGACCGTAGGTTCAATTGAGCTGTGACAAAAGCCAGGAACGCTATAATAGGATGGATATAGAAGAATTAAAATGTTAAAGGGGAGGGAGAGTGTCAATAATATAGTGGCACAAGGTTGATGCTCATTTTTGGTGACACCACATTTACAAATATCGTGTAGGTACAAAAAAAATACTTTTTTGAAGGATAAAACCCTCCTCAGACTAGGTACACTATCCTCAGACTATGTTGAATTCGTTTCAAATCTTTCTTAAAATCTATCAATATGTGACGTCACATAGGGGTGCAACGGGTATACTATACAAAATGTGACCAAGTGCGACAAGGGGAGGGAAGAGGAAAAAAAACATGAAATTGGTGTGACAAAACTTGTGGATGAACCCAAATCACGCGCAAGCGTTCTATAGCAACTAAAATTTGATGAAGCGTACTCATCACTTATTCGGTTAAAGAATCAGTTTCAAATAGCTTATACATTTTTCTTAACATCAAAGTTGTGTTTAGCTCATTTTGAACACATAAGCAGCTTAACAACTACTTCTGCTGCTGACTGTAATAAGAAAGTTTTCAAGTTGCGTTGTGCAGTCCCATGGGCAACCGAAAAATTTCGGATACTATAGTAACTTCAATGAGCCATTTTAATTGTCTTAAATTAGTTATTGTGCCTAATAACATTCACTGAGCAATATTTACTTCAATACTATCGTAATTACTATTTACAACATGTTTTCTGTTAGGAACTTCTCTAACGCGTGGTATAGATGGGGCCTCACGCCAACTAAACCGTGGTCTTCGTCCGTGTAACTCTGTAAAAATATGTTTGGTTATTAATTTGGCACTTAGGTACTATAGGGTCTGTGATGCCTAAATCCGAAATCTTAACTAGACAATTCTGATCAATACAATTGCAATTGTTTAGTCGGTGTAATAAAACAGGTCGACGTGATCAAATAGGGCACTCAAGAGAATACGTTTCATGGTTGAAACAGCAAGTTTGACATTGATATCTGATTCGAGAGATAAGGTGAAGACATACAAGAGTACCAAGCGAAATAGACCCAGTCTTTTATAATTTTTCCTCATATTTTGGTCTCAGAAACGCTTAGTTAAAAAAATCTGGTTATTCGTTCCAACTGTGTATGACGTGCAGTATTACATACAGAGCTAATTACATAATTACATAATACAATACCGCTTTGATAACTCAAGGTAACAAACACGAATCTTGTCTCCCCTCCCTAGTATTTCCTAAAGTGTCATGCCGTCATGCGTTTTCCCAATCGGCTGTCCCTAAAATGCTCTAAAAATAAAATTCTTCCATTGCATCGAACAATTTAATTCAAATAAATATTAAGAGGGAAGCGTGACTAGGGGAAAAGGGGAGGAGCTATAGGTATTAGGTACAAAAGTACGTACCATTTGCGTGAAGTAGACATCTTCCCGCTGTAGTAACCGAGAGATCAGCATGGCGTGCTGGTAATGCACGTTGTCATCTGCCGTCCCGTGGATCAGGAAGTAGCGTTTGTTTCTGTATGCTGCCACCTAATAAATATTTGTTTTACTCATTAGCAATATGACACAATAACTTTGAAGAGCATAGACACCAGCAGAGGA
Organism: Pammene fasciana; assembly: GCA_911728535.1. Classification (NCBI taxonomy): domain Eukaryota; kingdom Metazoa; phylum Arthropoda; class Insecta; order Lepidoptera; family Tortricidae; genus Pammene; species Pammene fasciana. Next base: position 3,502,000 of record OU452275.1, on the reverse strand, counting down.
TGGGGTATTCAGAATGACCTTCTCACGCTCTTATGCATAAAAGTCGTGCCACCATTGTCTGTCATCTTATCTAGTAAGAATCTTTCAAATACTGGTACGAAAAATAGCTACGGTACTACTTAGCACAATTTCAGTGCCTGACACTTTCTAGAATTTGATGGGGGCTGACAATTTTTTTTATAGGCTGCCTGTAGTCAATTAATTGATTGCACGTATAATAAGTAGTTAGCCATTAAATATTGAACATAAACAGAGGAGTAAGTGATTTCACTTTTTTTCTATGCCACTCTATACTTCTGTTTTTTTTTTTTCAGATTAAAAAAGTTCTGCAATTTATCGTTGTGCGATTTTTGGGTAGTCCCATTTAAATTTTTCCCTGATATGGTTGGAAATAATAAGGAGACATTGGCGAAATCGATTGTTATTTTTCTAATCTGAAAAATTAACGGGGTATAGTGAAATATGGAAAATATTTATTTTAACTTTTCACGGCCAGTGTTACGACATCATGTAAGGCGGTTCCACAATTGACCCCTAAAACTCTAACCCCTTATTCATAAACATCTCACGCACTTTAATTAGTTAATTTATATTTTGTATCAAAGTGACAGATCAGAACAATACATAAATCTACTAATTGAGGCCTGAGAAGTTTATGAATAAGGAGGTATATACAGCCTTGGCCAGAAGTGTTGAGCATAGGTGTTTTTTGTTTACAATTTTGATGTTAAGCATTATTTCCCTATCCTAACAATGTACGGTAACGGTAAATGTTATATTTTATTTATAAATATAGAAAACTTCACTTAATAACACTTTCAAGGTACTTAAAAAATATGAAAACAGAAGGTACCAAAAATGTAAATTTAAGTCGGTGCGACATATTGCAAATATTCTATGCAGTTACTACTAACTTCAACAAAACATGCCTATTAGTTTAAATTAATTGACAAAATAACTTAAACAAAGATGGAAACGATGGACTAAACTTTCCAGTTTTGTATGAAAATCGCATTGGTGCTCAACACTTTTGGCCAAGGCTGTACATGTATGTATTTTCTTCGGTACTAGGACTTTGAGTAGGATGTGATTATTTTAAACTGGACTTACCACTTCATCAGTCAGTAGCGATGATACAGCATACGCCTCTGGGCTCTGCTGCGGAGTGTCCATATATCGCTCTGTGTATATTGTGTCTGAAATCAAATTGAATACAAAACGAATGAAATAATAACCATTTGCATCGAGAGGGTCAAATTGATTGGGTATTATAGATGAATTATCGAGAGCGTGGAATTGCATATGTAGTAGTATTGTTTGTGTACACGTACAGGCATTCTATATTTGAATCCGCACACAAAGAGGCACAACACGGTACAACCACTACATATGCAATTCCACGCTCTCGATAATTCAACTATACTCGTTTTACAAAGCTCTGCCTGAAAAATAATCCAACTAGGCAGAGTTGTTTTGGCAAGATTGAATTGGAGCTGTTCTAACTTGACGGAAACAATATTTCCTAGTTAGTTTGCTACACTATCCTTATTTCACGATCAGGCATCTGGCAGCTGTTGCACAGAAGTATAGCAAACTGACAACAGGAATTTTATTCTCTCGTTTATTGTGGGATATCTGTTATGGCCAGCTTGAGAGCCGATAGACAAAAGTTTTGGCTACTACTTTGGGTCTGGCATAAGCAACAAATGATAAAGAGTGGACCGCCAGCATAAACATTGAAATAAAACATATGAATTATTTACGGTGATGGCAATTCCATATTTCGTCCCTACAAAATCCACGCTGAATAAGTATAGTCCAAGTCTACTGTCGCAGCATATTTCTAAAGATGTCGTTTCAGATTCTGTCTACAAAACTATATCATGCCATTTTAGTTTTTAATGCCAAGATATTAAGGTATACAATACCATAGAACCGCCAGTCCACAACGGGTGCGACGGCCATAGCACACCGGAACACGTCGCCTCCCCTCGCCAACGCCAAGGAAGCTGCGTAGCCGCCGTACGACCAGCCCCAGATGCAAGTGCGGTTGGAGTCCAGGAACGAGAGGTTCTCGTGGAGGTATCTGCAATGAGGATTGACAGGAGTTAAGTACCTACAAATAATGTTTTAAAGGGAAATAAATATAGTGGTATAGTTGTCATAGGGATTGTGGAGTTCTTAAAATCTCCTCTTTCCTCAGTTATGACCCTCAAAATACATAAGGTATGAAAGACGGGGGGGAGGGGGAGCATATATATATATATATAGGTACCTACAAAATAAAATCAAGTTTCGGCAACTCATGCATACATATTCGTAATTCCATCGTAGATTTTGATGCGAAATGGGTATTGATTATTGTCTTATCAATCTTAAGATAGCATACCTAAAAACTTAGGTATTCATTGAAGTCAAGAAGTTTTGCTCAACAACCACAGGTTGCTACAAGGTGTTGTCAGAAAGCTACAAGGTGATGTTGAAACTATGAATCTAGTGATAGACTTGGTTCTCAATCTCAACAGTTCCCAATACTTGGTTCACCTCCAAAATATTCGCGACTTCTCTCAACCCTGAGCCTCGTCCATCGATATGGACAACAGAGACCCAACAGCTTACCAAGCAGGTACCGGGTATTAGTATATATATTAGTATTAGTACCAGGATTATTATTTTACCCATGGCTTATGAATTATGATGGCTGGAAGTATCCATGATCGAGCCACGAAACCATCAAACCCTTTGCACCATATGTGAAACTATTCAATCAAGTTACCTAGTGACAGAGATCTGATCTTCAATCTCCACAGTTCCCAGCGCTCGGTTGACTGCGAACATGTTGGCGACTCCTCGCAGCCCTGAGCCCCGTCCGTCAATATGGGCGACAGCAATGTTCCAACGGCTCACCAATGAGGTGCCCCAGTCGATGCTCCACTGTTTCGTGACTAGGGCCGTGTCTGGGCCGCCGTAACTGAAATCACACGATTTGAAATTAAAAAACAAACCAAATGGCCATATACTACATATAAGATGAATTTGTGGGTCATAATGAATAACTTTCATTACGTGTTTGATTACGAAAATGGGTAGATGTTATGTTGTTACAATGGATTATGAGTAATTGACGCAAAATATCTTGGCACTCTTGCGGTAGATATCTCCAAGAATTTTACATTAGCTAGGGAAGCCTTATTGAGCTTACTGTGGGACTGGGTTGATTTGTGTAAGATTGTCCCATAATATTTATTTATTTATTTATTTATACACGCCCAGATGTGCCCGCCGGATTTGTCCGACGGATATTCCCGGCGGACAGATCCGTTCGTGTATGGCGCTATGCAGATGTGTCCGCAGACAAATCCGTGTCCAATTCGTGCCATACACGCACGGATTTGTCCACCGGGTATATCCGTCGGACAATTCCGACGGACACATCTGTGCGTGTATCCATAGCTATTTTATGAAGAACGCAGAAAAAAAATATTTTCAACAATGATAAGGGGAAACTTCAAGAGATTGTGGCTTAACATTGCCACGGATGACATATTGGCAAACGGACTTTGGACTCTGGCAGTCGTTAGGAATACAACCTAGATAACTAATACCAATACTACCATGAGGCAGAGAAAGAAAGAGAGATTCGCATTTCAAAAGTACTTACACGTAGACAAGCATAGGCACGTTAGTCCGTTGTTCGTAATCATGTGGCAGCAACAGCTGAACGTCAGCGTCAGGTAAGCCGGCGGCCACCGGCACGGAAAGCCGCAGGTTCACTGGTAATACACGATTAGAAACCACAGCGCCGGTGGCAGAGTTGTCATCCCAGTTCAGCTCGAGGGTACCATTCTGGAAGAAATTTCGAATTTCTCTGATTACTGTGATATTTACTGAGCATCATATTTTCCTTACATTGCCAAAAGTACTGTATGCAGTTACGTTAAGTCAGTTTTAGTAATTATTTTTATATGTTTTTTTTAAGTAGTGCATTCCACTCGAACTTTAGCTTGTTATGAAATAAATACAAACTTTGAAAACATTGAAAAAATAATCAACCCAGACTTGAACCTGCATCGATACGCTTTGCAGGGCCTCGGTCGCTTTACGCTTTACCAATTAAGCTATGGGTTCAATTACTAAGTTAACGAAATTTTCAATGCCTTCAAACATCTTTTTGCATATATTTTTACATCGACTTTAGCAGCAGCCATAAGCGACATCTATGTGCCCCCCCTGTTCCCTCCTGGGTTGATCTTTTTTCAATGTTTTCAAAGTTTGTATTTATTTAATTACAAACTACAGTTTTAGTACGTAGATATGAATGTAATAATTGCGAAATTATAATAAAAGTTTTTATCGATACTTACAGTGTCATAAATGAAGACTTGAGGAACATCAGGCCCAGCGCAGTTGACAGTTATCCTGTTGGCATCTTCACTGATGACGCCGTCATTATACAAACACTGGCCGCCATCTTCCCTGATTATATCACAGGTGAAGCAGTCAACTTCGCCGTTGGTATTGACAGAATAGATGTGTTGCTCTGCGGAGTCGTTTACACTGGTTGCCTTGTACCAACTGGAATATATTAATGTAAGGTTATTTTGGGTCTGAAAATTGTCTGAATAGAAATTAAGAATGTGCGAGTGGAGCATCCAGATTAGGGCTCTAAATTCCAGTATTTTTTGTATGGCCAATTTTGGAATCCCGGAATTGCAAGCAGTAATTCTGATCTTTGAGAAAGTGCTTTGGTAGGTATCAACAACCATAGTCACATATTTTACTAAATCATAAAACACTCAATACACCACTAATTTGTCTCAGTATGCTATAGAGTCTAGTCGTTGCCGGTTTCTGGAGCTGATGATTGAACTACTTGCTTATGAATTATGCTGGAGCTTGTATATGATATAAGCATCAGTTCACACTCCACTTGGGGATCCTTGCGACGTTATGTGCAGTTTTCAACCGATTTCAAGATTTCGAAAGAGGAGGGTCTCAATTCGTCGGGATCGTGGTTTTTGCTTTTATTTATGTACGAGTTTGTTCACCGATTATTCGAAGACGGCTGAACCGATTTGGAAAATTATTTTTTTTGGAAAGAGTATACTTTACAGGTGGATGGGACCAATTGTCACCAACTCTGGATTTGATGATGGAATGCTGGAGAAATCGAGGAACTCTTCAAGTATTATAAGCACATATAGTCATTTCAGTATTTTTTACAGTAGCTCGGGCATTTGCTTTTGGAAAGGGGGAGATTAAGGTGGATTCGGTTCTTTTTTTGCTCAAAATTATTACGTAGTTCTGTGCCAGTTTCTGGGGATAATACTTAAACTGCCTGCTTATGAAATGTGCTAGAACTGCTTACATGATATTGGCATCAGTCCACTTGAGGATCTCTGCGACAGTATGGGCTGTGTTGATACGGTTCTGGATAGTCCAATCATTTCCAGTTTCTGGGGCCGAAACTTGGACTATTTGCTTGTAGAGGGTGCCGTCTACTGCCTGGAATTTTATGAAAATGATTTAGCATTATTTGAGAATATTCATCATGGATGGGCTGTAATCTTGTTGGTCAGTTTAGGTGTAGTAATAATGTTCCTATATCTCTAGAATGGCTTATCTAGTTTATTGGCGATTATCTGTAAAGGTTTTGTAATAAGCCGGCGATTGTTTTTAGATGAATTTCGACTCTTAGTCTTATTTAAGACAACTATTACTAACACGATTTTGAGTCTAATACATACATTATGTCCCTAAAACATCAACAGCTGATAAGCTATTTTGGCCCTTGTAAAAATGGCATATGTAATTTTAGAACTATTGGCACTTTATACCTACTCTTATAATTTACAAATAATCTCTAAAGAAATACCTTTTCTTTAGGAACAAATTTGCTTCATGTAACATTCCATCAGCCTTTTCAATCGACTTCAAGATTTCGAAGGAGGACGTTCTCAATTCGTCGAGATATTTATTTTGCATTTTTATTATGCGTTCACCGAGTATTCGAAGGCTGGACCGATTTGGAAAATTATTTTGTTGTTTGAAAGAGTTATACTTCACAGTTGGTCCTGTTGTCATCAGGTCAGCACGCCTAGCACATGACTGATGCGATAGTATCTCGCGCGCGAGATAGACTACGCGTCTCTTTCTAATTGACACAGTCAGAAAAGGACGGATAGACTATCTCGCGCGCGAGATACTGACGTGTCAATCATGTGCTAGGCGTGCAGGATCTGGAGATATTAAGGGAACTCTCCATCTATTATAGGGCCATCTATAGTGATTTGAATATTTTTTACAGTAGGCGGGTATTTTCTTTATGGTGTCAGTACTTTTTTGTTTAAATTATAAATCTGGACAGTTAATAATGCAAATACTAACTTGAGGCAGGATGGTGATGAAAGCGTTTCCTTGTGTGTTGAAGATGAAGGGAATGTTGTCGATCCAACCGTTGGTCTCGGTGTATTGATAAATCTGAAACATTTTCCATAATTATGAAGAAATTATCTGACCGTGAATAACGATACAAATACAGATTACTCCCAGGTAAATTAATTCAATAAAAAAATAATGAAGATGTTATTTGTATTGCTTTTTCATAATTTTTGAATACTTGTGTAGGCGACTCGTTTTAATATTTTTCTTATTAAAATTTTTGTTTCCATTCAAAAATGGCTATTGGTTGAAAGTTATTACCCTTTTTTTTTACTGTGTACTTTTACATAATATTAATTCAAGAATACCCATAGATTCATTAAAGGCGTAGGCGTATGTACATCCCATTTTTTTCGGTGTTTTACCCAACTACGGCGAAGCCAAAAGGAATGGCCGGTATGATATAAGCATTGCATGTATGTTTGTATTTCCGTATGTTCCTCCGTATCGCCCAAATTCATCAAATTTTGACGAATAAGGTGCCGATCGATTCGTAATCGTAGTCCGGGTAACCTAGACTAAAAAATCTACAAATATTATAGTGACGAGTATTTTTACAGTAACTTAGCCATTTGCTCTTGGTAAGATGTAGTAGCCTAAGTGAAGTCAGTCCTTTTTTCCTTTCAATGATTTGTAATACCTGTGTGCAAGCAGCAGTTCCCAGGGTGCAAGTGACCACCCGCATGGTGGTCTGGACGCGGTTTGTCCACATCAGCGCGATGCTGTTGCTGCTCACAAACTTCACGGATTTCAGGATCGGCCTAAAATTTTTATAAATTTCGTTTAAGAATGAGGATGAACGTGTTCTGAATCATCCTGTATATCGGGACTATGAAGAGTCTTGGGGATTCAGTTTAAGCCGGGTTCGTAACACTTTTGGAGTTTATGAAAAAAATATCATTTAATATATACCAGTCGCTTTTCGGCGAAGGAAAACATCATGAGGAAACTGGACCTAAGTCGAACTTTGTCTCTTTTCCACTCTGGGTTGGAAGATCAGATGGCAGTCGCTTTCTTAAAAATTAATGCCTGTGCCGATTCATGGAATTAGGTTGTAAAGCAAACCCCAGGCTGAATTGACCGTGGCAAAGCACACATGCTAGGAGAAAGGACTTGGTTAGGGTGTACAATACCGGTATTGCTAGTATAGTAATAAACCCTAATACCGGAATTCCGGGATTCATACAATCAATACCGGTATCAACGAGCTATGGAGAGGGCTATGCTCGGAGTTTCTCTACGTGATCGAATCAGAAATGAGGAGATCCGTAGACGAACTAAAGTTACCGACATAGCCCACAGGATTAGCAAGGTGAAGTGGCAATGGGCAGGCCACATTGCACGCAGAGCAGATGGCCGATGGGGTCGAAAAGTGCTCGAGTGGAGACTAGCAAGCGCAGCGTAGGACGTCCACTCACAAGATGGACAGACGACCTTATAAAGGTCGCCGGAAGACGCTGGATGCAAGTCGCTTCCGACCGATACTTATGGAGGTCCAAAGGGGAGACCTATGTTCTGCAGTGGACGTCTTATGGCTGGGACGATGATGATGATGATGAATACCGGTAATGCATGCCCTAGACTTGGTAGAGTAGAGGGTAAGGTCATCATCACTGGCCTTTGCGTCTATTACAGACGATTTAAACATGAACACTGTGGAGACAACGCCTTTGGTGGCTATAAAGACCGATACGGGAACGACACGATTTTCCACACTTCTGGCAGGAAAAGTTGACGTCAGAAGCCCCAGCATCGGTATGCTGCCTGCCGAGGGTAAGGTAAGGTAAGTAAGTAAGGTACTTAAGGTTTGTAATCCAGATCCGACTAGGAATGTTATTGCAAATAACCCGAAGTTACATACTGAAGTAATACTTACTCATTTAAGTCGGTAGGCGCGGAGTAGACCGTATTAGCTCCGGATTCCAAGTTCCGTAATGTTACGGTGACGGTGGGGTTTGTGGTTCCAGGCTGAAATGAGCATAATGACATTTAGTTCAAAAGTAATCTCTTATTTTATTTTAAATTAAGAGTCGCCAGGACGCTCGCGTTCCCATACAAACGTAGTTCAGCTCTCATTTTAAAACAACATGCTTTAGAATCACGAAATTTGGCATGGGCATTTAAGATTTACAGATCTAGGTTGGACATTCATTTTTGTTACTAAAAATTGTAATACAAAGAATATACAGCCAGTTACAGATTTACATACAAAACTTATTTTTGCTATATTTTCTTTGTATTACAATTTTTAGCAACGAAAACGAATGTCCGACCTAGATCTGTACTACTAAAAAGCCCATGCCAAATTTCATGGTTCTAAAGCATGTCGTTTTAAAATGAGAGCTAAACTACGTTTGTATGGGTACCCGAGTTCACGCGAGCGTCCTGGCGACTCTTAACCGAAAGCATGAATTCGGCCGTCATTAGCCTGATTGCGAAAAATATTTTCGAAATAATAAGGACCTAAATGATAAAGTTTATTGTTATATGCATAGACCTTGTATAGACAGGTATACGGTAGTAAATATAGCTTAAATACTCGTATGTATCGATTGTTTGGTTCTACAACCGTCTTCTTAGATAGACCCTGTATCTACTCAATCTTTCAGTTTAGCCCATTGGTTGACTGACTATAATCTTAAAATTGCTGATTAGCATTCTTATCAATTAGCCTTAACCTAGCTGTCACTGTCACGTAAATGCAATTGCCGGCGCCGGCGCATCGTAGGCCGTGACATCATTGCATAAGTTACTAGGCCACAAAATGCACGCTCCAAATCGCATGCTGGTATTTTTTTCATTTCATATAAATGTACCAGTATTATATTTCGGTATCTCGGTTGTTAATATACAGAGTGACCCAAGAAGAACTAAAGTCGCGTTGGTTGTAAGGTTCTGGGACGCTACCAATCCTCCCTAGATGGTTTTGGAACCTCTCAGGTCGATTTTATTTTTGGACATTTGTATGGCATTACTCACCGCCGCCGCTCCAATCAAATGGCCATACAAATAGAATTTATATAGATCTTTTTTGGCCATCCTGTATATTTTAATTTTGCTTGGATAATCTAGTGGCTGCTAACTAGTTATATGTGGCGTTCCACGGGTGAAAGTACCTTACGGCGGTTGGCGCTTACGTTGCGAAGCATCACATTAGTATTGCAGCGTCGTTAGAAATAGCGTAAGCGGTAACCGCCATAAGGTACCTTTTCTCGTGGAATGTCACATATGTTGATAATGCCGAATGAGTCTGTTCCTTCGATGCCTAACCTGTCAAAACAATGTCAAAATGGCGGACATATCTGTAGATATTGCAGGTAATTCCCCAATATTCCATTTATTTCGCTTTTGTTTTCACAAGTGGAATGAAAAACATTCTGTGCAATGAAATTATAATGGGCGTTTTAGCGTTAGTAGACTCATTATTTACCTAAATAAGAAGTTATTAATTCCTACGCGGGCAACGCGCCAAACCGGATTGCAGACAACTTTCACTCGCAGTTAGCGCCATGCTCGAATTAAAGACATGTAAATAATTAAGTCTGACAAATAATATAAAAGAATCCACCCGTCGCCAGTATCCCCACATAAACACGATTCATTTTAGATGGTATTTTTTATTTGTCTATCCAACGAACAACAATACTGATAATATGGCTCGCGAAAATTTGCATCTGGCCAGTCTTTAAACGTAATATTATTACGGTTAATGACTGTCAGAGAAACTGCTGCACGAGTCGTTCTTGCTGAAGTATTGTGGGGACATATTTTTGGGCTGGTTTTGATGATCTCTAGAATGGATCCGTTTGTCTATCAGACAAAATTGTTTTTTTATCTTATTTTGAATACGATTTCTAAATACTTATGTTTATTGTTAAAAAAAAACATAATTTAACAGTGAAACGACAGTCAAATTACAAATTTGTATTTTTATGAAAGGAATTATCATACAAAAAACACTCTGTTATAGAGTTTGACACCCATTTCCAGATCTTCTATGGGTTAGCCATGTTGTACAATATGTGGACTTACATAAAGACCTCAAAAATATGCATTGATAAAAAATCACTCCGTGTGTGATGGTAACTTGATGTCATCTCCAGTTCAACTTTATATGCTGCACTTATTCAAACTCACACGATTTTCACTCATGGTGTCAAAAACGGGACTTAATAAAAGTAAGTACGCGATTTAGTCCCGTTTTTGAAATAAATACTTTATAATATACGCTGTCTTTATTATTTCTTCGTCTCTGGCTCGAATTACGGTAACCATTTTGTTATTATAACGAAACTATGTCAATGGCCCCAGTTTCATTTAGGATCATTTACTGTATCTTAATATAGTTATTATGCAATAGTGATGTTTTCCTCGACTGTTAATATTTCTGCAGTGCGTAACTTTTTATGCTATATTAATATCTCGTTTCATTGCTTTTTTGTTGTCTTGTCTTTAAATTTGTAGAATTTATGAGTTACAATCTATGTAATGTATACGTCTGGGTGCTATTCATTACATGACATAATATTTAAGTAAGTATTTTCAAAAAGGGAGGCAGCACGGTGACAATTATGGGCATTATTAGCATATCGAGCATGGAATTATGTAGTCCCAAAAATTGCATTAAGCACCCAGATTAAGCAGCTATGTATTAGTTATTTTAATCGGCAATACGATCATATATTTGAAAAAAAAAATTTTTAACCCATATTCTCCCATTGTTTACTTTTGAACTGATTTATCAATATTTCAGTTAATAAATGTCTAATTCTCTTAAGAGCTGGGCTCTTGTCGGTGTAGCTTGATGTAGTAGTCTCCATCGTTGTGTTTATTCATCTTAATTAAAGATGGAGATTAATAAATGTATGAGTAATAAATTAATATAGGTACACATGTATTGAATTGTTGTTGTTAGTAATCGGAAAATATGTTTTCAATCTAACATGCTCATTTAAAGTCATTTACATTAAAATTGTAAACACCTAAAGTGTACATATTACACTATACCTTGTGCAATCTAAGAAGCGGTTTTTGACATCTGTCATCTCAGTACATTCAATTCAATTTTTAAAATTTGGCATTCTGTCCACAATATTGGGACAATTTTGCCAATGTCGAAGTAGATACGACAAGTGTACGGTTAATTAATTAAAATTTCGCTCCAAGAGCTGGACGTTGTACGGTGAGGTTAGGCTTTTTATAAGGAGATAGCTACTCCCTACAAACAGCACGTGGACTAACGGATATCTAACTCAAACAGGGGTTACACTTGTTTCGAGACTAATTCTTCATTAGTTGCTCACTAGTTCGTTAAATCACTGCAGAATAAGCTATATATTACACATTGAATCACGAAAATGAACATAAAATAAGAAGTTTTTCCCGAAACCAAACCACCTTGCTCGACAAGATGGCCGCAAGTCTCAGTACATTTTATAGCCTAAAATCGATTTTAGGTTATAAATTGTACTTCCCCCTTCCTTCTTCCTTCCGTTAAGAACATAAAAAAGATTTTAGTTAAGCTCTCGAATAATTTATGTACTTAGATTCTATAAAATTTCAAAATGAAACCGGATCTTATAGTATTACGTACATGAAACTGCCTTGGGGTACCCGATTTACAGTAATGATCATGAGTGTTTGGTATTCTACGGAACCAGGTGTACCTTGGTGGGATACTCGCGTGATGCACACATAGGTACCTACTTAGCTGTTGTCAAATAAAAATAGCATACCTTAGGGTACCGGATCACATGATGCTGCGTGTACTGGTACTCCACGGATCCGGGTACACCGTAGTGAGGTACCCGCATGATGAGCACATTGGCATCGTCAAATGGAAATTGTAGCTCACCTTCGGGTACCGGATCTCATGATGCTGCGTGTACTGGTACTCCACGGATCCGGGTACACCGTAGTGAAGTACCCGCATGATGCGCACATTGGCATCGTCAAATGTAAATTGTAACTCACCTTAGGGTACCGGATCTCATGGTGCTGCGTGTACTGGTACTCCACGGATCCGGGTACTCCGTAGTGGGGTACCCGCATGATGCGCACATTGGTGTCATCAAACGTCACGTAGGCCAAGTGCGCGCCATCGGCGGAGAACCACATGGCGTTGTTGGAGCCGAACACTTCCTCTGAAATCAAAAGTATTTTTTGTGAATGCTTATGTAGTGTACAGTCGACGTCAACTGTACACTTGTACGTAACGGTCATGTACTTTAATTGTTGGCCCATAGGGTTTAGTAAGTATACGTTGAACGATAGTAAGTATTAAACAAAAGAAAATAGCTTGAACAGAGCTTAAAAACAGCATATTTAATCATAGTCGAAATAATCTCATTTGGAAGCCACTACTGCCAACGAGTATGCTTTCTTAGAAGGCATTATCTTACACCTCAGGTTTGAATATAACCACAATTTAAATGTGACAAACAGATTTTCTCAAAATATATTTTTTTCGGTTTTTTATTGTCATTCATCTAAATCTTTGTTCATGTACCATCGGGTTCAGAATTGCATTACCAATTTATGAATGAATTCATTGATAAATTAGCCTAACAATTCTGAACCCGATTAGTACACGAAGACTAGAAATATCTCAGATTCTTATTCGAACCCCATGTAACATATTAGTCATCAATTCATCAACTAAATACGTACCTTCATAAACCCAATCGGGGATCCCATTGTAAATAACATAAAGCTGGCCAGTCGTCGTGATCTGTACCGGCTCCGCTGTCAAACTAGCCTGGTAGTAAATATTGTTCGTGTACACGAAGGCCAGGGAGGTCCCGGAAGGTCCCCAAACGAAGTTCTGGAGGAGACCCTCGGTGTTCCGAGTTACGCTGGCCGGGAGGATGTCTCTTGTCTCTCCTGTGTTGATGTCGAAGGCGCTGTAGCGAGCGAGGAAGCTGTATCTGTACACCTGGAATTGAAATTTAACTCTGTAACCGTCTATTTATGTTTTATCAAAAGATACCACAGGTAATAAAATCGCTGTTTTTTTTTCATCCTCTGACGTTAAACGCCAATTTCATTCACCTTTTAGGTACTCGCATTCAGAGAGATGCAGGCGAAATGTAAGCGAGAGAGTAGATTTACATCAGAGTATTACTAGATTGTGGTGTCTCGTACATCAGATATATCGAAGCGGCCAAGGTGTTCACAAATATCTGAACAACGCCTCTATTGTCAAAGCGATAAAGTGCATGTTCAGATATTTTTAGTACCTTGGCCGCTCCGATATATTTGAAGGCGACTGTAGAGTTGTTTTATTTACGTAGGTATTCAATATTTATTGCGCAGTAAAATAAAGTACAAGGGGAGGACTTCATGCTAGAAAGTATATTCTATCAGTAAATCAGCAAACAAAACAGATAAAGAAAATATACCTAGTGCTGAAAAAGACTAGAAAAAAAATATTTTCAAAAATTAGTTGATGTTGTTAACGGACGGCAAAGTGCTATTTTTGTTCGATCCCAATATGTCGCTTTTATTTCCACTTCAATAAACATCATTTACTCAATACAAATTAGCTTTTATCTTGACAAAGACAAATAAATAATAAAAACAGAATATTTACAAATATAAAAGGCGTACTTCAAAGTAAAAGTAGGTATACTTCTCGGGTCAGAGGCGGTAGTTTTTTTTTGAAGTGAAAACTTCTTTTAGCCGCGTTGGGTACTTTATGGTAGGGGAAAATCTTATGAGTTCGCGTCACCGACACCGGCCCAAGTCATACAATTGAGAAACATGTAAAACTAAATGTAAACTGTAAAAATAAAATAAAGTGAAGTGAATTCCAAAGTTAAAAGTGAAAATTCAAATAATCTATTTCCTAAAATAAAAAGCTTTACGTTTTCGCTTCTATTGGCAGTCCCTATAACTGCCATTTTTTTTCTGACGTTCATAAGTGCATTGTAATGTGCCTTAAATTGAAGAATAAATGTCTTTTATCTTTACCATCAACTTAAATTTTGTTGTATACTTAAAGAAACTAACAAGATATTGAACCAAGTAATCACCAAAAAATATAATTTCTAATACAAATTTCTTCAAGAAAACAAGTAACGTACGACGTACGAATAACCGCCAAATTAACTGACATTACTACAGTAGTAATTATTAAAACATTTATTCAGCCACATCTTTTCTAAATTAAGTATCTACTTTTATACTCATATCTCCAATAAAGACTTTGACGACTTTTTATGCAGATAGCCAGTCTGTATCAATCACTTGTCTCAATATTCAATTTCGTTGTCGCAATAATTGGTCGCGCAGCGCTCGTCGTAACTAATAGAGTTTTCGTTCGGAAAATAAAGTGCACACTTAATGCGAGGACATGACCTAGATGTCAGATTGCTTTCTTTATCTTTTATCGGTCACGTTTTTCACTCTGTGTCAGATATTATGAGTGGCGCTCTCGTATTTGCTACATAATTGACGGCCATAGTCTAAGAACTTTTTAAGGCTCCTAATATTTAGCGCCATCTAGTTCAGAGCCACCTAAACAGAGCTATTTGCATGAGATAAAGATAGTGTACTACTAGTACGTTATTCGTTACTAGGTGGCGCTGATTTTATCACATGCAAATTGGCTCTGTTTAGGTGGCTTTGAACTAGATGGCTCTAAATATTTGGAGCCTCAAAAAGTTCTTAGACTATGGCCGTCTACTATATATTTAAGTCTATGCTACGATTCAAGAGACATTGATGGCGACCTCAGTACTAATAGTACGGGCGGCGGCCGTAGGATTTGCTACGTTACGTGATACAAAGATAAGCTCCATGGCACATGTTCATAAAAGTGATACTGAGTTCCGAAAAATAGTAAAAAAAATAAGAATTGGCCGAAAGCACAAAAAAGTACCACTTCCGGTGTAAAAAAATGGATGGTATTTACCTACGTCATTGGATATAAAGATGACACTTGTGGTGTTAATCCGGAGGTTTCGGGTTCAAACCCCGGCTCATACCACTGAGTTTTTCGGAATGTATGTAGGAAACTTCATTTGATATTTACCACTCGCTTTTTGGCGAAGAAAAACATTGCGAGGAAACCGGACCTAACCCCAATATTACCTAGTTTTCCGGGTCAAAGGTCAGATGACAGTCGCTTTCGTAAAAACTAGTGTCAACGCCAATTCATGTGATTAGGTTGCCAAGCGGATGCCAGGTTTAATCAAAGGAGGGTCTCACCGGTATCACGCTGTGTGCTAGCGCTACTTGTGTCGAGTCCGGTGACAACTCGGTGAAACGTGACGACTGCTGGAGGATCTGCAAAAAAATCACAAATATACAGTGTGTTTCTGTAATAGGAGCAATAAATTAAAACGTAGATTCTACTCCTCAAACCAGGAATCGTTTGTTCAGCGACTTTTAAAAATAACGTATGGTTTGATTTTTAGGACACTTTAAAGTTTTTTCGAACACGCAATGTATTCCGAAATTGACCATGTCTGTAGGGTGACAAGCAATGTCAATTAGACGGATTTTAACGTTCATTGAAAATACTATTTATTTTGTATGAAAAAGAGACAATCTACAAAATACATATTTTTTTAAAGTTGTTGAACAAAAATTTTGTAGTTTGAGGAGTAGAATCTATGTTTTAATTTATTGCTCCTATTACAGAAACACACTGTATTATGCTGTAAATTCAGAAAAAATAGACAAACCCGTAAAAAATATTATCTACTTATGACTTGTACATTTTGTAGAGTCCGTCCGGATACAAAAGTATCGTAGAGTGTATGAGCTCCCGTATGAACCACGACAAATTTCATTCTGGACAAACTCTACTACAGTTTTTATTTTACTAGGTACTAACTTAGCAACACAACTTACAGTCCGTGAACTTTAAGAAGAACCTTCGGGAATAGGCGATTACACACGAAGGTAATATTGCTGTTCTGCTTTTTCATGTGTCATTGCTGATTGATACCCGACGTCTCTTTCTAAAAACCGAAAGATCTCAGCTTCTTTTTAGAGCTCACGGACTGTACTTAGTCTTAACAATGCAACGTTCGTATTTTCCAACCAGAGTTAATAGACTCTAATCATATGCAATTATTAATTACGCTGAAAATTCTTTAATAAAAAACTTGTTCAACGATATTATAGTGATGTCAACCCGATGTCGCGTACGAATCTAAATTTATTTTTTTACTTAAACTATATAATCTGCCTATTGTCCCATATACTTTGAGCTTAGCCGTTGGCTAGTTCCATTTCGTTTCGAATAAACGTCCAGAAACGTGATTTCCGAGACCTCTTAATTAATTAAACAGATAATCTATTCCCAAGCTAAATCCCCTAGGGACTTGGTTGCCATAGCAACAGCTTGAGACAGATTAAGATTCCGAGGTTTTGTTTTGTTTTCGTATATATTCAGCCTCGGAAATTGGTGTACCTTAGCAGAAATATGTGTGTGGTCTGTAACACGAGCAAAAAATTAAAACATATAGATTACTCCTCCAGCTAGACAACGTTTGTTCAGCGACTTTTAAAAATAACTTGGGTTTTCATTTTTAGTACACTTTAAAATTTATTCGAACACGCAATGTATTGCGAAATTGGTTACGTTTGTATAGAGAATTAGACGGCTTTTAACGTACATTGAAAATACTACATAGTTTGTAAGAAGGTTAGGTCACGTTTTAAATACACTTTTATTATTTTTACGGAGCGTGTTTCAGAAAAAGGGACCTCAAGACGGTCGATGCTTACGCTATAACTAAAAAAAAAGGCCAAGAGTATGTCGGGCCATGCTCAGTGTACAGTTCCGTAGTTGCCGGCCTATTACAATACATTTAATCAAAAAGGTCGTTTATTTAGGGATAATTATTTTACGTTTATTAAGCAAATTATTAATAAGGTCCTTTTATGCACAAAATCCCCCAAACGTAATAAGGTCCTTTTATCCACAAAATCGCCCAAACGTAATAAGTTCCTTTTATCCACAAAATCACCCAGACGTACCTCAGAAGTATTGGAGATCAAGACAGTAGTACTATCTGAGTCTAGATCGTATAGAACCAAGTCGCCATTTTCGTTCCGGAACAAGATGTCACTTCCTGTAATTAAAAACAGTGATTCAGCAAATACATGTGAATTACCTTTACCAGTGTTTGTAAACACCGTGATTCATCTCGTCTCATTCTCAATGTTGGCATACTTAGTTATCAGGGTTTATGAATGATGCCTAGGTAATTCCCGGTGCAATTTTATATGAAGAATGCTTGTTTACTAGGTAGGATATTTTTACAACACTGCATTTCTTTAAGTTTGTTAAATCCTGGTTGTCTTTTTAATAGAAAATAATGAATTGGAATAATGAGTCATTTTATAAATTGGTCCTAATAGTTAGTAATTTGGAAATACAAGTCCAGTTGAATGTCTGTTTTCCTATATGAATCACGCAACTTCTCTATCCGCGGAAAATCACTTTTTCCTTAATATTTCTATGTAATATCTATTATCTACTCACCATCGCGAGCTGTTTTGATCCTATAAGAAGACAAAAGTGTACCCAAATATATTTTTGTCACTTCTATTCCGTAACTAACATCAGAGGTCTATAATAATTTTAAGCAAAAAACCGACTTCACTTAGGATCCGCTATTCCAAGAGGAAGTGGCCGAATTGCTGTAAAAAATAGTGAAATCACTATAGATGTGCCTATAATCTTTAAAGAGTTCCCTAAATTTTTTCAGGATCCCATCATTAGATCTAGACCTGGTGACAATTGGACCAACTGTGGAATATACTCTTTCAAACAAAAAAAGAATTTTCCAAATCGGTCCAGCCGATTTAGCAAAAATAACAAAGATCCCGATGAATTGAGAACCTCCTCCTTCGAAATCTTGAAGTCGGTTAGGGTAACGGATGGGGAAAAAATGGGACACATTTATTCCTTATTCTAAAAATGAAAGAGCTAGAAATAGAAAACATACAAAAATTAAAAAAAAAGTTCTAATACCATAAGCTAAATAAATTGGCCCAAAAATTGTATTACGTACCCGTAGCCCATGTTCCATTGAAGGAAGGTGAAGAGAACACCCCATTAATGACGTCATCTAGATCAATGGGAACCGGTTCTCCTTCAGGCGGTTCTGTTGGTGCCGGCGTCGGCGGTTCCGTCGGCTCCACTGGAGGCGGTACTACCTGAGAAGGTACACCCAGATTCAAAATTTGCATTGAATGAATTCGTTCATAATGTGTTCATTTTGAATGTCACTGTATAAGGTTGAATACTCTGATTGTAGGGTTAGCGCGTTCCTAGACAGCAGTGATATTGCCATTCAGCGAGGTAGCGCAGGCAACTTTTGGCACGCTTTTAGGTGACAGCGCCATGGCCGCCATGGGGGATATTTGTGATGTCGTTCAGGGTTCTTAAGTTAATGAAGAGATTACGTTAGTTTTATTGGAGCAATATTTCTAATATCTATAGGAAAATTTCCATCAGAATGTAAAGAAAGTTACGTAATACGTAACAGTACATTTTCATAAAACCAAACAAAAGCACATGGAGCATTTCGGCATTGGGTTCCAAGCATGCTAACTTTACTAGACTGTTGCATTGCATACCTACGAACGTTCCTTAGATGTATTTGAAAATGCTAAGAGACCGTGTGATGTTCGGAGTATTTTTTAAAGGGGTACCATTTGCTTACAATTACTAGTTAAATATTTTATTAGAAACTTCTTTCAAACCATACCGTGGGAGCTATAGTAGTAGGCGGTGACACAGTCGTCGGGGCCTCAGTGGGGCCGATGGGCGATGCCTCCCCGCCCTCATTCCCGGACAGAACGACGACCAAAGTGACAATCACTCCGATGACGGCGACCATGGCGATGAAACCGACGATGTAGGTAACCTTCTTCTTCTTTGCCGACGCTACCAGGACCTGTAAAGAGTGGGTATCGTCAGCCTATGAAGTCCTGGTAGTTCTTTGAAAATTATAGTTATAGGTTCAAAATGTTTGTGACACATTATTATTAAAATTAGGCGTTTGATAACCTTATTTAATTTTTTTATTTTTAAGTAAACGTATTGACCACATACGACATAATTTAATTTAAACCTTAACCTTTCAAGTTAAGGTTTAAATTAGATTGGACTTTCGCAAAATTTAGCTCGCCCTTAAATTAATTACCAAAACGTAACAATTTTGAAGATATTTAGGGTTTTTGAAAAGATCTTCTGGATTGGTGCGGTCTAGAAAAGGGTTGAAATATAATTATTTCAAACTGGTGCTCTATACCAATAATAATTATACGTAGGGACC
The DNA here is from genome assembly GCA_911728535.1 of Pammene fasciana. NCBI lineage: Eukaryota > Metazoa > Arthropoda > Insecta > Lepidoptera > Tortricidae > Pammene > Pammene fasciana. Next base: position 3,482,258 of record OU452275.1, on the reverse strand, counting down.
GTAGGGTTATTGACCTTACAAGGACAAAAAGGATATCTTCAGCCCAGAATACCAATGCGAAAATATTATTGTTTAAACATATATAATTTCATACCTTCAGCCCAAGATAATTATATTTTAAGACATTTTGCTTGAATAAAGATCACTTTCTAGGCATATTGTTTTAGTTATATGTCGGCGGCCGATCGTAAAATCAGGCAGATCGTAATGTTCCTGTGTAATGTTTTAACGATAGTCACATAGGTAGGTTAGGTTCGTGAGGCTGCTTCAGATGCCCGAAGGGCAAACTGCCCAGAAATAGGAGCCCCGCATAGCAGGGCTCCGTCGACTCAGGGAACGAGTCAAAGATTTTCACGTTTTACAATATGCCTAGGAATTCCACGATATGCCTGATCTTACTATCGGCCGCCGCCGCCGACATAAAAAGATAAGATAAAAAGATAAAAGATATTTATTCTTCAATTTAGGCACATTACAATGCACTTATGAACGTCAGAGAGAAAAAGAAACTACCACCGGTTCTAACCCTACACCTCTGACCCGAGAGGTATTACTTAATACCGGCAAGAAACTCGGCGGGACTTATTTTTTCAAAACAGTAATACTAATACATTAAAGATACTATATACAATAATGCGTAGTTCTTAAAGAAGGCATATCAAAACAGCTTGAGAGACAGACAAGTACCTGCCTATTGTGTAATTAAAATGAAAAATAAAATCCAAATCTGACTGCTTCGCAATACGTTTGATATTTGTTCTTATCTGAACTGTGTCCTCTAAATGCTAGATGATTTTATAGATTCTGGTTTGGGCCATGCATATATGTCTGTCATATAGTCATATGTATGCAAACAATATTGTTTTGACGAAGAGGAAAATGTCTTCGTTGAAGACTTTTTTTCCGTGTACTGCTTAAAACAAGAAATAAAGAACTATTTACCTGAATCTAAGCGTTGGGTTTTCCAATCATTTTATTAGTTGAGGAGAAAAAAATTGTTATCGAAATTGAACATTAGGTATCGAAATATTATATTTTTTACAAGCTATAAATAAGTAAACGGACGGAAAATTTTAAGCGTAAATTAATGTTTCGAAAAATACAAGTTTTTAGAAATAGGTAATGCTTAAATTATTTTAAAACAAGTACAATATTTTCGGTATGATTTATAGAGTTATGTAAATATCATATTTCAGCCCATCATTGTTATTTCTTTTTATTTAAGGTTATGCATGTTAATTATAGAATTGTAATTAATTGTAAATTAGTTTAGAAGTTAACTTATGAATTAGTTATAAGTTGAATGTAATTTTAGGTATTGTATATTTCCGACACGATTGTAAATTATAACAATTTATATAAATTATCTTATCTTATCTTATCTTAAAAAGTATCTTAACCAACTCATAGTTATTAATGGCGCAAACATATAGCATATATGCATAATTACGACTTGAAGTTATTATTATTGTTTACATTAAAAGTGCAGTCAGCATTAATAATATCTTCCTACACGAAAGCCGCAAAAATATGTGACACGCTGTGATGGAATTTAATTTAATTTATTTTTTTATTTATTACTATTGTATTGAGTGACATAATTTAATTTAGTTTTTATTGTATTAGTGCAAAGATAGTCTAATTCTTATTTATTTATTATTTAATTCTATGGACATCTGGTCTGAAATAAACTATTTGAATTTGAATTTTGAAGCACTAAAATATACGAGCTCAAGCTGAATAAAATTGTGTAAACAATAGACATGTTTTATTCACTAATATGTTTTCAAATACCCAAATACTTAATAAATAATAAACAATATAATAATAAAGTGCAAGTAAGGACTTGAACCCACTATTTGAATACACAATCGCCACTCACAAGATCATTATTAGTTCACTTCATTTCACTTACTTCGCACGACTAACAAGTCTATTAGTTCACTTCACTTCACTTAGTTCGCGCGACTAACAAGTCTAACAACTCGGCGCACACGCATCTCAATGAGTCAATCTCGATTCGGTTAATACCCGTAGTGGTTTCAGGGTTATCTTTTGAAAGGTTATCTTATAAGGAGTAGAACCAGTTTAAATGAGATTCACAGGGTATTATAAGTTATTGGTTTGTAATAGAGGTGATATTTGAATGTGACTTTGCGAAAACTGTTCCGGTAAGGAAAAAAAAATTAAATTGTAGTTTGACGTTTTCATAGTATGTTATAGTTCTTAATCTCGTGCAATAAAGTCTCTATTTGAACCAGCTTCACAATTCTATATAATTAAGGTATAGCTAAACTAAAATGCAGCGCTATCTATTCTATACATATAATAAAGCTGAAGAGGGTCGAAAGTCTGTACATGGAAGATATTCGAAAAAAAATTGGCTGGGAATACTAAGAATCGATAACAGAATACGTTCCAACAGTTTTTAGAATTTTTGTCTGTTTATTTGACCGCGCATTACGTGAAAACGGCTGAACGGATTTTGATTAAATTTTGTATAGAGATAGCTTGAGTCACGGGAAAGGACATAGGATAGATTTCATCCCAAAAATCAACCCTGGAGGGGGTGAAAAGGGGGTTGAAAGTTTGTATGGAGAAATTTTAACCGCTGAACCGATTAAGATGAAAATTAGTATGTAGATAATTTGAGTCCCGGGAAACGACATAGGATAGATTTCATCCCGAAAATCAGCACTAGAAGGGATAAAAAAGGGGTTGAACGTTTGTATGGCGAATCAATAACCGTTGAACGCTGGAGATGCTCTGCGGAAGGATATAGAATAGTTGATATCCAGAATTCATTCCTTAATGGGGGATTACTAATTTCACGCAGACGAAGTCGCGGGCAAAAGCTAGTTTAGAATAATAAGACTTCTTAATATGTCCGCTATTTTACTATAGAGCTCCTCGTGTCATTGAAATTGTAAATATTTCTAACTGTTACTATGTCCTCCTGGATCCTAAGTGCCGAAATAAAGGACAAAATATAATATATAATTTCAGAAAAAGTCAGTGACTTAGGCGATTATCACACTGGCGCCGCACCCGCATGCGGCGACGGTGTGCAAGCGTGACAGCGCTATACGCACGCAGAGCACTATCTCGCTCGCGCACCGGCGCCGCATGCGGACACCGCAGCAGTGTGAAAGACGCCTTAGGTGGATAAGTGGAAAATTGAGGACAGTTTCAATTGACAGTCTTAAGATTAAAAATTAATAAGTGGATTATCTTACAGTAATACATAGTGATAAAAATAAAAACAAAAACATTTACTTGGAAAAAGTTACACAAAAATATATAAACAGACTTTAATTTCGAGGCTTGATATTGTACTGCTACAAGTACTTGATATCTTTGGTAATAAGTATATTTGGGTCTTTCTACTTTTGCTTGATCTTTTTTTTATAAAAAATATATGACATATTAAACTAGTAAAATCGTGAAAACCATGTTATGAAGTGAATATGTTGTAAACTGAATTTTTTAAAGTTTATTGGTAAAAAACACGTAGATACTTACCATAGCAAAAATCTCGTAATTGCCTAAGATGAATTGCATAAAATAAGCCTATTTTCCAAACATAATCTGTAATTGGCTTCCTAGTTTTATTGTATTTCTATAAATATTTTATGCTGTTGGTTTTCCACACAATAAATAATAAAATAATAATGCTACAAATTGAAGCGACGTAACGATATTGTAAAATATACATTTTAAAAAGTAGGAATATGGTGCTTTATTCAAGTTAAATTTGAGTTAAGAATGGTTAATGTAACAATTTAACCTATCTTGTCGCACTACCTGATGTTATTACTATTTATAAATAAAAACTAATATTAAAAATAAATGCTAATTTTAAAAAGAGTGCAATGTGTATAAATAGGTAGAATGGCCCATTTGCTCTTGAACGTAGTTCGCGATTGTGTCGAATGTTGTCACCATGATATTTAAATGTCAAGATAAGACGCGAGATAAAATATCAGAGATGAACTGACGACAGCGGTGGGTGGTACGTATGTAACTATTTATCAAAATAAATTGTAATAGAACTAGAAAACAAGCAATAGTACATTACACAACTAGGGTGGTAAAACAAAGAAAGGCCGAGATCGCAGAAGTTTGCGGCCCGAGCTATAAGCGAGGGACGTATATATGCGATCGAGGGCTTTCTTTATTACCTCCCGCGTTGTGTACATCATTTTATGTCTACACGTGGCCAGAAAGCGTCTTTTTCCGGAAAAAGCCACTTTTTGGCCAGGTGTGGCATAAAAATATTTTATTAGATTATTTTAATTTTTTGACTTTGTAGGCACTGACATAAAAATTATAAACTGAAAAGCCATAATGAAGACGTCAGAATAAGGGTATGTAATACCGATATTTTTTGTACCGGAATTCTTAAACCTAAATACAAAAATATGCATGCCCTGGTCGTAATCCGGATACTCCGGGTTGCCTCTTTAGATATTAAGGTCTCTCCACGAATGCAGAATTGCAGAAGACGCTGGGTTCGATATTCACCCTGGACACTCCAGTGCTTTGGTAATTTTATTTCCATATCCTTTGACAAATTTATGAGGTCGTCATTTTTGGATACTTTCGTGTTATTGGCTTAGTTTAGCAGGATTATTTTTAACTTTGTTTTTTTTAACTAAAATGTGTTCTTACCTGGTCACTGGTGCCCATTTCCATGGTAGAATTGCTGTTTTCTTGAGCCATGGTGAGATATTCTCCTCACCTGAAATTAAGAAAACAAATTATCTTCCGTCCACGACTTCTTATACATAAACAGTGAAAATGTAGACGAAGCAATTATTAAATTGTTGAATATTTAATTTACAAGGGAGCAAAGTTGTTGTTTACCCCTTCCGCTTAGATTGAAATCTGAGTATCTGAAATTTGGGCGAGCAAAATGTTCCTATAATTGAAAAAGAGAAAAAAAACTTGTGCGTTGCCGGGGTTTCAAGAATAATAATAAATTAACCATAAAATACAAAGTAAAACATTAAAAATATAAGTGAAATGGATGCTATCAACATTTTCAAATCATCGTTTTGTAAATCCATGCTACTACGTACTTAACGTGAAAAAACAATTCAAACGTTCATTAAATCTTTTTTCTTGTTCTAGTGTATAATATACGCTTTATCCTCGGCTTTCATGAAATAAAGAGCACCTTTCCAAGCGATGCGGCAAAATATATATTTTCACTCTCCTGCTTTACGTAGCCATTTTCAGAAAAAAGACCATTTACTTTTTTCGGAAAACGTAACAAATTTTGGGTTATGTCTGCTCAGAATCACGAGGACTACCGATTTAATTAAAAAATAAAGTGTCCCAATTTTTCATCACTTTGACCCGTTTTTACAAGCATTCTGTATGGACCTTCCCAAAACTGCCGAACTACATTTTCTACGGAAATTTGGGATTTTTTCCGTAAATTGTGCACTTTTGTCATGAACTCCTAATGCCCCAGATCAGATACAACCTACTCAACACATTAATCGTTAATGCAACCGGGACATGGAGGCTTCCAAACCGCAGTTTGACATGGGCTTAGCTTCCGTCGTCTCATACATTTTATATCCCCTTCCACAACTCGACCTTAGCATGACATGCGTTGTCGCGCGCGACTCCATACTTCGAGTCGCGCCTGAAGTAGAAGTATGGAGTGTCACGCCGCAAAGTAAGTCATGCTAGACGTACAGGAAGACTATTCTAATGGGGTTGGCCGGTGAAAACTTTTGCAGAGGGCGCTGTTCCAGATTCCATACAATAAGAGAACGAGATACCTACAAACAATGATAGAAAGAAACAGACGATGAATGGTCCCTAACTTGTATGCAGGCATAAAGCTTTTCTTAGGCAAAAACCTTCCCTATGGCGTTAATCTACATCATTTTAATTTTAGTGTATTCCAAAAACGGATGGATTTCAATTTCGGAGCAATTCGAGACAAAAAATTGAGTCATTTTCGCGAAAATAAATAAAAACTACTTCGCGCCATACAAATTTAGCTTTTCTAGGGACCAATTTTGAAGATGTCACTTTGACAGTTGCCAACCCCATTACTCCCATCATTCGTTCAACTACGGCGTAGTATAACGATTACTTACTACGCGAATCTGCTTAAGAATTACATTCGCGAATGCTCGTGTCAGTTTTTTGACGCACACATCAATAAAATAAATAAATAAATAAATATTATGGGACAATCTTACACAAACCGACCTAGTCCCACAGTAAGCTCAATAAGGTTTGTGTTATGGGTACTAGACGACGATATATATAATAGATAGATATAGATAAATACTTAAATACATAGAAAACATCCATAACTCAGGAACAGAATATCTGTCATAAACACACAATTAAATGCCCTGACCAGGATTCGAACCCGGGACCTCTGGATGCAAGTCGCTTCCGACCGATACTTATGGAGGTCCAAAGGGGAGGCCTATGTTCAGCAGTGGACGTCTTATGGCTGAGATGATGATGATGATGATGAAGATCTTTTGTATATTAGTACTCGTTTTATGTATTTGGGGCTAAGCAGGTCTCGTTCTTCACGGGGGCGAGAAATGGCTCACGGAGCCGTTTTGCTGCATTGATCGTAGCAAATGGAAATCCGTGATCTCTGCCTACCCCTTTTGGGATATAGGCTTGATTGTATGTATGTATGTATGTACGTATGTATGTAGAAGTAGGTATTTTATAGGTATTGTTTACCGGCGGAATAATTGAAGCGTGGTTCTATTGAACATAATACTAATCATAAAATAGTTTTAGTCCCAAAAATAAGGTACCTACAGTAAAAAATAAGATTAGTTAAACAGCACTATGTCATCCTCATCCATTTTCAAAAATGAGGAGCAACAGACTTTTGTATGACATAAAAACTAAGGTTGGGTTGCACCACGTACAATTAACGGACTTATCGACGTTAAATATGGCGACGGTGCTGTCATCCCATAGAAAACTGTCAAACTTTTCATACAATTTTTTTTAATCATCTAACATTTAGAGGACACAGTTCAGGTAAGAAAGAATATCAAACGTATTGCGAAGCAGTCAGATTTGGATTTTATTTTTATTTTTCATTTTAACATGTCTGTCTCTCAAGCTGTTTTGATATGCCTTCTTGAAGAACTACGCATTATTGTGTATAGTATCTTTAATGTATTAGTATTACTGTTTTGAAAAAATAAGTCCCGCCGAGTTTCTTGCCGGTAATAAGTAATACTTCTCGGGTCAGAGGTGTAGGGTTAGAACCGGTGGTAGTTTCTTTTTCTCTCTGACGTTCATAAGTGCATTGTAATGTGCCTAAATTGATGAATAAATATCTTTTATCTTTTATCTTTTTTTTATCTTTTACGATGACGTTAACAGACGTTTTGGTGCAACCCTAACAGTCTATTATTAACATGTCTCTGGTCGGATTGCAACTTGGGAATCATGAATAGTTTACACGTTAGCCCACTTCGCTTGCTCGCAGACAGCTTTTTGGAGTTTTGTGCAAAATTTTAGTCTGACTGAGGTCGTAACCTGTTTGTAGGGTCGCCACCAAATATATCAGAGCGGCCACGGTACTCAAAAATATCTGAGCATGCACTTTATGGCTTGGCAGCTCCGGATCATCCATTAATTACGTCACACCAATTTCATGATTTTTTGACCCCTCCCTCCCCCCATGTCACACTTCGTCACAATTAACTGCACCCTCCCCCCTTAGTGTGACGTCACATTTAGATTTTTAGTTTAGTAAGGTAAAAATTAAAACATCACTTTGAAACAAACTTTTTATGAGGATTGCCAGAAAAATAGTATCAAATTTATAGGGAACGAAAGTATTCAAACGAATCCGAGTATGTAGAAAATTAGTTTAGTACAATGTTTACTAACAAATGATTTTTTTTTAAACTTAGATTTTGTAAAAAAATTGTAAGTGAGGATTGTGAGGTCACAAACATGGAACTCCTCCCTCCCCCCTGTCACGATATGTCACATTTTGTGGACCCCCTCCCCTCCCCTTGAGGTGTGATGTAATTAATGGATGATCCCTAATGGCGACTGTATAAAAATCTTGAAATACCGTAATATTTTTCTTCGTGTATTATTTTCTTTATGTAGGACTCAATCGTATTTAGGCAATTTATCCGTACAGAGTATCTTGCCGGTTATAATAGTTCTCGGGTCAGAGGTGTAGGATAAGAACCGATGGTAGTTTTTTGTCTCTCTCTTAAGTCTCCCTCAAGTGCATTGTAAGGTACCTAAATTACTGTTTGATTGACTAATAAAATCTGCAATAAAAAATCTGAATGAATTAAGTTGATCGGATTCTACTCATTTACTACTAGATATCAGTGGCGGTGCGTCCATAGAACACGATTCCTATCGGCTTGCCTAGTTTTCAAGCACTTGAGCAGTTTTCCTACAGCCCATGAAGAAATTTTAAGCCAAATTAAACTCCAGCTTGCCTTATAAAAGTTTTGATCTGCCGTTACTGCTAGATATCCTAAACTTTAACATAAAATGCTACATCAAACAGCGCTCCCAAGCATTGTTATTGTCAAGCTTAGCGTAGACAGACTCTAATGATTACCCAACGTAAAAGATTTCCGCTTTACCGTAATCCAGAGCCGGAACAAAAAATCTATTCTCCAATAAAAAAAAGAAGCCAATCCAGTGCCCAGGAAAAATAATTTCCCGCAAACCATATTTTTATTTTTAGCCAGAAGACTTACAAAGAAAGATTACACTACACAGATACCGCATTGGTAAGCGTTTACATAGATAATTTTATTCATAATATTGCTGCCGGTATTTAAGGTCACCAGAGAGCTCGAAGACAGGTATGTTGATGACGGGGACCCTTTAGTCGTCAACACTGTGAATCTTTCTTTATACTAATGGTTCGGCAACGCGCACGTGATACTTCTGGAGTTACAGGCGTGCTTGTGCTTAGGCTACGATATCTGCTTACAGGCGAATCGTATACTTGTTTGCCACCGTAGTAATATCAAAATATATATAAGGGTAAAATATGATTTAGAAATTAGTGTTTATAAAATACTTGCGTTACATAGAGACTGACAGATATAATCAGTGATCGGGGATTTCTCTGCCACTTGGGGTGAATGACCTCAATCATTGTGCTAGTATGGATATGCCGCGGGATTCCGGGATTGTGCGATATAGGAGAGTGTTTCGCCATGTTACTGTTAATCAATTAATCATGCAATTAATCATTGTGTACGGTTTTTTCTTAATGTTTTACTTAAATAATTATATATACTTATAAGAACATTTTTGTATAACTTAATAATTTCTTTGAATAATATTTTTTCTTTAAATCATAACCAACACTGTTTTTTGCTCTTGGTGTGACGTAATTAATGGATGATCCCTTAGATATATCGGAGCTGCCAAGCCGGTTACAAATATATTGTGCCCGTATTGTCAAGGCGATAAAGTGCATGCTCAGATATTTTTGAGTACCGTGGCCGCTCTAATATAGTTGGTGGCGACCCTACAAACAGGTTATGACCTCAGTCCCTTATTTTATAAACGAATTACCAACACCGAAATAGCTTTTACTTTTCGAACAGTTTTGTTCCTATCGCGGGCCAAGCGGCGTATCCATATTACCATTTCGACTTGATATCCCGCGGTGTGGCAGAGAAATCCCCGATCACTGGATATAACGTACATCCTAAACAGGTGAAGATAGAATCACGAGAATGTAATAGAGGTCCACCAAGAAAACATTTTTGAAAAACTCCACCCCTAAGGACGTAGAAGGGGTAGAAGGTTTTTAAAGACTAGTCTAGAATTTGAACAGCACATAGGGGTGCAATACCGGTATTTTTTTGTATGTGTGATCCCGAAATTCCGGTATTAGCCATATAAAAAATGTTTCCCGTAAGCATTGGAGAAATTTCGATAGGAAAAAAAGTGGCGGACGATTCTGAAAGTTGACGCTTATTACAATGTGATACGAGCGATATTTAAATGTTTTGCGGAAATACCCGCTTCTTGAAATTACCAATGCATGCCAACCAAGAACAACTAAATGGGTATCTTCTTTCTTTTTTAAAGAAAAAAGGTATGTATTCTTTAATTCTTCAGAGTGTTCACGAAAATCCAAAAGTTTTAGCAGTGCTCTGTCTAGGAGTAGAATTCTGTGAAAGGAAGATGAGAAAAGCAATCACCAGGAATATAAAATGCAACCGATATTAGTTATGTACTGAATATTCGCAGAACTTATCAAATATGTATAATATTTTATCGTTATCACTGTGTAATTGTTATCTCTTATCATGTCGTATCAATTAGCTATCAATAAAACAATTTAAATTAACAATATTTAATCGATTTAGTGTTCTTTGGTAGTAAATTCTGTATTATGATGGACATGACATGAATCTGTTACAAGGATCCCCCAAAAATATTTTTGTGGCATACCACAAAATAATTATTATTTAAGGTGTCTTTCACACTGATGCGGTTGCCGCATGCGGCGCCGGTGCGCGAGCGAGATAGCGCTCTGCGTGTGTATAGCGCTATCAGGCTTGCACACCGTTGCCCTATGTGGTTGCGGGGCCAATGTGATAATCGTCTTGAACTAGAAGAAGCAAGTACCGCCAAAAGTATGAAAATAGCAAATTGGAATTTGCAATATCATCTCATAATTCGATAAGTACACACTAGCTAGTGATTAAGGTAATTAGTTCCAAGGAAATTAGTGCCAATCGAGTTCGCATGTAGAAACAAAGTTTGAAGCTCATAATGAGGTCATTTCATGACGTTACGCCGGAGGTGACGTGAACTCCCTTCAGGATGATTCTTTCACACAAAATTGACAGCAGAGCTGCTGTCATTCGAAACCGTCATTATAATGCGATCTAATTCGTCGAATGGATTTATATCCGTTTGATTTTCTACCTTATACTCATAATAATAAAGTCAACATTACAAGCATCATATCCTTTGAGTGAGGCAGTATTTTGTAAAAATATTGTATTGAATTTACTTTTGATAGGCTACTGTAACTGCATACCATCAGGCGGGCCGTATGCTTGTTTGCCAACTTTGCCACCATCGTGGTATACAAAATTGGATTAAAATGATATGACAAGTTCAAACTAACTTAGAAAAACCGGTCCTTGGTTCTTTTAATAGAAACTCTGCTCACGGTGCATAATAATTTTAAACAAAAAAAGAACCGACTTCACTTAGGATCCGCTATTCCAAGAGGAAGTGGCCGAGTTGCTGTAAAAAATTGTGAAATCCCTATAGGTGTGCCTATAATAGTTAAAGAGTTCCCTCGATTTCTCCAGGATCCCATCATCAGATCCCGACTTGGTGAGAATGGGACCATCTAGGGGTTATACCTGTTCGATTAAAAAAACATTTGAAAATCGGTTCACTATTCACGGAGATATGGAGTAACATACATACAAAAAAAATATAATAATGATAAAAAATAAAACAAAAATCAGTCGAATTGAGAACCTCCTCCTTTTTTGAAGTCGGTTAAAAAGACATAGTAGTTTAATTACGGGTGAACAAACACTTCTTCGATCGAGTAAAGGAGATGAAAACTCCATTGGTGCTAATTTACCTGATTAGTGCTAAAATCCAAGCGTAAAGCGAAGTGTTAATAACACTAATACGCTATACATACGCTTAATTATGTTCACGATTAACAACAGATTTTCGAACAATGCCTAATAATCCCAAATTAAGCAAGAAATAAAGCAAGCACTCTTTTGAGCGTCGAGTCGACGTCACCCGAGCGCCCGCGCATCGTCGACGCGGCGTCGACGCAATGTCGCACGAGCGTCGGCGTCTCACCAGCGTCGATGCGGCGTCGACACGACGTCGACGCTGCGCGGGCGCTCGGGCGACGTCGACGCTCGAAGGATGCCAGTGTGGGGTTAGCCTAAGTAATCCACATTTGCCAGCCGCATAAGCTGCGTTTCCACCAGAGACGAACAGAGGCATTGCGAGGAATGTGTTTAAAAATAACCAATCTGTGGTTAATGAAGTGCAATTGGTTCTTAAGGGGCTACTTTGAGAAATTATAGGTTTTTTCAAACGCTCTAGTGACTAAACGGGAAAAGGGGCTGAATTTATTTTCGAATATATATAATGAGACTATATACTCTCGTTTTTGGCACAAGCCGAAACACGATTGCTGAAAGTTGCCTCGATAGAAAAAAAATCCGAAGTTGCGTCCTTTTCCCCCTTATTTTTCTTAGCTTACGTAAACTATAAGAGATTAAGCAATATAACTAAGTAAAAAATATGGTATTCTGGTTTATCTAAAAAGTCACAGAAACAAAATTACACAAAACTTTATAGATTCGCTTATTTATCGTATTTTAATCAAAAAGTCTGATCCTTAAGAGCGCTGCATCTCTTTCTTTCGTGCACGGGAGCCATAAACGTGTCTCTAGTGGATGGGCGTGGCTTGTCCGAATCGAGGAACGGCCTTAACAAACACAATCCTCGCACGCATCCTCGCTCATCTCTGGTGGAAACGCAGCTTTCGTGATTGGACTTTAAAAAACGTGAGATTTCTATTTTAAAACACGCTGCAAGATTATTTTTCGCAATCGAAGTACGAAAATACGAAATATCGGAAATCGGAAACAAGGCCGTCAGTGCATTGGGACCGTATCTTCCATCCAATTTCCTGTTCGGCTTCGATGGGAATACAGCTTCGGATATATATTATAATTGAGCGAGCGATGCAGCGAAGCGAAGTTCTTACGTCGGTAATAACGGAACTATCAGCTGGCTACCGAGTTGACCCTGCATTTCGATAGCATTTCGATTTTGAATAGTTGTTACGCGATAACTTCAGTAACAAGGTTCTAATTTATATTGTATTTTGTGCAATAAAGTTTAAATACATAAATAAATACGACTAAGGGATAAGGGATAAGGGAACCTCTGATCCCTACTGCTCGTGAGAACGCTGTGGTGATTTATTTAATTAATAGTCATCCGCATGGCGGCGATGCGGTTCGCCACCCATCACGTCTCGTTCTTCACGGGTGCGAGAAGTGGCTCACGGAGAGCCGTTTTGCTTCATTGATCGTAGCAAATGGAAATCCGTGATCTCTGCCTACCCCTTTTGGGATATAGGCGTGATTGTATGTTTGTATTGTACATAAATAAATATGTTATCGGTCTTACAATTTGTTTGAGAAATTCGAGTTTTTTCGAAAAAAGCGGGCAAAGTTGGACTATTTGACGGTACTTCCCGGTCGGTACGATTTGAGCGAGATGACATTCGCTGTGCTGTGCCCCACCACACATAGCGAGATGACATTCGCACTACCTATACCTCTGTTTTGGACGTAGTTTAAAGACATACCCATGTTCGGACGTAGTTTGAGGACATACACGTATCCGGATGTAGTTTAAGGACATACCCGGGTCCGATACTTAGTGTAACATGCAAAACTGCTTAGTGTAACGTGTCTACAAAATACGACAAGTTTTTTGAATTTGTATAAAAATATTGGAACCAGAAGCTAACCCTTTCTTTTCAAGATTTATTTAATCAATTATGCAGGTCGGTCAAGGAAAGGAATTATGTATCCGTGTTGGAAAGACCCATTTTTCTTATACCCATGCCCCAAATTAAACCTTAACGTTATAACAATAAGGTTCACTCGATTTCTTTTGAAGATTCATCTAGTTACTTCGCATTTTACTATTCTTCCAAATAACGCAAGTTTTTATGTTAATTCAATACTGAATCGCAAAAGTGGTTTTGTTAATACACTTACTGTGGTGTTAGTATTTTGTTCAACATTTTATTTGATGGTAAGCAGCTACCGTAGCCCAGAGGGGCCACATGCGCATTGCCGACCCTTAACATGTAGGGTGGTAACAAGCCATCCGGTTGCCTCGTGGACACCGAGTTTTTTATTAACTCTTTTATTAACTTTTTCTTTTACGAACTTTTAACTCTCATACATAACCGGGAATCGAACCTGGTCAAAATCAATGTGTATAAATTCTGCAAGTCAAATGGCTACCATTTTGAACATTTACTGAAATAAAATAATTATCTTATTGGTGGGTTTTTCTTTTAATTATTTAAACAAGATTCCATTAGTGTTGTGCTTCTTGTGGCTTGCAGAATTTATACGCATTGATTTTGACCAGGTTCGATTTCCGGTTATGTATGAGCGTTAATAAAAAGTTTGAAAGTAATTATTATTAAATCTAAAATAGACGTCATGGTTCCTAAGAACAGATCTCGCTATCTCTCATAGTTTCCGACTTCTCCATACTGACCCATTTGGATTGTACACCCGGTATAATCATAATACTATATTTTAATACCATCGAGCTAGTCTACTGATGGCGACCCAGTCATAAGAACTCTGTGATAAAACAATAGCAGCTCATTGTTTTGGGGTTTATTTCGTTGAGCAGTAAATTCATTTTGCAAGAAAGAAAGATTGTATATTTTTTAATGGCATAACTTATAAAACTTGTTAAGCTTTGTATTTAATATTTATTGTTTATGCAGTCTAGCGGTAAGACGTCGGTCATTTAACACTAAGGTTTCGGGTTCAAACCACTGAGCTTTTCGAAACTTAAGTAACTATGGATCATTTGATAATCATTTACTATTCACTTTCATTTAAGTATTAAGTCGTTAAGACACTAGACTTCATTAAAATAAGGCCTAGTCTCCCCTCAGGATTGGAAGGTCCACCAATTCTTGCCAAGTGGACCCCTCCATTGAGCCGAAGCAAAACCCCAGAACAAACGCCAAACGGATTATAAGGTAGAATTCAATTCAATTTTTAAAATATGGCATTCTGTCCACAATATTGGGACAATTTTGCCAATGTCGAAGTCGCTCCAAGAGCTGGACGTTGTACGGTGAGGTTAGGCTTTTTATAAGGAGATAGCTACTCCCTACAAACAGCACGTGGACTAACGGATATCTAACTCAAACAGGGGTTACACATGTTTCGAGACTAATTCTTCATTAGTTGCTCACTAGTTCGTTAAATCACTGCAGAATAAGCTATATATTACACATTGAATCACGAAAATGAACATAAAATAAGAAGTTTTTCCCGAAACCAAACCACCTTGCTCGACAAGATGGCCGCAAGTCCAAGGTAGAATTCATAAATCCGCGGACTGATTTGGCAGCTCCTTTCATACATTTGACAATCGCTTTGTATGCCAGGAGCTGTCAAATCAGTCCGTGGAATTGTGAATTTCACCTTAGGATATAGTGGTTATTTTTAGAATGGGAAAAGGTCGAATTTTAACAGAAACCGAGTTAAAAATGGCCAAAAATAAATATATAAATATTGACTTACCAAGCCCAATTATAAAAAATACACCAACAGTTGCCGGTGTCCCAGCGAACTGAATTAAGTAGTGGATAAATAAGATTAAGATTGCACTATCAGATAATTAAACCTTCGGCACGTAATCTGTGGTAATAATTAGATAAATGATAAGTAAATACCTCGGTGTAACGTGAACAACATTATGCTGATTTGGTATATAAATAAATAATTCAGAATAATTGTCGTATACGAAAAGGAGGTCGAAAATGCCTTGCATGACTTCGCGAAATCCTGTTGACTTTTCGGAGGCACTGCCGTGCCCCTTAAAAAATTAGGGAGTCGGTACCTAGAAGAAAAAAATTAGGCAGGGAATGTGGTTGTAAGTATGTATAAAAACGTTCCACGTCCCTTGAAACTATTTAAGTAAATTAAGGTCAAACAAGTCAGCGAGCAATGGAGCGCAGCATCCTAGGTGTCAACAGGATGGATCGTATCCGGAACACTACGCTGCGCTCCAAAACACGCATAGCTGACGTGGGCAAGAAGACCGCCAGACTTAAGTGGGACTGGGCCGGTCACGTCTGCCGCATGCATCCGGATAGGTGGGCATGTGTAGCCACCAAGTGGATGCCGCAAAAGAAGCGCGGACGGGGCAGGCCCAAACAGAGATGGCGGAACGATTTGGACGCTTTCCTCAGCACCTGGCCGGAAAAAGCGGGGGACCGAGAGTTATGGAAAACAGCGGGAGAGGCCTTTGCCCAGCAGTGGGACACTACTTTAGGCTAATAAAAAAAAGGTCAAACAAAATAAAGTTTATATAGTCACTTCTAAAAATATATATACATTTTGATACGGGAAATCTTTATCCAAGAATTTACGCCTTGGTAATAGACTCGTGGCTAGATATTTTTAAATAAATAAAATAAATAAATAAATAAATATTTTGGGGACAATCTTACACAAATCAACCTAACCCCAAACTAAGCAAAGCTTGTACTATGGGTGCTAGGCGACGATATAGATACTTAGATAGATAAATACATACTTATATACATAGAAAACATCCATAACTCAGGAACAAATATTTGAGATTAGCACACAAATAAATGCCCTTACCAGGATTCGAACCCGGGACCTCCAGCTTCGTAAGCAGGGTCACTACCCACTAGGCTATGGAGGCCGTTTTGTCACATTAAATTTATCCATATTTATAGACGTGACTGTAGAATAAGTGAGTCACTTCAAACTAGGATAAATCCATCTGTCAGATTATGCCATTTTGGTATTAAGAAAATGTAATAGGGTAGATTTGCTGAGAGGGTCGAATGGATTTGCCCGAGTTTGAAGTTAAACGGCATAAGTAATACGTACTTTATTTAAGGAAAACACCATTCCAGAAGGCCCTGGGCCTCTGTCTCACAAGTTTGTACTCATACTCATTCATCATCATCATCATCATCTCAGCCATAAGACATCCACTACTGAACATAGGCCTCCCCTTTAAAGGGGGTTTTGTCATACGCGCCAGGCTTGGCAGGCGGGTTGGCGCGCGCAGTTTTTTTTTTGTTTATTGTTTTAATGCTTTCGGAAGATGCTGCTGCCCATCTCCCGGTATATTCCCTTAGCAGACTCCTACATACTCATTTATTCATTATATTGTTTCATATTACATGTAAATACAATTAAGGTACAATTTAACTTGTTATACTAGAGTCACATTTTAACACCTTCTTAGGTACAGTGGAATTCAAAACTGCATGGATAATTTATGAATAACATAATGACATGTGTCCATGCAATTTTAACACTTTCGCAACCGCGTAGCGCTACGCCCTACGCTCGTAGCGTGTAGCCAGGTATTCCTCGTATGTAGCGCGTAGTAGCTACGAACAGAGAACCCGACTGTCGGGTTCTCGGTGCTGAATGTGTTAAATCTGGCTGTACATTAATGGTCCCATTTTTTTTGAAGTACATACTTCTTATTTGACTTCCAACAAAAATGCGTTAAACGCTGACGTCACGTGTAACGCTGCCGATAGATAATTTAATTTTATACTCTATTATTAACTTACTAAAGTTAACTTTCGCTCGACCGATGTCGACTATTTGGTTCAATTACTTAGATATCTACTCCCGTGGCTCAGCGGGCGCTGCTTTGACTGCGGAGCCGAAGGTCGGAGGTTCGAATCCCAGTGTAACTATCTTTTCCCATGTTATTTCTGTTTTTAGAATTTAGATTTTATATTCTAATTTCTACCCCTTCCTATTTTCATTTCCACTTTACGAAGTTTTCACTTCTTCCGCGCGGAGGGACTCCACGCACTATTTTTTATGCTCATTCATTATGTTTCTTGATAGGTACAACAGGTACTAATACTTCAATGCCCCAAAACGAGTAATCACAAGAATAGGCGAGCAAATGTCGCGTGCTAATCGACAATCGATCAAACAACAACTTAAATTCGAATTAGGAACATTTCTACAAATAGATTGTCAAAAATAGTGACCACATTGAACTTTGTCATTATAGGCAGCTAAAAATAAACCGAATGGAGGAAATACAATAGCTGGTTAATAGGTCAGTGTTGTCTCTTGGTCAAAGCCGTATTTCTTGTACAGTCGACCAAGAAAGTGGTCTACCAGTTTTGACAAAAGTTTCTGCGAGATCTAACGATCGCTAAGGTTGACTTTTCTAGCAGAGTTTAAAACGTGCACGACCTTGTTGTCTCATGAGTCATGACGTTCAAACGAACGTGAACCGTAGGTTGATAGACCACATTTTTGGCCAACTGTACCTACTTAGTAATTTGCATAACGCCAAGTACCCATATGTAAGGGCGTGATTCAATTATCATCATCATCAGTCGTTCCCTCACAGCTGAGGATTATGACATCATGTCCTGTATAAGACCGGGTTCCTCCACAGGCTTCTATCCCTGCAATCGCATGACTTCGTGCAGTTTTAATTGCATGGGTGCAGTAATTTGGGTACATCATCTTGCGGGGGGAGGGCCTCTAAGTCTCGTGGCTTCAATTTTTCCCGTCATGATAATTCTCTCCAAACTATCCGAGAAGCGTCGTGAGAGGTGTCCGAAGTATTATGTGAGTATGCGGCCCTGGCACGTCGTCGTGGATTCAATTATAAGAGTGCAGTATTTCATACCATTTTACTCTGACAACAATCGGGCCTAGCTGAATTGCTTACAGTAGTATTCTCAGCTAGGCTAGCGAACCACCGACTAAGCTCCCATTAGTTCGATCCCCATCTACTCGCTCAGGTCAGGTTGAATTCACGTTGATCTCGCTGGAGCGCAAGGTCGATAGGAGCATTCCAGTGTAGCAAACTTAACATGTCTGGTTACGAAAGGGTCCTGGATTTTCCACTGGCTATTCCACAGAACAGTCCACTCGCTGTTTTGATCCAGTAGCATAAAGACCAAATCAGGATTTAAAAAAAACTATTTCAATTCATTAATACCGTGGCTTATGGAGCAGTAGACCTGGCAACCTCTACTTAAATATTATGTTAAAACATTATCGTATCATATTATAAAATTTAATAATGGCGAATAGTTCCTTTTTCATTTCATTATTACCTATAGCGATTCAGTGTAGAGCGCTCCATGGATTCCAATAGCGCTCCATGGATTCCAATAGCGCTCAGGTCCTTTGTGCCTGTTCCGCCATTTTGTAAATTTCAAAAAACGGGATCACAAAATATGATGAGAATTGGTTGAAAAAAGTAACCTGTATAAAACTTCTATTACCTAAATTGTTATTTCATACTCAGATAGATAAACGTACACAAGCGTTGTGTTCTTATTTTTTCCTTACCATTTTATATATAAAGCTAGTGTAAGTTTGAAGTAAATTGTTTGGGGACCGAGGCGAGAAAGCTTAGCGATCCTATTGTGTGTAATAAATATATCTACGGTAGGTCTGTTTGTTATAAATATACTAAAGTTACGATTAAAGTTTAGTTTTGTAAACTTCTTGAAATTTAAGAAATAAGGAAATAACTGTCAAAAAAATACAATATCGGATTAGGTACTTACCATAGATTTCCGGCGGTAATTTGTGCCGAATAAAGTTTCTATAAGATACAGGAGGGCAATGTCAACTGCGGGGAAATTTCAACTAAATTGAAATATCTTCCGTGTTTCGTGTAATTCATATCCGGATAGTAAAAAAAACGCTTTTCCGTCATCGCCAATCTAGTCAATGATAGAATCTACCCAAAACACGGAAGATATAGTTGAAGTTTCCCGCATTCGAGATTGGCCCTCTGTACCTTAATAGCAGATTGTTTGACAAGGGTCTAAAGTAAGCCATACTACCACGAGGTGGTTATTTTTCCGAGCGAAGCGAGGGAAAATTGTTCGAGTGGTAATATGGCTTTTAGACTAGAGTCTAAAATACTATTTTTCACTTTGCGAGAAAATAATAAAATTAAATAAAAATTATTATTATTTACGCACAATCACTAATAATCTAAAGTGAATATATGGCTTAACTTGACGGCCTTTTTACTTTTTTAACTGCTTTGACACAGATACAAAATATAAACACCGCGAATTAAACGCCACAGACGACGACACGACGACATAATTAGCGCTCGAAAGCGCTTCCAATGGCTTCCAGAATATTTAATCTTTTTTTAATGATTTTGAAAAGCACCTCATGTTTTGAGAAACGAATTGTGTTTCCTGATTGGTCAATTTTAACATTGCTGTATTCTGGTTGGTTGATACTAAATACAAAGTGTTTTAAGGACTTAAATTATTTGAACAGTATACGCACCTAAAAAGAACCCATCAGCGTTCCGATTAACTTCGATATGAGTTGTGATTGGTGTATTTAATATTGTGAAGTGTTCTGATTGGTCTATTTAAAATGTTTTGTAAGTCATAATTATGTATGCATATTAGCCCTAGGGGTTAAATGTACTACTTTAGTCCGCCTTTGTTAGCATAATATGACACACTTTTGAGCATGAGAAGTGAAAATATAATTATAAAGGGTGTTATTCGTATTACCTGGAAACTATTAACTGTTTGCTGTGCTGCGTTAGTCGCTTCTACATGTCACCTTAGAGTTTTAAGCGGACTCTTTTAGTTTATCGTCCCTTTTTAACTAAATAATAGCTACTTATATTATAAAGACTGTATTGATAAGTATAAGGACAACTTAAGTCAACTGTTATAATAACTTTTTGTTCATGAATACGGCTGTTTTTCTCTTCCGTCGTTCTGACAGAATAGTGTTGTTTTCATTTTTAAACAATTGAAGTCCTATTTGTCAAAATCCTTGAAAATGAAAGGACTTTCCGCTGAACAGAGGAAAAAAAATGTGGACAAATATGTTCGCGAAAGGGGCATTACGATAAGAAAATTGGCAAAACTTGAAAACGTAAGCCGTTCAGCCGTACATAATGCCATCAAAAAATATGGCACTGAGTTATCTTTCGATGACAAGTCAAAAAAGGGCAGATGCGTTGGTACGTATAACACAAAATTGTATTGGAAAATACTCAAATGTTTTGAGAACAGTCCCTGTATGTCCATCAGAGATGCGGCCAGAAAATTTAAAACTTCAATCGGAATGATACAAAGGGCTAAGAAACATTACAACTTAAAGACATACAGAAAACAAAAAAAGCCCAAACGTAGCGTAAAACAAGCTGCTTCAGTAAAACCGAGGCTTCGAAAACTGTATAATACCGTTCTAACGAAGAAAAAACAGTGCATTATTCAAGATGACGAAACATACGTAAAATTGGACTACAAGACACTGCCGGGCCCCCAATTTTACACGAAACTGAAAGGACAGGAACTCGAAGAAACCGTTACGTCAGTTTTTGTGGAAAAGTTTGGTGCTAAGGTCATGGTATGGCAAGCTATTTGCGAATGCGGGATAAAGTCAACTCCATTTATTACGAACTCAACGATGAACACCGATACTTATATTAAAGAGTGTCTACATAAGCGTCTTTTGCCCATGATCCGAAAACATAAAGTGCCTGCACTGTTTTGGCCCGACCTGGCATCCTGCCACTACGCTAAGAAAACCACAAACTGGATGGAAGCTAAGAGCGTCGAATTCGTGCCAAAGGATATGAATCCACCAAACTGTCCCGAGGTCCGTCCTATTGAACAATATTGGGCTATAATGAAGCAAAAGCTGAGGACAAAATTCACAGCGTCTGATTCAGTTGAAAGTTTCAAAAAAGATTGGACAAAGGCTGCCAAGATGGTGTCAAATAAGGTTGTCCAAAACTTAATGGGAAGCGTTCGCGGACGCATAAGAAAAATAGTTAAAAGTTAGACATATTACGCTTTTATGTTCCTTGTAATGTCCTGTTCGAATGCGTTTCAAAGACTGCTTTAGTTTTTTTTTAGTTTAAAATACAAATTCTCAAGATATTCCATGGTTTCTTTGTCCTTATACTTATCGATACAGTCTTTATCGTAGTCTTTCATGGGAGTCCCAATGCGACTGCATACAATCTCAATATTTTTCGGTCTTTGCTTTACCCTGACGGTAAAATTTGATAATATCATTCACGGTTAAAAAATATCAAACATCTCTAGCTCTTCTTTATCAAGGCACATAACAATGACCTTATGAACTTCAGAAAAAAAACCAGTTCTAAGTGTTCTAACCCTATACCTCTGACCCGGAAAGAGTTATAACCGGAATTATATTTTTAAAAAGTACGCGACTAACAGTATAAGTACATACAGCGTTGGCCAGAAGTGTTGAGCACCAATGCGATTTTCATACAAAACTGGAAAGTTTAGTCCATCGTTTCCATCTTTGTATAAGTTATTTTGTCAATTAATTTAAACTAAGAGGCATGTTTTGTTGAAGTTAGTAGTAACTGCATAGAATATTTGCAATATGAAGCAACGACTTAAATTTTCATTTTTGGTACCTTCTGTTTTCATAGTTTTTAAGTACCTTGAAAGTGTTATTAAGTGAAGTTTTCTATATTTATAAATAAAATATAACATTTACCGTTACCGTACATTGTTAGGATAGGGAAATAATGCTTAACATCAAAATTATAAACAAAAAACACCTATGCTCAACACTTCTGGCCAAGGCTGTACATCAAAGTTCAAAAACATAACCTCAATTATAAAAGCGACTATTATTATTGTGGAGCATCGGACCTGCTGTTTTTTTGTTGCGTCTAACGCTGTCGATACGGATAACGTGATAATATTTCTATCCATGATGGATGACGATGTGTAAAAATACTAAAAATAAAATAACTCTTCTTAGTTTGTAAATTCAACGGAAATAAGAAGTGGTAAAATCGAATGACTTGTGCCTTAGGTACAATCAGCAGCAGAAATATCAAAGCGGCTGAGGTGTTCAAAATGAGCTGGACACGACATTTATATTAAGAGAACAAGAGCGTGTGGAGGTAATTTTAAACGCCGCACCCGCTTAGCTACTCCTGCTGCTGACTGCACATAGCTTAAAGTTCCATTATTTTGGTAAAGGTAATTATTTGAAGGTTGGCGCTTACGTCTTGCGTTGTGCAGATTCAATATTGCTTCAGAGCAATAATAGTGTAAGCGCCGACTTCCAAATGGTAACTTTATCTACCAAAAAAGTAGGTACACTAGGGTGTGGAAATATATTGGATCCCGGGGAACATATGATATTTTAATCACAGAAATCATCATCTAAGAACTGAAAAAGAGGAGAGAGCGAGAACTGAGGCATCATCTGTATGATATGCTTTACTTAATTTGACATTTATTAATTCAGCTATTAAATAGCTAGGGATACACGCACAGATGTGTCCGCCGGATTTGCCTGACGGATATGCCCGGCGGACAGATCCGTCCGTTTGTGGCGCTATTTAGACAGCATCATTTTGCTCCGCAGACAAATCCGTGTCCAATTCGCTCCATACACGGACGGATCTGTCCGCCGGGCATATTCGTCGGACAAATCCGGAGGACAAATCTGTGAGTGTATCCTTAGATAATAAATATAGGTACTTAAAGTAGTAGAGAGTACCTTTTGGAGTTGAAACTCTAGGTCCATGGGGTCCCAGCGCACACAAGTTTTTTGCAGAAATCGCAAAGCGTCTGGTTGATGTAACTGGTGACCGAAGAGCTGGCGGTTTCCTCGCACAGCGTATCAGCATTGCGATACAACGAGGAAATGCCGCCAGCATCCTTGGTACCTACAATGCCGCAAGGGCCTAGTTTTGATTTGAGCTAGTTATTAATTTAGTTTAGTATTTGTACTGTAGTACCTCTGTATATTTAGTTATGTAAATAAATGTTTTACTTAAAGTAGTTGAAGTAATACCGATACTTATGATTGTTTTTCTTTGTTTTATAATATTTGTAATTAATTATAATTTACAATCTATGTTACTAACCCTAAATTATAAGCCTAGTTGTATGTACTTGCAATGTATGGATCTTTGATTCGAAATAAATAAATTTAATAAATTGAATTGAATTGAATTGAATATTGTACGCACAGAAAGTCTCGAGTAGAAGCTACAATGGGAGTTTCATTTCAAATTCCTGACAAATCGATCACCAATGTAACCAATTCAATTTATTTATCGACTATCGAAATAGACTGGGAGCAAAATCTCAAATTCGCTCTCCTTCTCCATGCGACAGGCAAATGATATTACTTTTGGGCAACCGGGCTTTTTACGTGGTTTAGACCCTGCTGTATCCGAATCGCCGGTTGCCATCAAAGAAACTACAACCAGAAGTGAGATACGGCCAAAAAAAGGACCCGTTTTTTAGCTTTTCTTAAATAACTCGAAAACAGTAGCACCTACCAAAAAATGTTCTTCCACTTAAGTAATCTACATAAAATTCTCTATAAAAAAGGTTCTATACAGTTTTTTGCTGGGATCAATGTTTAATGAGATATTAAGGGACTAAGATAGACAATAAACATATATACTAATTAGCTTTTTCCCGCGAGTTTGTCTGCGTGGGATTAACATTCGCTATAATAAATTAATGAAATGCCGTAGTATAATCTTACAGCAAAAATAAATTTAACGTATAAGCTTTTTTACGTCTACAGTAAGCAACAATTCCATACCAACTTCAACCCCCCGTTTCATCCCTTTAAAAGATGATTACTGGGATAAAAACTATCTTATATCCTTCCCCACAACTCAAACTATCATCACACCAAATTTCATCTAAATTGGTTCAGCGGTTTAAGCGTGAAGAGGTAAGAGACCCACTGACTAGTCCAAAATTATTAAACTCTCTCTCCTTCTCGATGCGACAGGCAAAGCATATTACTTTTTGTTTACACGGATTTGTACCCTATTTGGACCCTTCTGAGTTCGAAATTTAAATAATTTTTTTACCGGAAGTGGAATATTTAAGATGGCGGCCAGTATAAACCTAAGCGACGAAAAATCTATGTTCCTCGTATGGATACCCCCCCCCCCCCCCATTCATTATGCTTTATTTTTAACGATTGTTATTTTTGGGAATAACAGTTGTAATTATAATATTTTGCAATTGCCATCAAATAATGTTAGACCGGAAGTAAGATATAGAAGATGGTGTCCAGGTCCAGCAAGGCTTCAAAAATGTACTATTCTTTTTTTGGACGGAAATCTCTCGTTTTTTTATATTATTGTAGTGAGCAAAATTAGTTGAAAGGGTAGTAGTAATAATACACATCTTATATGGAAGTTTCGACTTAGGGAGTCTTAGATTACAATACTCAGTCCTCCTTGACCCAAAAGGAGGCTGCGGAGTATATGCGCGAACATGACGTAAACTCACTCCTGCAGAAGACCAGGCATGCGGCGATGCTGCCGCCTTTACATGTTTTACACCCACTCTTTACACCTTTACAACAGCTCCATCATTCGCCTGAAAGGTTCCGAGCTAGAAGGCCCTCAAGTATTCCGAGGTGCCGTCAGCGGAGGAGATTGCACGAGCAGAATTACAATGGGCCCGTAAGAGCAACGACGACGGGGTACCGGAGGTCTGCAGACGTGTTCCCAAAAAACCCCGTCCACAAAGCGCGTGGTGGAATACAGTGTTGACGGCGATTTCTAACTTTAAAGACCAGTATATTTGGAACCATTGCAAATAGGTAATCTTTTTTTTTTAAATACTTGTCATTACAACTGTTATTCCCAAAAATAACAATCGTTAAAAATAAAGTATAATCAATGGGGGTATCCATACGAGGAACATAGATTTTTCGTCGCTTAGGTTTATACTGGCCGCCATCTTAAATATTCCACTTCCGGTAAAAAAATTATTTAAATTTCGAACTCAGAAGGGTCCAAATAGGGTACAAATCCGTGTAAACAAAAAGTAATATGCTTTGCCTGTCGCATCGAGAAGGAGAGAGAGTTTAATAATTTTGGACTAGTCAGTGGGTCTCTTACCTCTTCACGCTTAAACTGCTGAACCAATTTAGATGAAATTTGGTGTGATGATAGTTTGAGTTGTGGGGAAGGATGTAAGATAGTTTTTATCCCAGTAATCATCTTTTAAAGGGATGAAACGGGGGGTTGAAGTTGGTATGGAATTGTTGCTTACTGTAGACGTAAAAAAGCTTATACGTTAAATTTATTTTTGCTGTCAGATTAAACTACGGCATTTCATTAATTTATTATAGCGAATGTTAATCCCACGTAGACAAACTCGCGGGAAAAAGCTAATTAGTATATATGTTTATTGTCTATCTTAGTCCCTTAATATCTCATTAAACATTGATCCCAGCAAAAAACTGTATAGAACCTTTTTTATAGAGAATTTTATGTAGATTACTTAAGTGGAAGATTATTTTTTGGTACGTGCTACTGTTTTCGAGTTATTTAAGAAAAGCTAAAAAACGGGTCCTTTTTTTGGCCGTATCTCACTTCTGGTTGTAGTTTCTTTGATGGCAACCGGCAATTCAGATACAGCAGGGTCTAAACCAGGTAAAAAGCCCGGTTGCCCAAAAGTAATATCGTTTGCTTCTCGACAACGATTTCTTGAAAAAAAAAACCAGACTAAAAGGCGACATCGACGCAGTCCGCGTTTCGCGAATAAATGAATTACGAAATTGAGTAGATGATTTAATTTAAATTCAATCAGTTTGTAGCTTATTCAAGATCAGTTGACAATATTTTTATATAAGGCAAACAAGCATACGGCCTGATGGTAAGCAGCTACCGTAGCCTATGGACGCCTGCAACTCCAGAGGTGTTACATGTGCGTTGCCGCCCCTTTAAAAACAGGAGGATTCACTGTGTTGACGGCTAAAGGAACAAGAGAGGTCCCTCGTCGTCAACACACTGGGTCCTCTTTAAGCTCTTTGGCAACCTTACTCACCAGCAGGAAGACAACACTATGAGGAGGGTCTAGTGCTATTTGGCTGTGGTTTTCTGTAAGGTGGAGGTACTTCCCCAGTCGGGCTCTGCTCCAGATTTGAGCGAGATGACATTCGCTATGCTGTGCCCTACCACACATAGCGAGATGACATTCGCAGTACCCATTCCTCTCTTTTGGACGTATAATTTAAGGACATACCCGTGTCCGGATGTAGTTTAAGGACATACCCGGGTCCAAAAGTTTTTACTTACTTTTAACTTAGTTATTAAGATTAATATTTAACTTAAAGATTGCCAATGGTTAAAGCTTAATTTTATGTTTAAAGTAAAATTTTAAATTGATCGGTTTAATCTGACAGCTCCTTACAAAATGGTTTGCTAATTGATAAAATTTGTACTAAAACGCCAACATTTTTACGAGAAAATTGTATTCCTTTGCTCTGCAGCTTTTATTTTAATATTAGTTTGATCTATATATTTAGCCTAAGAAACCTTTGAATGAAAATCGACATAAATATTATTCATTTGTTGATAATAGAGCTCCACCCTGAATAATTTCTTATTTAATTCAGTTCCTACATTTTTCGAGTTCCATACTATACGGCCTAAGTTTTAATGGCTAAAAGACAAAAAAATAAAAATTATGGCTTTATTACTCAGGGCGTAAGAGCACTCGGTATTTTTTCCCCGATTCGCCATTTACAGCGTTGCGAAGTGCGTAGTAAAACGCATAGACATACATATACACCGAAATCTCATACTCTATGTAGAATATACGGGTGTTTCCTGTAATAGGAGCAATAAATTCAAACGTAGACTCTACTCCTCACACCAGACAACGTTTGTTCAGCAACTTTTAAAAATAACTTAAGGTTTGATTTTTATTTCACTTTAAAGTTTATTCGAACACGCAATGTATTCGGAAATTGATTATGACTGTAAGGTGACAACGCTGACAAGCAATGTCAATTGGACGGATTTTAACGTACATTACGTACCTAGGGCGGTAAAGTAAAGAATGGCTCTGATCGCGGGCATTTGTGGCCCGAACCGAAGGTAAGGGCCATAAACAAGCGATCTGAGGCCTTCTTTATTACCGCCCGTGGTGCGTACACAATTTTACGTCTTCTTCTGGGTGTGAAATGAGATTTGCCGCTGCGCCCGTGGGCGGCAAATCTTACTTACCGCCCAGAGTGACGTAAATACTATTTAGTTTGTATGAAAAAGAGACAATCTAAAAAATACATATTTTTTAAAAGTTGTTGAACAAATGTTTTATTGTTTGAGGAGTAGAATCTACGTTTTAATTTATTGCTCATGTTACAGGAACAATAATATATACAGAGTGTATATTATGTGTGTAGATACAGTAGTGTATGCAACTGTACGTAATTAGGCCTTAAACACTCGTGTGATCTTATTATGAAACGAGCCGCAACCACACTCGTATTTAAAGGACCCTTATTACGTAACAGTTACATAAACTACTATTGGAGTTCTTATATGAGCAGAATCGATTAAGGTTTTTTTTAAATAGAGGCTAAAAGGCGTAATAACTATTTTCCTACGGCTCTTCTTCTTCCTCCTCGTTTATCCCGGCTTGGGGTCCGCTTGACAACCTAATCCTACGAATTGGCGTAATAGACACTAGTTTTTTACGAAAGCGACTGCCATCTGACCTTCCAACCCAGAGGGGAAACTAGGCGTTTTTTGGATTAGGTCCGATTTCCTTACGATGTTTTCCTTCACCGAAAAGCGATTGGTACCTAAATATCAATTCCGTACATAAGTTCCGAAAAACTCAGTGGTAAGAGCCGGGGTTTGAGCCCGAGGCCTCCGGATTGGAAGTCGGACGTCTTACCGCAAGGCTTACGTCTAGCATGACTTACGTTGCGGCGCGACTCTCCATACTTCAGGCGCGACTCGAAGTATGGAGTCGCGCGCGACAACGCATGTCATGCTAAGGCCCCTGCGCTTTTCCTAAGGGTCTTGTTACATTGGTCAACTCGTTTGCAACTGCGAGTTTTCAGTTCTAGGCGGACTACTATCAAGAGGTCATGAGACCTTCATCTCACAGAACCACAAGTAATATTAAATATAGTTATTTACATTCGATTACCTATCTTGCCTCGTGCGGTCCATTTACTTTCCCAGTTCATAAAGTTTACACGAGCTACGTATTTGTTTATTACAAGAAGATATGCTTACTAGCTTAAATGCAAAATTATATGATATAGGTACCTAAAACCGTTGATAATAGTACATTTCGATATTAGTACGGAAAGTATGTCATTACTTCACGAGTACCGAGACTCGGGACGAGTGAAGAATGACATTTACGCACGAGTATCGAACGACGTTTTTTAATACAGTTGCGAAAAAATTATAAAATTGTCAATTATTCACTT
Organism: Pammene fasciana; assembly: GCA_911728535.1. Classification (NCBI taxonomy): domain Eukaryota; kingdom Metazoa; phylum Arthropoda; class Insecta; order Lepidoptera; family Tortricidae; genus Pammene; species Pammene fasciana. The sequence continues at coordinate 3,453,156 of OU452275.1, read as the reverse complement.
TGAGGTTACTTTAGTACATGTATCCGAACGCTCCGCGCGGTGCGGTGCGGCGCTGTGATTGGCTGTCTGTCACTGTCGAGGAATTCCGCTAGGTCTGTTTTGACCCTTAGGTAGTACTTATACTGGGCGTTTCCTGTGATATGAGCAATAAATTAAAACGTAGATTCTACTCCTCAAATAACAAAACTTTTGTTCAACAACATTTTTAAAATATGTATTTTGTAGATGCCTCTTTTTCATACAAACTAAATAGTATTTTCAATGAACGTTAAATGTGACATTGCTTGTCACCCTACAGATATAATCAATTTTTAACTTTAAAGTGTCATAAAAATCAAACCATAAGTTATTTTTAAAAGTCGCTGAACAAACATTGTCTGATTTGAGGAGTAGAATCTACGTTTTAATGTATTGCTCCTATTACAGGAAACACCCGGTATAGCTGTACCGAATTTCCAAGAAAACCTAATAGTTAAAGAACAACGCAAATTATTTTTAATAAATATTGCGATATATTTATTATTGATTTGGTTAAGGTGTCTGCCGCGAATGCAGAAGACGCTGGTTCGATCCCAGCCTTGGGCAGTGGAGGCCTAAGTTACTTTTTTCTTTGTATATGACATGTAGGTATATAAGTTTATAACCTATATAGTTTTCGGGTTGTCAGGTCGGATGATGAGTTACCTGGCCTTTAGCTCGTCACACTTAAAGTGATTAAGTAATTATATTTAGTATTTTTAATAAGGGATAAGGGAACCTCTGATCCCTACTGCTCGTGAGAACGCTGTGGTGATTTATTAAATTAATATGCGGTTCGCCACCCATCACGTCTCGTTCCTCACAGGGGCGAGAAGTGGCTCACTTAGAGCCGTTTTGCTGCATTGATCGTAGCAAATGGAAATCCGTGATCTCTGCCTACCCCTTTTGGAATATAGGCGTGATTGTATGTATGTATGTATGTATTTTTAATGAATTAGTTTATATGTAGGTACAGTAGAGTCATATAGTAAAGTGTTGTCAAATTACTGCAGCCAATTAATTAAAAAAAACATATGAACTAACATCCCCCTCCTTTTTTTTAATTGGTAAAAACATATAAAACTTTCGTGAGACTCTAACATATTAAAAATATTTATAACGGGTTACTCACGTAATTTTTGTCGATTTTTGCTCGACATGTTTCGATCAATTTACGATGATCATTCTCACGAGCGGCCTTCCGCGACGGCAGCGCGTCGGCTACTGCGCGCCTGCGCGCGGTGTGCCCTGCTGCTGGTGGCGGGAGGCGGCGGCGGCGGCGGCGGCGATGTTGTGACAGATCTACCCTCATCCCCTTTATCATTTTTGCCGAAATGTTTGCACACTACACTCACGACGTCATTTGCTAAAGGCACGTTCACACTGTCCGACACCGACGTAGTACCCAAGACCGTTCTCCAACTAGGGGGCAATGACCAACCACCATCACGATTGAAATTCGAATGACGACTTATTTCTATAGCCTCCACCACCACCAGCAGCAGGGCACACCGCGCGCAGGCGCGCAGTAGCCGACGCGCTGCCGTCGCGGAAGGCCGCTCGTGAGAATGATCATCGTAAATTGATCGAAACATGTCGAGCAAAAATCGACAAAAATTACGTGAGTAACCCGTTATAAATATTTTTAATATGGTAAAAACATGTTTAGAAATAAAGGAAAAGTAGAAAAATCCACTGCCTCAGGCGAGACTCGAACTCGCGACTCTGGGAAACATGCCCATCGCTCTGCCAACTGAGCTACTGAGACTATACCTGATGGCTGCGAATTTCTCCACCACATCCTTTATTTTATATTCGCGCCTTAGGGTGACGCCTAGCGACATCTGCCGACGAAGTCTTACACTTCTTAACCGGCCATCGGAGTCCCATGTTGTATTGAGAATTCACCGATAACGATGCGCTAACCCATGCAATTTATTTTTGTATTAAGCAGAACGTCTGCTAACGATACCACAATGTTTAGAAATAAAGGAAAAGTAGAAAAATCCACTGCCTCAGGCGCGACTCGAACTCGCGACTCTGGGAAACATGCCCATCGCTCTGCCAACTGAGCTACTGAGACTATACCTGATGGCTGCGAATTTCTCCACCATATCCTTTATTTTATATTCGCGACTTAGGGTGACGCCTAGCGACATCTGCCGACGAAGTCTTACACTTCTTAACCGGCCATATCGGAGTCCCAAGTTGTATTGAGAATTCACCGATAACGATACGCTAACCCATGCAATTTATTTTTGTATTAAGCAGAACGTCTGCTAACGATACCACAATGTTTAGAAATAAAGGAAAAGTAGAAAAATTCACTTTATTTCTAAAATGCTACATTGGCATCAAGTTCTGTGCGCCGGCTGGCTTGAAACTTAGGCGATTATCTCACTGGCGCCGCCACTGCATGCGGCGACGGTGTGCAAGCATGGCAGCGCTATACACGTGCAGAGCGCTATCTCGCTCGCGGACCGGCGCCGCATGCGGAAACCGCAGCAGTGTGAAAGCCGCCTTACACTAAGGTATGTTCGCCTAATAAGAACCGGTTCCTAATAAGAGCCACTAGTTCAAAAATCCCGTTCACGATACTAAATTGAAATCATGTCTCGCGCCGACGCTCCTCATTAACCAATCATTGAAGTGCATTGGCATTACTTGGGTTTTACGCCGCCATTCTGTCAATATGCCTATGGATGCAGTCCACGTCACGGCGCGTGGGTCGTTTTATATAATTTGTTGGTGTTATTCGATTCATTCAAATAATCCTGTTTCTTTTTCGCAAGAAATTAACACATGAAAAGGAATAAGTAACATTTAGGCGTGGATTGTGAAGATAAGGTTATTGAAAGAACAATATTTTTGTCAATTTACATTGGTTTACTCCGGGATGGCGAAGTGCCTAACAAGGACCACCTCCTTGTCACCAAATAAGGACCGGATCTTATTCATATCATTTCTAAAGACTTAATAAGGTCCAAGGGCTAATGCCTGAAAATGTTTCAAATTATGTTGTTTTATGCTTAAAATAGTTTAACTTAGTAAATATCAATACAATAAAAAACTGTGTTTTATTAAAAGACTTAAATCAAATCTATTATTCTGCGTTTAAGTTTCTGTAGACTTTTTAAGGACCAGCACTACAATTCATATAATTTTTTGGATTAATCAATCGGGAACGACAAAAACAATTGTAACAATTAACAAAAAATATTAAATTAAAAAAATATATTCTGTAGTTTCGGAATTATGTACGGAACAGAAATGAGCCTTATTGAGAACACCCATTCCTAACAAGGTCCAAATACAAGCTTTTTAAAAACAGTTATTGTCCTTAATCTACTTTCGATACATGATTTTTACTTAATGTTTTTACTTCAAATATAGACAATTTATACATTTCATATGTTATTTAATTTAAAATACTTCTTAAATCAGATTTATAAAGATTTACAAAAACCTGGTCCTTATTAGGCGAACTTACCTTACACTATGTAGACTGTGAACGGTCACTACCTAAATTGCATCACTAAATATTCGATGTATGCTTCAGTGGCGCCATATTTTGCGTTAAAGCTCAATTTCATTTTTAACCGACTTCAAAAAAGGAAAAGGTTCTCAATTCGACTGATTATTTTTTTATCATTTTTTTTTGGTCTGTATGTTACTCGATATCTCCGTGAATCGTACACCGATTTTCAATTTTTTTTTATATCACCTAGATGGTCCCATTGTCACCAAGTCGGGGTCTGATGATGGGATCCTGGAGAAATCGAGGGAACTCTTCAACTATTATAGGCACAGCTATAGTGATTTCACTATTTTTTACAGCAACTCGGCCACTTCCTCTTGGAATAGCGGATCCTAAGTGAAGTCGGTTCTTTTTTTGTTTAAAATTATTTATTTTTATGAAGAATTGTACTATTTTGACACTCGGCCGAGTTGATGTGACATATAATATAAACACAATCCCTTTACAGTTTCATTTCTCGTCACATGTGCACTGCGACCTTTCACGTTACCCACACACGCACATAGCGAATACTACAAACTATAACTAACTACTACTGCGGTGTCATCAAGAACGTTCCACAACATAAATGACATAACACTTACGTGCACGAGAAAGTGTTACAGATACGCGTAGCATGCCAACTACGGGTCTAATTGTTAATGCTGGTCGACGCTTCATGGTCGCGTGTTCAATACGTAATCAGTACTTAGCCGACGAGATCGGTTGTTTTTGCAACGAGGCATTGCTGAGACACAGGTTTTTTCTAAGATCAGTAGGCCGTAGGCAACCGTACTTAATCGAGTAGCATTCGGTTTGTGTAGGGCAATGCACGGTGAAATGTTGTGTATTTTAGTATCAGGTAGCCCAAGGCAGCAAAACATTACCCTATTTTTCAACCGACTTCAAGCCCAACTAGCAAATGATGTCGTATAAAAGTCACCAGCACCTTTATACGACTAAATTTAGTTTGCTAGTTGGGAGATTTCGAAGGAGGACGTTCTCAATTCGTCGGGATCTTTGCTTGTTTTTTTTTTGCTATTTTTTTTTTTTATGTATGTTCACCGATAATTCGAAGACGACTGGACCGATTTGGAAAATTCTTTTTTTGTTTGAAAAATTATACTTCAGAGTTGGTCCCATTGTCACCAGGTCCGGATCTGATGATGGGATCCTGGAGAAATCGAGGGAAATTTTCAACTATTATAGGCACACCTATAGTGATTTCATTTCCACTTGGAAAAGCGGATTCTAAGTGAAGTTGGTTCTTTTTTTGTTTAAAATGATTGATTATAACGAATTGATTGAAAGCCGAACTCTGCTACTCGATGAGGTAGGGTTGCCTACGGCTTACTCTTGGTGTAAGTGGTTAGGCGGTTATCACACTGCTGCGGATCCGCATGCGGCGCCGGTGTGCGAGCGAGATAGCGCTCTGCATGTGTCTAGCGCTATCTCGCTCGCGCACCGGCGCCGCATGCGGATCCGTCGCCAGTGTGATAATCGCCTTAGTGGTTGGACATCGTTGAGCATGAACGTCGGATGACTCTCATTTCTGACCTTTGTATAGCATTAATTGTAATTGGTCCCAACCAGACATTTGATCCTCACAAAAAGCAGGATCTATAGACATCATCATCCCCCTAGCGTCTGTCCCGACTTTTGCCACGGTTCAATTGATAGGGCTTCGCTTGGCTTCGGTTTACACATATTTCTCAAGCAGCCAAGTAACGGCATTTTAAATAATTTAAAACAAAAAAAGAACCGACTTCACTTAGGATCCGCTATTCCAAGAGGAAGTGGCCGAGTTGCTGTAAAAAATAGTGAAATCACTATAGGTATGCCTATAATAGTTGAAGAGTTCCCTCGATTTCTCCAGGATCCCATCATCAGACCCTGACTTGGTGACAATGGGACCATCTAAGGTTATACCTGTTCGATTAAAAATAAATTGAAAATCCGTTCACGATTCACGGAGATATGGAGTAACATACATACAAAAAAAAAACATAATAATGTAAAAAAAAAAAAAAAAAATCAGTCGAATTGAGAACCTCCTCCTTTTTTGAAGTCGGTTAAAAATTCGCAACCCCTCCCTCAATTTTGAGAGATGAGATAGGCTTCATTTTAACATTTCACTATGTTCACTGCCCAGTATTTATCCCACATGTAAAACGCAATACATTTAAAGCGCAGTCTATGGTCTATCAACGTTAAAAAACTTAAAAATAGCGACGGGGCTGTCATCCCATAGAAACTGTCAAACTTTTCATAGAAGATTTTTTAACGATGACGTTGGCTTTAACTGACGATTTGGTGCAACAAATAATCTTCCAATATTGGAGTTGCACCGCAATAATTGTCAAGCAAATTCTGATATTTCTGGTCCAGACGTTAAAAGCGGTATTAGACATTGCAACCTGCAGGGCCCAATCTGTCAGGTTGGAAGGTGTAATTAAAGGTAGGGCCCGTAGGGAGCTGAAGGAAGGGGAGGGAGAGGCAGGGTACACAACAGATTGGACCCTGCAGGTTGCAATGTCTAATAGCTGTTTAACCCAATACGGCGCTAGCTATATTGCGTAGTTAATGCATTGGAGTTGGATCATGTCTTAACTTGTTTTAAAGTTAGAATACCTTCTTCTGAAACTACAAAGTGTACAGTTAAAATCGAATAAGCCCGCAAGCGCCAAGTCTAAAACGTTAGCAGGTAGACTAACGAAGTCACCCGCTCTGTCAATCGAGTAAGTTCTCTGTCCAACTTGATTTGCTTTGTCTGCACTTTATACTAATTTCAAAGCTAGCGAAGAGGATTCAGTAAGCGGGTAATTCTTTTTTTGTGACTATACGTATACATGGTGTAACAAAAATACTGGTTATCCTTTTGAGGGCATAATTGGTATCGCATTTTTATTATGAAAAACTATGAATCAATTTTTTTTTTCGCGAAAAAACATTTCGGTTTTGTATGGAGGGTTGGCCGGCCGGGACGACGTGTCCCATACAAAAATAAATTTTTTTTCGCGTCCAAAAAAGTTTTGTTCTATTTTTTCTTACTCGCAATACGATACTATTAATGCCCTTAAACGGATTACCAGTATTTTTGTTACACCCTGTATAGTAAGTAAGTAAGAATAGCATATGTTTTTTAAGAAAATTAATGTACTAATGTGTTTTTGATAATGTTAATACTTTTGTACAAATAAGTTCACCCTCTTTAATATTTGAACCGTAATTTGTCCCATTGTCACCAGGTCTAGATCTGAGGATGGGATCCTGGAGAAATCGAGAGAACTCTTCAACTATTATACGCACACCTATAGTAATTTCAGTATTTTTTATAGGATCTCGGCCACTTTCCTCTTGGAAACGCGGAGCCTAAGTGAAGTCGGTTCTTTTTTGTTTAAAATGATTAATTTAGAATTATTCATGCACTATAGATTAACCCGCTTATTTCATTCAAAAACGTATTTCAAACCTCATTTTACTAAATCATCGTTTGTCCTTATCTGTCACTTTGACAGTTGTGTTTGTTAGAAACAGAAAAAAAAATAATTTAGCTAAATGAGGTTTGAAACACGTTTATGAATAAGCGGATAAGTATATGAGCACTACAGGGTGTAAGAAAAATACTGGTGATCCGTTTAAGGGCATAATTGGTATCGTATTGCGAGTAGGAAAAAGTAGGAAATTTTTTTGGACGCGAAAAAAAAATTTTGTATGGGGCAAGTCGTCCCAGCTGGCCAACTTTTCATACAAAACCAAAAAATTTTTTGGCGAGAAAATTATTTTTTCTTAGTTTTTCGCAATAAGAATACGATACCAATTATGCCCTTAAAAGGATCACCAGCATTTTTGTTACACCTTGTATAAGCAAGCACTATAGGTATGCAGGTCGTTTGCTTCATCAATGCCATTGTTGATTATAGACAACTACGTGCGACATCCACCCTAAAACAAGCTTTTCATCCATGTACAAACTTGCACAAAATTACCTAAGTTTCCCGATTTTACGTATCCAGTCGCCTAAAGTTTGACAGAGACTAAGTGAGTTTCAGTTTGAGTTTGAGGTCAAACTTAAGTCGACGGAATACGCAAATTCGGGAAAAGATTTTGTGCAAGTTTTTTGATGGATGCAAATGTTTGAACATGCATGTTCTGGAGGGACAAACGGGGTGAATTTTTCAAAACGGAAGTGACGCTACGCAAAAATGGCTTTAGGAGACCATCCCCTAACTTTTTATTTCAAATCCATTATTATTTACAAAAATTAAAAAAAAACTACTGTTATTGAGAAAATAGTACCTACTTCTTTTTTTTCGATTAAAAATTGTTCATTTTTTCCGGGTTAGAAAAATAACGGTTGATTTCTAAAATGTGTCTTTATTTTTTTTGACATATCTGAGCAAAATTTGAATGAGACTACTTTTTTCCACCATTAATGAAACGCTTAAACCAGTAAGATGCAAAATAGCTTTTGAAATCGTTGCCCCCAAAAATCGCACGACGATAATCGCACGATTTTTTCTAATCTGAAAAAAAATCTATAGTTTTGCATTACCTGATTGGTTGGCTCTTTTTTATTCCATTTTATTCTCTCTTCTCTTAGAAATTGATTGCTTGTGTAGTGACTTTATAGATGACTAGTATTTTCTTTGTCTCACAATAAAGAAACCGAGCAAACAGTAATAACAGCGAGGAAAACCAGACACCTCGGACGTAACAGCATCTGCTACTTACAAAATTGGATTATGTACCTGCTAACTACATAGGAATTATGGAATAAGTAGTTTTAATGTAAAATAGTACATTTCGATATTAGTGCGGAAAGTATGTCATTATGTCATTACATGAAGAATCACATTTACGCACGAGTATCGAACGACGTTTTTTAATACAGTTGCGAAAAAATTATAAAATTGTCAATTATTCACTTTGAGGTTACTTTAGTACATGTATCCGAACGCTCCGCGCGGTGCGGTGCGGCGCTGTGATTGGCTGTCTGTCACTGTCATTAGCTGTGATTGGCTGGAAAAGTAAAAAGTACTAGTGCGCGATATCAAACTTTCCGCACGCTAAACCACTACAAGAAAAGCATTTTTTTGAGCAACTGTATTAAAAAGAATATTATAGTACCATTAGCTAGATATACACGCACATATCTGCCCGCCGCGACGTCCATGTATGGCGCTATTCAGATTCGTCCGCAGACAAATCCGCGCCATACATGGACGGATCTGTCCGCCGGGCATATCCGCCGGACAAATTTAGCGGGCAGATCTGTGCATATATCCCCTTTTACAAGGTTTAACAAAAATGCTGGTGATCCGTTTAAGGGCATTATTATTGGTATCGTAAAATTAGAATAATTACGAAAAATGAAGAAAAAAAATTGACGCTTAAATAAAAATTTTTTGTTTGCAGGGTTGACTTTTTTTTTCGCGTCAATTTTTTTTAACCTATTTTCTTTAGTCGCAAATCGGTACCAATATTACCTTACACGGATTACCAGTATTTTTTTAGACCCTGTAGTTTAACCGGGGACTGTCTTGCTTCAAGCATACATTGACTGACAGAGATATACCGTATTTTTCTAACGCTAGTAATACTCTCACCACAAAAAAAAATCCAAATCGGTCCAACCATCTTCAATTCAAATAATCGATGGACATAGAAAAAAAATTGCAAAAAAAAAACAAAGCTCCCCCGACGCACTGAGAATCTTCGAAATCTTGAAGTCGGTTGAAAATAAAGCATATGGTGGATAAAATCATAGCCATCAGGTAAGTCTCAGTAGCTCATTTGGTTAGAGCGATGGGAATGTATCCTAGAGTCACGAGTAAGAGTATCGCCGGAGGCAGTGAGTTTTTCTACCTTTCCCTTATTTTGTAAACATTATGGTATCATTAACAGACGTAATTTTGCTTAATAGGGTAAATCGCCTATAACAGCATGGCCACCTCATACTAAAAATGAACTCTATTAACCTACAAACATGATTCATTTTAGTATAACGCGGCCAGTTATTGAAGGGTGGCCAGTAATTAAAACCTCATGCTAAAATTAATTCTGTTCGTAGGTGTAGAGCTCATTTTTAGTTTGAGTTGGCCAGTTACTGGACGGTGGCCTACAACATTAATAATGTGATTTCCACATTTCCTTGCTTTTTATCATAATTTTTTTTTTTTTTTTTGTATGTATGTTACTCCATATCTCCGTGAATCGTGAACCGATTTTCAAAATTTTTTTTTGAATCGAACAGGTATAACCCCTTGATGGTCCCATTGTCACCAAGTCGGGATCTGATGATGGGATCCTGGAGAAATCGAGGGAACTCTTCAACAATTAAAGGCACACCTATAGTGATTTCACTATTTTTTACAGCAACTCGGCCACTTCCTCTTGGAATAGCGGATCCTAAGTGAAGTCGGTTCTTTTTTTGTTTAAAATTATTTAGATAAAAATGGATAGGTACATCATTATAATTAACATTTGTAATAATAAAATGAAATTTTAGAACGAGAGAGAGAGAGACTAGATCCTTATTATTAGAAATTATGTCAGTATTAGTATTTTTGGGATGTATTCATCAATGTCATAGTAGGTTTTATCTAGAAGAAATTGTTTTAACAAGTTTAGAAATTTTATTTTATGTCATAATAGTAATTCAGTCTCTTACTGTCCTAGTGAATTAATGGAAGGAAATATCATTATACCTGAAAAGCTATTAACCCAATTACATACCTTAATGACTCTAGAGAATGTTAAACCAGCCTCTTCAGGCTTCGTATTCCGAGTAATTTTATATTTTATTCCATACTTTACGATATTTGACGTTGGAAATTTACCGTTATGAAAAATGTTTAGTGTGTTCGAGCTGGTATGAAAAAAGTAGATTAGTAGCAGGATATATATTATATGTTGTATGCACAGTCCGTGAGCTCTCAGAAGAACCTTCGGGTTTTAGAAAGAGACGTCGGATATCAATCAACAAACACATGAACAAGCAGAACAGCAATATTACCTTCGTGTGTCATCGTCGATTCCCGAAGGTTCTTCTTAAAGCTCACGGACTGTATACGTTATATATTATATGTTGTATTATATGTAGGATTATGTAGAATAAATTATATTTAATTAAACTTAATGTAACTTCAGATTTTACTTTTCTCTTTGCTACTTGTTCCCAGCACTATTATTTTTCTCTGTTTGGCCTGATGGTTGACTGGTAGAGAATGCCCTCTGGCATTAAGAACGCCCTGTGTAGGTATTTTGTTTTATTGTGCAATAAAGTTTAAATAAATAAATAAAAAACCTTAATTATTAAATACTCAGAATACTTTTTTTACATTTATATATTACAAGAATGTATACAGTCGACCGAGAAACATCAGTTTTGACAAAAGTTTCTGCGAGATCTAACTATCAATAGAAAGAGAAATTTTCTTCCTCGATTTCTCCGGCTTTGGAATGAATTTCCTGCCGAGGTTTTCTAAAGGCACAGATTTTCTACAGGTAAGGTGTTCATTAAAAAAGGAGTGTATGCAAGCGCTTATAATCTACGGTAGCAGCTTAGCGTCAAGTCAATCTATGCAGATGTATAAAAGTAGCCCCAAAACTTCCTAAAGTCACCCCGTTTTACGGTACAGGTATACATATAGTTATAAAATAAAGAAAATAAATAAATAAATAAATATTAGGACAATCTTACACAAATCAACCTAGTCCCACGTGGGTACTAGGCGACGATATATATAATAGATACATATAGATAAATACTTAAATACATAGAAAACATCCATAACTCAGGAACAAATATCTGTGATAAGCACACAAATAAATGCCCTGACCAGGATTCGAACCCGGAACCTCCTGCTTCATAGGCAAGGTCACTACCAACTAGGCTAGGAGGCCGTCGGAGTTATAATGTTTTATAACTAAAGAACCTCAACTAAAACCAATTGATAATATCCAGTTACAATTTTACAATGGATCGTTATTTAATCAGCGGCCTCATTTATTATACAGACGTCAATACAAAGTCAAAACAACAAATGGTCATGTTTTTATAAAACACTTGTTAAAACTGAATATTCTAAGTATAGGTATAAATCATTATAAATCATCTTTATTTATTATTTCATTCTGTCTTGAAGGTATCCTGCCTTTTTGCCGAAAATTGTATTGCCGAATTTCACTTGCCAACTACCTTTTCGCAAAATCATTTGGCTGAATAACTTTTACCAAATAATTATTTCGCAACCATTTTATTTCCGTTGGGAAATGAAAATTACCTACTAGGTTGGTAGGTTGCGTTAGGTTAGGATGGATTATTGGAAAATGAAATTCGGCCAAACGTATTTCCATCTCATTAATGGATGTCCACTGCTTCTCTTAATGTATTTTGGAAACCAGTCAGTAATTCTTTTTGACCATTTTTCCAATTTTGTTCTTGCAGTGTGACCTGATTTCCTCTTTCTGATTTCCTTGATGGCATCTCTAATTTGCTTTCTTCTGATTGTTGTTAGTCTCCATCTGTCATTTCTTCTTTCACCTACCATGCTTCTCTCCACACTATGTTGACATGCAATCTTCTGTACACGGAAAAAAAAGCTTCCGGGATATTCTCAATCCAAGACATTATTATTGTCTTGGAAATATTTCCTCGTGACAAGTATTTATTTCCTTTACCAAAAATATGATTCTAGGCTTAATAAAACCACGTTTTCTTAAAATAGAAATACAAAAATGTATTGTTTCAAGAGTATATTGAGTAAATAAGAGAGATTGTACTTTAATCAAACAAGTATTATCTTAGGTAAAAGAAAACTAGAAAATCTGTAAGAATATATTCGCTTCGTTATATTTAAAACTTGTAGCGGGGGTGCGTGCGGGGTGAGAAGGGAAACCGGAGCAACGTAATGAATAGACTTTTATTCAGCGTAGTACAATGATGACGAATATGACGCGTTCCCCAAACGGCAAGGAGCAAGAGGCCGGAGCGGAAGCACGTTAATGAATGACGATAACTAGCTATAGCGCGTAGTTCCACAAGGGAAGCAGAGGGCTATAGGTAGCAATAATCACTGCCTAAGATTCGATACAAAACTATTTTCGGTCGGCGGACCTAACCAAATCAGGAAAAATCTTAACACCGCGTTCTACGAATCGTGTGGAGCCTTACTAGCGACATCTACCGGGATATTCGATTACTACTAGGTTCACTACTCGCCGTTGAAGGGCGCTAGTGGTATGCGTTTGGCTAGTGTGAAACTGTAATGTTACAGGCTCCCCCTCGGTTCCTGAAGACGACCCGACGAAGAGAACCGCGTTCCGTTGGTCGATATGAAAACTAGCGGCCTTTCGCGGGTATCCAGTTGCACACCGAGTGCACTAAAGCTGGTTCCAATAGAGGCGCTTCCCGTCGTCTTGTGACATGTAGAGCAGTTGCTTCGGACGACTCCGGGAGCGCCGCACCCATAGCAAGAAAATTTAGGTGCTACGAGAGCAGCTGAAGAGGAACTCGGTGGTGCTGATGTCTGCTTATCGGTGCCAGCAGGTACGTTGGACGCGGTCTTGGCATGTTCATCCGCCTTTTGCTTCCTCCGGCATTCTTCCAGTGAATGGCCGGGCAGCTTGCAGTACCGGCAGCGTTGTCTGGGTTTTCTTTGCGAAGGGGCTGGAACGTGCGCAGCCTCCGGCGACGCAGGTGATGCTGAAACCGCAGTTGAGGCGGCAGTCGAGGCAGTAGTCGAGGCAGATTTCCAGGTGTCCCGCAGTCGCTCTGCAGCTACCGCATCCTCCAGGAACTTGTCATACGTAGTAAACGTTGTTCTAGGGACCTTTTCCTGGATATAGGGCGTGAGGAGACCGTAAATGAGGTCCAGCTGCTGGGTCTCTAGAAGTTCTGGGCGCGGTAGAAGCGAAAATAGCATCCGCTTCTTAGATACGAAGGCCTCCGTTGTCTCCTCGGGTTTCTGTGTAACGCTCGTGATTTCCATACATATGAGGTACGCTGGTTTCTTGGGTGCAAAGGTCCTCCGCAAGCGTTCTTGGAAATCTTCCCAGGTGGTGATCTTATCCTGCATGCCCTGCCACCAAGTCGCCGCGGCACCCTTAAGGAGGAGCGGAAGGCCCATGAGAGCGTCCTGGTCCGATATGCGCTCGGAACGCTTATACGTGTTGACGGCAGCCAGGAATGCCTCCACGACGCCGGTTTCCTTCGTTCCGTCGTATGTGAGTGTGCAGCGTGTCAGGGACCCAGGCTTCGGTGCCATGGCCGCCATCATACGTTCAAACTGTTCTTCCGTCAGTGACACTGCCATATCCGCGGGCTTCCTAGGTTTCCGTACTGCCCGCGCTGGTTTGGTTACTAGTCTGGGCCCTGAAGATCTGCGCTTCGGTGAGACAACTGGGGACTTGGATGGCGGTGTGGACACCTCCGGCTTTGCTTCGTCCTTCATAGGTTACGACGGCACCTCCAGCAATGTGCGCGTGAGCTCGCTACGCCTAACGTTGGGCTGCCAGTTGTAGCGGGGGTGCGTGCGGGGTGAGAAGGGAAACCGGAGCAACGTAATGAATAGACTTTTATTCAGCGTAGTACAATGATGACGAATATGACGCGTTCCCCAAACGGCAAGGAGCAAGAGGCCGGAGCGGAAGCACGTTAATGAATGACGATAACTAGCTATAGCGCGTAGTTCCACAAGGGAAGCAGAGGGCTATAGGTAGCAATAATCACTGCCTAAGATTCGATACAAAACTATTTTCGGTCGGCGGACCTAACCAAATCAGGAAAAATCTTAACACCGCGTTCTACGAATCGTGTGGAGCCTTACTAGCGACATCTACCGGGATATTCGATTACTACTAGGTTCACTACTCGCCGTTGAAGGGCGCTAGTGGTATGCGTTTGGCTAGTGTGAAACTGTAATGTTACAAACTTTATTTTATTTTCGTTAAAGGAAATAAATACTTGTCACGAGGAAATATTTTCAACATAATAAAATAATGTCTTAGATTGAGAATACCCCGGAAGCTTTTTTTTCCGTGTACGACACGCCAAACTACTACTACAATCCAATTGTTGACAACCTACCTATTCAAAATAACAATTTTTTTAATACAGTTGCTCAAAAAAGTGCTTTTCTTGTAGTGGTTTAGCGTGCGGAAAGTTTGATATCGCGCACTAGTGCTTTTTACTTTTCCAGCCAATCACAGCTAATGACAGTGACAGACAGCCAATCACAGCGCCGCACCGCACCGCGCGGAGCGTTCGGATACATGCATGTACTAAAGTAACCTCAAAGTGAATAATTGACAATTTTATAATTTTTTCGCAACTGTATTAAAAAACGTCGTTCGATACTCGTGCGTAAATGTCATTCTTCACTCGTCTCGAGATATCTCGGTACTCGTGAAGTAATGACATACTTTCCGCACTAATATCGAAATGTACTATTGCGATGCACGTCCCACACTGCATCTTAAGTATCTTAACAGTCCCCTTGTAAAACCGTTGGAATGACCTTTTGTACACTCGTTAAGGCAATGAAGGCTCACCTTGAGTTGCTATACACCTGATACCAATCAAAATGGTAGTGCAAGTCTTCACTTAGTGACCATACAGAATAGACAACGCCGCCGGCCTGTATTTTCTAACAAAATTCGTCAAAATTATGTCTCCGTCATGAACCATAGAACACCAGGGGCCGTATTCTAACTTTAAAACACGCACAGACACGATCCAACTTCAATGCAAATCCAATACAATAATAACACAATACAGCTTACGACTACACGTCTGAATCAAAAACATTGTGTTTAAGACAGATTGTGTTGTCAATGTATTGTTTATACATTTTAAAATTAGAATATGGCACCAGGAGGCGATTTTTGTAATCCCAGCGCTCGAATTCAAGAAAATAATTTAAGGCTCAAAAATAATCGAAAACAAAACTTTATCGCTATTATTTTCACGTCAAATTAGTTAAAATAATCGATTTTTTAAATTCCTATCGTTGTTACTGTTAAAATACCATTTAATTTTTTTATAACTGACTGATCAAAAGTTAGACGGGGGACGCACTTTTCTTAAGCTTTCGGATCTGGAACTATAAGTTTTATCCAGAAATTGTTCTAGAAGACCCTTATTCTTTTTGAAAGACCTATTAAATGACTACAAACGATAGGGTTGTAGCGAAAAAAAACTCGTCCAATAATGAGTGGCTCCATATGATGTGCTCATAAAGTTTCAGATACTGTGAACATCATACTTATTCTACTGTAATCTTTAATTTTACTGCTGTTTACTTTATTTACGCCGCAATGTTGATGTTTGTGAATGTGTAGCCATCTTCTATTTACCCAACAAAACCGCCCAACTCCCTAAAAAAGAAACCCTTTATTAATCGTAATTGTTATTGACGTAGTATGGACGTTGTTTTGTTTGTTCAATTTGTCCTTCCGTCCACATTTCCTATCGGAAATCGGTTAGTAAAAGTAACTAATACTCGGACACACACATGGCCGGGAATCATAGTACAGACAGCAGAAGTAGCATAGCGGGCGAGGTGTTCAAAAAGAAGTCGACACGCTCTTATTTCCTTAAAAATATCAACTAATTGTAAAACAAGGTTCACGCTAATTAGCAAAAAAATCCGGCCAAGCGCGAGTCGGACTTGCTCACGAAGGGTTCCGTACCATTACCTATAAAATCAGCAAAAAAATATGTCTGTCGTATGGGAGCCCCCTTAAAAAATATATTTTATTGGTATTTCTTATCATAGCTGCAACAGAAATACATAATCTGTGACAATTTCAACTGTCTAACTGGCACGGTTCATGATGAATACAGCCTGGTGACAGACGGAAGGACAGACAGACAGACAGACAGACGGACAGATAGACAGACAGACAGACAGACAGACAGACAGACAGACAGACAGACAGACAGACAGACAGACAGACGGACATACGGACGGACGGACGGACAGCGAAGTCTTAGTAATAGGGTCCCGTTTTTACCCTTTGTATACGGAACCCTAAAAAGTATTAAAGTAAAGTTAACATCTGCTCATGGGAACTTTTAGTTGCCACATCCTAAATCTAACACACCCAATACATATTAAATGAATCGTCGCAGAACTGAGACCTTCTCAGTCTATTCTCAATGGACTTCAGCTCTCCGTTCAGCATTAAAGATTTACCGCGTGGGAACATTCTGAGTGAAACTTCTCTACCGACTTGAGTGAATATTTTAAGTGGCTGAGAACATTCTCAAGCAAGCAGCAAGGCTAAAAGATAGTACAGAATAGTACTTTATACAATCGTGACATAATTAAGAGCTTTTCAGTCAAGTACCGTTGATGAGTGGCCTAAGTACGAGATTGAAAAGCTTGGTTATGTCACTATTGTATACAATATTTTTTCTACGAGTGCTCAATATGGGCAAGCCGGTAAGAATTGCGTTCGACGAAAGACCTGCTGCCAGTGCCGCGACTATACAATTTAGTAACTTCAATCTCCCGGCAAAGTATCATTTTTATGAAAAAAGTATTCACAATTTTCCATATTTTTTTTCACCTCACTAGCTCGGAAAGCCCTTTTTGTTTGTTTAATATCTATTGTGAAAATCGCTTTTTATCCACATGTGGTGAAAGAGTTTTGACATAAGTGACAAGTGGCTTAAGTGACATTTGACAGCTAACAAAACGTAAAACGTTAAAAGTGCAGAATTTTTAACATCGCAATTAATGAATTGCATCGAGTAAAAACACTTAATACAGTCTTACAACTTTATTTTAATTCATAAATATCAGCATTCAACATTAATCTTCATTATTTTTGTAAAAACGGATAAATTGTTCTGACAGCCGAATAAGTCTACGTACGAACAAAACGCATCTGACATTTACTAAAACCTTTTACGTCAAAACTTTTTATTTCAATTCATCCATCATATCAACGTTACATATTCGCATGTTTTTCTAGATTGTTTTGTTAAAAATTAGTGATTCGAGTGATGATGAAGTATTAAACACCTGAGGAATTACGGGAAACCGAGCAAAATGCACCCTTTTTCTTATTTTCCTCGCTGTAGTGAGGTGAAAAGTTTTGTGTTATACACGTGTGAAAGTTATTTTACGTCTCGTGTATTAAAGCACTCGCTACGCTCAGGATTCTATTTTTGAACCACTCGCTTCGCTCGTGGTCAATAATAGAATCCTTTCGCTAGCTCGTGTTTCAAATAACACTCGCACGTAAAATACAACTTTCACCACTTGTATAACAAATAACTATTTACACTTTTTCCTGATAATGTGTGTTTTATTGAAACCGCGCATATTGCTTGCTTTACTACCCCCCTCTCCCCCTGATTTATACTGTGTGGGGGAGGGGTCAGGGGATACGTAAGTCTCGTGTGCTACTTTGGCCGCGGGTGAGGTGTTGCCCAAAATTATTTGTGAAGAATAGTGCCCCCCCCCCCCCCCTCCCCCCACCCCCAAATGAAATCCTGGATCCGCGCCTGGGTACATAATATAATCAGACTATGCACAGTCGACCAAATATGTGGTCTACCACCTTACGGTTGAGATTCGTTTGAACGTCATGAGACAACAAGGTCGTGCATATTTTAAACTCCGTTACAAATGTCAACCCACAGCCTAAACAGACACCTCATCATTAAGCTTTTACAGGGAGCACGAGGTCACCACACATCAGCGCAATTTTATTCGTAATTTTTTACGATTCGACTAGCACATCTCAATAGTATTCTACCTACACCAACTTGTAGTATAACAATCCAGGTTCACTCCTGTAACTTGATTTTTGTGGATATTATTAATTCGCATCAGTACCTAATCTGAAATAAGCGGTCTCGCTCTCATACAAAATTAGTACGGGAGCACATGTGTGGTGACCTTGAGTTGTACTTGTGATCTATCTAGTGGTTGAAGATATTTGTGTGTCAACCTTAGCGATCTTTACGTCTCGCAGAAACTTTTGTCAAAACTGGTACACTTTCTTGGTCGACTGTACATACTTCTCCATTATGGAAAAGATTTTCAAACCAGATATAAGAAAACAATGGGTTTGCTGAAAGACAGAATCACGTACCTGTTTATTGTTGCAGACTGGACAAAACGGTTTTAATATTATTTCTTATCTTTATGATAACAGTCTTTATTGTTTGAAGCCTCACGATACTTTTCATAACATAAATAATTAAACAGTGGATATTAAAATTTGTAAGGGTTTTTTAATGGTACAATATCTAATACATGCTCACAGATTATATAAGATATTTTTTTTTTCTTTTTATCACCATTTATTTGGGGTCTAGAAAACTGTAAACTGTCTGGTTTTTTTTTGTTCAGAGCTTTTCACGCTTATCCCCACTTAATTTAAATAAATAGATAAATAAAAAAGGTGGTCTAGTTAAGGATGATGCACGGCATTTCGTTCCGTGTCCGTTTATTGTTGGAATAAATGTCTTGTAGGACACGGGACGGAATACCGTGCATCCTTTATCCGTTGTTTTGCTACTTTTGTTTCTGTTAATACTGTCTAAATTATTTCCATGCCCTGTTTCACTGAAAACCTAAAGGTTTTTGGTACAAGTTTAAAAAAACTGGTAACAATACAATCTCTTGCTGATAGATCTGCCATCCGTCCGGGTTTCCCCGGATTTGTCCTAGTTTGGAGGCCGTCCGGGCTGCGTCCGGGGGGTTTTCAATAAGTGTCCGGGGAAAACCCGGACACTTCTTATGTGCAGAAACAACTCATTGAATTTAATTATTTAGTGCCATTATTGATTTGGACACGACCGGTGAAAAAATGCGATTTACGCCAAATGTCCGGGTTTTTAAATTATAGTCCGGGTTCGGCGAATTTAGAGATGGCAGCTCTGCTCGCAACTGACTCCGCAATCGAAATTCACTTGAATGTCAACTTAAGCCACTTGGAACTCTTGGAAGTCGAGTGTATTCTGACAAGAAATTGTAGAAATTAAAAAGTGGCAACATCGTAGTGTCGTCCCTTTCAAATCAATCGAAGAAAACGGGATGACACTACGATGTTACCACTTTTTAATTCCTGCTATATCTTGTCGGAATATACTTGAGGCCGATTCGATTATGAGTTGTTATTATTGTAAAGGAAATATTGGACCTGCCTAAAGTGACATTACGCTGCCCCAATATTACAGGGTTCTATGTTACATTTTCAGGGTAGTTAAATTTAGACTTAGTGTCACTACTACAACGTTCAATTTTCAATTGAGATGAGCAGCAGCATCTTCCGAAAGCCTACAAACAATAAACAAAGAAACTGCGCGCGCCAACCCGCCTGATGCCAAGCGTGGCGCGTATGGCAAACCCCCCCTTTTTAAAGGGGAGGCCTATGTTCAGCAGTGGACGTCTTATGACTGAGATGATGATAATGAATTCACGCTAATTCATTTAGAAGTACATAACACAAGTCTTTTTATTTATTATTTTTTTGTAACATTTTAATATTTCCACGTAATTTATAAAATTTCAAAACCGGTCAAGTGGAGTTGCCAGTAGTGACATGAATGTCACCTGGAAATATTGTTGTCACTAATTAGGTTAAGAATAGCTAAGAATAGTTAAGTATAGTTTTAAGTTTTAGTTGCCCTGAAAATCAGCGTTGTGGCTACTCTGTCATGACACATGCTGAGTGGCAACCATTTTGGTGTAAACTTTTTAATTGTATGTCCTTGCTTTCCTTCTATTATGTTACACCGAATAAACATTTTTCATTTCATTTCATTCATTTCATTTCATTTCATTCATTTCATTTCATTTCATTCATTTCATTTCATTTCATTCATTTCATTTCATTTCAATGATAATGAAACATATATAGAACCCTGTAATATTAGGCTAGCGATTTTAAGCAGATTAATCATATAATCGTATGTTATCATCAAGTTCATGTTAAATACAGACATATTTATCATAAAGAGATCGCTCAAGTTCAATTCGATACATCAAACGTTTTAGTAACACGACCACGTCACTTTCACAATTCAAACATGTCATTTTGATCACAATTGAAGATTTTTTTGATACCTAATCCGTCATGATTTTAAGTTATGAATACCGCTCCTTATTTCTTGAATGTCTGTTGGTACCCTTGGTGAATATAAAGGGCGCCTGGTATTGCCTCAGCCCTCAAGTAACAAGCAATGACGCAACACATTCTAGTTACTCGTAGTCGCTATCAGATATATCGGAGCAGCCAAGGTGGTCACAAATATCTGAACAACGCCTCTATTGTCAAGGCGATAAGCATGGTCAGATATTTGGCCCCTCTGATATATAATGGCGACTGAACCTATGATGTCCTTGCATCGGTTTCCTCATCACCAAGGGCTATGTCTGTCAGCTGTCTCAATAATGTTTTTATATACTACATCGATGGCAAACAAGCATACGGCCCGCCTGACGGTAAGCAGCTACCGTAGCCTATGGACGCCTGCAACTGATCTGATGCCATCTTCTTTATCCGTAGTTGAGGACCGTAGCGTTGACAGTTGAGAGAATTTGGTCAGACCAGCGCATTGGGCCTTTATGTAACCTCTCTTAATTGATTTCATTGTATCACCGTAAGTGTAAGGCCTGAGTGGACGCTCGTGGCGGGGCGTGCAGCGGGGCGGGGCGGGCGGCGTGCATGTCAAACAAAGGACACTCGTACTGGTGGCCTGAGTCGACGCTGCACAAAGTGTATGGACGCTCGGCCGCCCCGCTGCACGCCCCGCTGCACGCCCCGCCACGAGCGTCCACTCAGGCCTTACACTAAGACAATGGAATGAATTAATTTACGTCACTCTGGGCGGTAAGTGAGATTTGCCGCCCACGGGCGCAGCAGCAAATCTCACTTCACAACCAGGAGAAGACGTAAAATTGTGTACGTACCACGGGCGGTAATAAAGAAGGCCTCAGATCGCTTGTTTATGGCCCTTACCTTCGGTTCGGGCCACAAATGCCCGCGACCTGAGCCTATCTTTATTTTGCCGCCCTAGGGACGTAATGTACTAATACGAGTATTAAAGCCTTAACTACGTACACAGTCACCGGTAATCGACTGAGGAGCCGAGCGTAGCGAGGCGACGAACGTCTCCGTTTTCACTGGTACGACGATTCGGCATTTTGATGTGTGTGTATTGGTTGGTTGGTTGGTTGGTTGGTATGTTGGTTGGTCAGTGTCGGTCTAGAGGTTGCATTTTTCATCCGATTTCGATGAAACTTGGCATGTACGTTCCTTGATCTATTTGCCAAAAATTGTCGAGCCATTTTTGACTGAGGAGCCGAGCGTAGCGAGGCGACGAACGTCTCCGTTTTCACTGGTACGACGATTTGGCATTTTGATGTGTGTGTATTGGTTAGTTGGTATGTTGGTTGGTCAGTGTCGGTCTAGAGGTCGCATTTTTCATCCGATTTCGATGAAACTTGGCATGTACGTTCCTTGATCTATTTGCCAAAAATTGTCGAGCCATTTTTTTGATTGGGGGGAAAATGAGGGGGAAAGGGGGAAAGTTTGCTGTCGCGGTATTTATGTTATCCGAAGTCTACGGTTCACAGAACCACTAGTAGTATCTTCCTACACGAAGGCCGCAAAAATATGTGACACGCTCTTATTTGTAGGGCCTAGGGTATAAAAGCGTGTCATATATTTTTGCGGCCTTTGCGTACAAAGATACTATTACCGGTGACTGTACCTACAATAGTACATTACAGCAGAGGCTGGGAAAATAGGGATTTCCGGGCAAGTAGGTATATACCGGGCAAGTAGGGATTGGGATACGAGGCCGGGAATCCGTTTTCACGCCGAGGCATGTATAGTGCTTATTAATAATGCGTGGAAATAAGACCTAAAACCTAATACTGAAAGCCTAAAAGTCTATCGCACATCGCACTCGTGGCCGGCGCCCGCGCGACATCGACCGGCAGCGCCCGGCCCACCCGCGGGGGCGAGCGCGTGGCGGGCGCCGGCTACTTTGCAGTCCTAGGCCTGCAAAGTAGTGTGAAAATCCTTTTCATGTCACTACGGCGCCCGAAACGTGATACTTCCGAGTCTATTTTCACGAACGTAACGACAACATTTCCGCGCATGTTTGAGAAAAAACAATTTTCACACCACCTGCTCAACAATGCCAAATTATACTTATATCATGAAAATTTAAAACCCTAACGAAAGCAAATCATTATAGCCTTTG
The DNA here is from genome assembly GCA_911728535.1 of Pammene fasciana. Classification (NCBI taxonomy): domain Eukaryota; kingdom Metazoa; phylum Arthropoda; class Insecta; order Lepidoptera; family Tortricidae; genus Pammene; species Pammene fasciana. The sequence continues at coordinate 3,430,381 of OU452275.1, read as the reverse complement.
GCTTTAGCCAGGAATAATTTTGTACTAAACAGTATAACCCGCCAGGTAATAATGTGTTTTCACTTCCCATAGTTCTTATTGTTATGTCCTTAAAGTCTAATTTCGTAAAGTCTGCACGGCGCCCAGCCCATCCCCGCGAGCCGGAGCCCGCAGCGCCGTGCCGGAGCCTGCGACGCGGCGCCTGGGCCCACGTCGCCGCGGCCGCGCCCAACTGATTTGAATATTGAATTTATTATTTCGCAAATTTATTGTCTCGCAAGAGGTGAGAAAAGTAGATTATACTCCTTGGGGATAAAGCTGTTTTAGTCACGGGCGCGCTTGAACCCCTCACTGCACTCAGGAACTCAGCTGCGCTCGTGAGTTAACTCTGGTGTCCTTCGTTACGTTCAGTATTCAATAACGCGGTCGTGACATAAAACAGTGCTTTATCCCCTTGGTTGTACAATCTACTATTACACTTCAATGAACGTGATACTATAATAAAAATGCCTAGCAGTATAATCAGTATGATATTCGTCACTTGGTAACAAAGGAGAACAATTTATGCCCTCAAACAATCATTTATATTTATTATTTCATTTTCTCTATGCTATTTTACTTTGTAATGCGCAATAAAGAATTGGTAATTTTTTCTTGTCAAGAAAATGAAGTGCACGGGCCGATACCAATTTGAATATTAATCGAAAATTGATACTTAAATTTATTCTGTAAACAAATAACTCCCAAAAATTTTTTTTTCTCCAATGTGCTCGGAAATTTTCAGCTTACTGTAGCAAAATGAGTACGTGAAGTTCTTCATTTTTTACCAAAGCGAATTAAAAAAAAATTAAAATCATTATTAACCTGTTTTAGCGGCCGTGAAGTAATTTGTCAACGCCACAAATATGTATACACTTTTACACCTTACTCCATTGTAATAAGGTTCAAAGTGTATACATATTTTAGGCGTTGACTAGTAAAATCCATTACTGTATTGTTTTTTACCTTTTGAACTTTTCATCCGACTAAGAAATATCATTTCAAACAGCCAATACTTAAGCGACGTCTATACACCGTCTGAACGGCAATCCCTTCAAACTGTAGGATAGAGCGAGATAGTTAGATCAAAAACCTTGGTTGTCTCGTTCTTTGTCATAGCACCGCGTCTGATCGTGCGAATGAGGCTTAATACAATCATAGACAAAACAACTATTTTTAAGGTTTAATCTTGTATCTGTTGCATAAAAGGAGCATATTTAATACTGTCTTAAATAGCTTTTGACTAAAATATCTTTTTAAATATTATTTGAATGAAAATTGGCAGTATACATAGTTCTCAATACTTTAAAAAAAATTATAGAGGGAAGCTAATTCATGACATTGAACGCTAATAACGTAACCAAAATCTGTAATTTATTTCATTTACTTTACTTTATTTCCTCGCACATTTAGAGAAAAGCACTATATATGCCTCGGCGGGAATAGAAATTCGTGGACTCGTCTTATTTTTTCGGACTCAGCTGCGATTCGTCCGAAAAAATCGCTCATCCACGAATTTCCCTTTCCCGTCCTCTGCAATAATGTACTATTGCCACACAGTATTATTGCTGACTGTACCCAGTAGCATTGTTATGTAAACTACGGAAGTATACCAAACAGCTCAATCTGACGCCGGGAAGTTGTTGAAATTTAACTTACAAAGATTTGTTGCGTATGATGATTATGACACAAACAAATATATACGGAGTCAAGCTAAAAAAAAAAAGTCCAGTGACACCTCTACCCCCAGCCCCCGCGCCGGTGTTGCCCTTGAGCCATCTTTGATGTCGCTTTTTATGGGGGCCCATCTTGCGGAGGGCGAATCACCGTCTGCCGGAAATAAAATTGGATACCGTTTTATTAGGCAGGCGTCCGGTTCTTCACCCAATAACCCAGTAATTAGCCCATACTATTCACCCAATAGCCTAGTACATTTTAGACTCCATTAACTCTCATAGCCCTTACACCATGGCGGGTGCTGTCTCTGCGTGCGTCCCATGACACGGGCAGGGGCAGCATCCGCTTATTGTACCCCTCACTTTTCATTAAATTGTCGAAAGGGCCTCTGCACGTTGGCTTCGGCTCCGCATACGCCTCCCAAAGGTCCGGAACACCATTGTTCCGTGGTCGGGAAAGACATACAAATATACACTATGTAACTGAACGAAAAACATTTACTCAAACCCGTTAATGTTTAGGTCATACTGAGCATCTTTTATTATGGGACCAACCCCGACATCACAAAAAAAAATTTGGCTGTTTCATACATTTCACATGCTCATATTTTGAAATTTCCTATGGGAGAGTCCAATTTTTATTTCGCGATTTCGGGGTTGGTCCCATAATAAAAGATGCTCAGTATGACCTAAACATTAACGGGTTTGAGTAAATGTTTTTCGTTCAGTTACATATGGTATAAAACTGTGTAAAAATACGAAAAACGTATAATGTAGGTTGTCACAGTCACAGTGACAGATGTTTTATAAAGTGTAATTTACGATGTTGGCGACGACGGTAACGCTGAGGGTATGTAAACAACGAACATTTTGATTAATTAATTTGTGCCCGAGCACGCGCCTGCTTACTAAGGCTTAAGAGTCGCCAGGACGCTCGCGTGAACTCGCGTTCCCATACAAACGTAGTTGAGCTCTCATTTTAAAACGACATGCTTTAGAACCATGAAATTTGGCATGGGCATTCTAGTAGTACAGATCTAGGTCGGACATTCGTTTTCGTTGCTAAAAATTGTAATACAAAGAAAATATAGCAAAAATAAGTTTTGTATGTAAATCTGTAACTGGCTGTATTTTCTTTGTGTTACACTTTTTAGTAACGAAAATGAATGTCCGACCTAGACCTGTACTACTAAAATGCCCATGACAAATTTCGTGATTCTAAAGCATGTTGTTTTAAAATGAGAGCTGAACTACGTTTGTATGGGGACGCGAGCGTCCTGGCGACTCTTACGTTGGCGCTATAACGCAATCTATTATTATTGTATTATCTAAAATAATATTATAAAAACAGTCGGCAGTCGTATTACTTAGATATTGACAGAATACACACAAGCGTGGACAATGGCGAGGATTGAGATTTAACACCGCATAAAAAACATCCAATTAAATCCTCGATTCGGACAAGCCACGCCCATCCGTTAGAGACACGTTTATGGCTCCCGTGCACGAAAGAAAGAGATGCAGCGCTCTTAAGGATCAGATTTTTTGACCAAACTACGATAAATAAGCGAATCTATAAAGTTTTGTCCAATTTTGCTTCTGTGACTTTTTAGATAAACCCGAATACCATATTTTTTACTTAGCTATATTGCTTAATCTCTTATAGTTTACGTAAGCTAAGAAAAATAAGGGGAAAAGGGACCCAACTTCGGATTTTTTTTCTATCGAGGCAACTTTCAGCAATCGTGTTTCGGCTTGTGCCACAAACTAGAGTATATAGTCTAATAATATATATTCGAAAATAAATTCAGTCCCTTTTCCCGTTTAGTCACTAGAGCGTTTGAAAAAAACCTATATTTTTTCTAAGTAGCCCCTTAAAGGTGTGACAAAAATACTGGTGATCCTTTTATTTTACGGGCATAATTGGTATCGTACCTAAGAAAAAAAATCTCCAGGAAAAAAAATGGTTTTGTATGGAGGGTTGGCCAGAGAATGGAGGGTGTTAGAGATGGGGAACCCTCTTCTCCCTTTATAGTCCTAGCGGTACGCCTTAAACATGCTGCAAACGGTGTTAAAAGCATGAAAATTGGAACGATTGATCTTTAGGCCAAATTAATCGATTTGGCCCGAAGCAGTAAAAAAAAAAAAACAGAGTGCAGTTATGACGTCATCTTTTTTTTGTATGAAAAAAAATAAATTTTGTTCTGAAACCTATCGTGTGTGGTATCAAATGAAAGGGCTTTTTGAGCCTATTCTAAAAATATATCATATCATTATATTTATGTCACTTGTTTCAAATGAAAATAAAATTAATTTTCAAAACATACCAAGTTTGGGCTCCTACAGATACGATACGGTTGAATATTTTTTTGTAAAATATACCTTAAATGATACCTGATATCCTCATTTCAAACCCCAAGAAAGCAATTTTGAAAATAATTTCACTAAGTATTTTTTTTTAATTTTTCATTATTACGAATGTGGGATCTAATAATTCTCGGAGTAATGAAACTCTGTTTACACGTTCTTTTGATATAACGTGATAGGTGAGCTCGAGGAACCCGGGTTGCACATATCAAGATTTTTCTTACTTAAAGCGAATTAAGTTTATCCCATTTTTTGCGAACTTGAGGGTGGGTAAAGTAATATCGAGTTTTACCCAACATTGCTCAAGTCGATTTGCACTTAAATAATGCGATTATAGTATTGAAACAAGAATTACAGCAAGTCTCTAGGGTAGTCCTATCATTCCCTTTAAATAGTTCAGCGATAAGTACGTGAACTTTTGTACAAATTAGGTGGGCAATGATAGGTACGCGTTTTTGATCTTTACGGTACAAGGTGCATACAAGCATTCCAAAGTACAAGGGTTGTCTCATTTGACTTAATTTTTTTAATTTAGTCATGTTTTTATTTTTCAGGCATTAGTATGTATATTAAACAAAACATAATTAAATGAGTTATATTTCATTATTTATAATAGAAACAAATCATAACGAACCTATCTTCGTAATGTTTACAAATAAATCGGCAGACCAAAGAAAATTATGTATATATTGAATACTATGGTTTCACATTAACAATTACATTAAAAAAATAAAGAAACAGTTCCAAAACGTCATATATATATTTCAAAAACAATAATCACCTTTTTTCGTGCCGAGTGGTTAATACAAAAAGCTGATAGCCCTAAGATTTTTTTTTTGTCTTGGGCAAAGTTGGCCATCACTAGTTGTTACATTACAACGTAACATTGCCCACATCAAGACTTCTTCATTCATTATCCTTTTGAAATCGAATTACGATATAAACAATCTAGAGTAATGGCAACTGTCACAATACTCTAAAATGAAAATGCTGAAGCAAAAAGCTATAGGGAAACAATTGCATAAGAAAAGCCTTTTAACTGTACATAGTTCCCGTACATTGTTAAGGACCATTCATCTTTTGTTTCTTTTCCTCATTGTATGGAATCTAAAAGAGCACCCTCTACAATAAGGTTTCACTGGCTTTCCCCATTGCCTTATTATATACAGGTATAAGTATAAGTATGGGTTTTACTCACCATGCTTTCGCATTTTTTCACATCAACACTTGCCCGCACCAGAATACTATACTATGGGTTGGCTGGAAGAGATCCCTTTTAGGGATAAGCTCGCCTTTGTGCATATCTTTTTTATTTTTTATTTTACTGTTGTAATATTGTTAAACTTGTTTATGTGCAATAAAGTACATACATACATACATACTATAAAATTACGTAAATTAATGAATTTGTTCAAAATGTTGGGCAAAGTTTCGCCTGGGGGCAAAGTTGGAGGATATTACGGTACTCGTACTCGTATTGAGTAATACGACGCACTTTGTAAACATTAAAAATCAGAAAAAAATACTAAATGTAATTATTTTCAAAATTGCATTCTTGGGGTTAGATATGAGGATATTAGGTATCATTTGAGATATATTTTACAAAAAAATATTCCTTGGTGTCGTATCTCGAGGAGCCCAAACTTGGTATGTTTTGAAAATGTTTTTTATGTTTATTTCAAACATGTGACTGAAATGTAATGATGTGACATATTTTTGGAATTAGCTCAGAAAGCCCTTTCATTTGATACCACACACGATAGGTTTCAGAACAAAAAAATTTTTTTTTCCATACAAAAAAAAGATGACGTCATAACTGCACTCTGTTTTTTTTTTTTTTACTGCTACGGGCCGAATAGATTCATTTGGCCTAAAGATCAATCGGTCCGATTTTTATGCTTTTAACACCATTTGCAGCATTATACTGAATTTCGGCGTGTACCGCTAGCACTATTAGCTGTCAACACAGTAATCCTCCTTTATATTAACATGTGACACCTCTAAGTTGCAGGCGTCCATAGTTTACGGTAGAGTACCGTCAGGTGAGCCGTGAGCTTGTTAGCTACCGTCGTTTTATAAAATAAAATGTATTTGCACGGGAAAACCCATGAAAGATCGAGAGGATAGGTAATTAATGTTTTCTTTTCATATTACCAAAACAGGAACATTTAAATTAATAATACAGAGCTGAGTAAATATTATTCATATTCTGTGAATTCATGTTTTTTTTAATTATGTACGTGTACATAATTTAAAAAAATAAGAAAATAACCGGTTTTTCGGTTAATAACCGGTTATTTTCATACAAAAAATAACCGGTTTGCATTCCCTAATGTACAGTCAACGTCAAAGATATCTTTACAATTTTGGACCTTACTCTTTTATAATAAGGTGCAAAAGTGTACACATATCTTTGACGTCGAAAGTACGTATTACGGATTTAATTACAAAGCTTATTTGATATAAGACATCTGTCAGAATTTGAACTTGAAATCGGACGTCAACGACTATTTTAAAAAACTTATACGATACAAAACGTTTATACTTCATACGTACAGTCAGCAGACAAAGTCGTACATTTGTGTTTAAGATTAAGATATAAATAAATTACGATTATATACGATTTTAAGCTAAAAAAAGTCATTACAATTACAAAAACTATTTAAAACTAGTTATTTACCAAACACACATGATAAATACCCCGTTTTAAATAGTTTTTAAAACCCCGTTAAAGGGGAGGCCAATGTTCAGCAGAGGACGTCTTATGGCTGAGATGATGATGATGATGAAATAGTTTTTGAAAATAATGGTTATATATTTTTCTATATTAGAGATAGAGTTATACAATGTGTAAATTTAATACGGACGAACCTTTTAACGGTAGTTTACATAGGTCATACTGAATAACTTTCACTATGAAACCATAACATATATATATTGAATAACTTTTTCTATTTTCTGTTTCTTTAATTTGAGGTGTGCAATAAAGAATATTTATGTTATGTTATGTTATGGAGCCTACCCCGAAATCGCGGTTTTTTTGCCAGAGTCATACATTTTGTCGCATGGGTGTCGTCATTTTGTATGAGGAAGCCAAATTTTTTTTTGAGATTTTGGGGTTACCTCCATAGTGAAACTTGTTTAGTATGACCTATGTAAACCACTGTATAAAAAAATTGAAATGGAACTGGACAGGACACCTGATACGAACTAAAAAAGAAAAATGGGCTAAAGATGTGACAGAGTGGTGCCCTAGGTACAATAAGAGAAAAAAAGGAGGCCAATATCGTAGATGGGAGGACGATATAAAGAACATAGCAGGACCAACATGGATGAGAACGGCAAGAGACAGATTGGCATGGCAAAGGCTTGGGGAGGCCTATGCTGCAAAGCAAGACAGTCACTGACTGTAAAAAAAAAGGCTTATATTATATTATATTATTATGTAAACCACCGTTAAAAGGTTCGCCCGTATTAGATTTACAAACTGTATAGATATTATAACTTCGCTCTATTGGAAACAAACAACCTTTGTAGCAATTAACATAACGCTCACTTCTTCGTCAGTCGGTTTATTATCTTAGAACAGTAATTTCAAGGTAACTAATTATTACTTAATTGTCCCAGGCTTTTTAATAATCTATATGTGTAGCTATAGTTACATCATTTCAAGATTATATAGGCTATACAGGGTGTAACAAAAATACTGGTGATCCGTTTTAGAACATAATTGGTATAGTATTGCGACTTAGAACATGTAGAAGAAAAAATATTTGAACATTTTGAACGCGAAAAAAATAATTTGCATGCGACTAGTTTAGTGGTCCCAGGGCCGGTCATTTGTGTTATATATCCAGTGACATGTATCTAAGCCATACGATAAATAAATAAATAAGGGCCGGCCAACCGTACAAAATCATTTTTTTGGCGCGAAAAATTTCTTCTTACTAATTCATAATTAGAATACGATACTTAGATACGATCACCCATTTTTGTTACACATGTATAAAGTTATGAACTATAGTCAAACCATGGTAACTCAGCACCGATTTTGCAAGTGGTGATGTGTAACAAGCTAGCATACGTCACATATTATATGAAATTACCTACCGGACAATTTCGCATATGAAGGGTACACGGAAAGAACATGTCTAGTCCCTTTTTTCGTAAAATGAGATTTTTGTATCAAAATGTAGAGCTTGCAATGAACTATTAGCAACAACTTCTGTAACAGCTGGAATTTTTAGCATAAATCCACTTTTTAATTCATAAAAACCATCTAGTTACAAAATAGTATGGTTAATTGAATCGTTCCAAACTTTAAAACCGCTATAACTCAAAATGTTGTCAACGTGACTAGACATGTTCTTTCCGTGTACCCTTCATATTGTTGTTGCTTAAACGATATCGGTGGTCACTCTAGTAGAGTAGAGAACCCCTACTAATGGTGGCTTTTATACTTTATCGTGACGTGCCACGGCACGGTAAAACTCTATGGTTTCATTCATAAGGGTCAAAACAGACCTAGCGGAATTCCTTGCGGAATTAAGCCAATTCATAGACAAGATGCTTAATTTGTCTATGGTAGCGGAAATTTGTCTACTCTAGCGGAAATTTGTCTATGGCTTCCATACAAAAAATCAGCTACCATAGACAAATTTCCGCTACCATAGACATTTTGTCTATGAATTGGCTTAATTCCGCTGTGATTCCGCTAGGTGTGTTGTGGCCCTAAATAGTGTAACGTCTATTAGATAGTCTATTTATGAATGAAACAATAGAGTTTTACCGTGCCGTGGCACGTTACGATAAAGTATAGGTAATGGTCTCTACAATCGGCGCAATTTTGCCACAAAACTACCGCGCGACTTCGAGACGTTACCGTCGAGGTAAGTGCAACGAAATCAATCGATGGAAAAACCGCAATGTATCAAAAATCGCAGGTGACTAGTCGTTTACGTCTGTAGAGAAGAGACCTTAAAAGCGACCATCCGGATTCAAATTTGCATGGACACATTATGAATGAATTCATTCACAAATTGTCCATGTAATTTTGAATGTCACTGCACGTATACATTATTACGACTCCGAGGGATAGAGCTATTCCAAAGTCAGTAAAATGAGTATAAGTCATTCATTACATACCTACCTAAAAAAATATTTTTCTGCGATTTTTACCGCGAGTATTAAACTTAAAGTAAAAATATAAAGTTAGTTTTCAGATATTAATTAAAGTCGTACTTACTAGTTTCAAGTAAATTTACTAAATAAATGGCAACCTATAAACTAAATGACCAAGATATTATGTATGTATAAGTAGTATTCTATGAAATTATCTCTGCTCTGCCTCCGTGAAAAAGTATTTTTGATTTGAAATCCAAAACATTTAGATAAAAAAATATTTATAATCTTATTTATTTAATTGGAATAACATGGAAATTTCCCAATTTTACCTGTATAAAAATAAATAAATATCGGCGTAAAAATAATAACTTCAATAAGGAAATAAACATTCATTAATTTTCATTTCAGAACTCACCTATCCAATTCTTTCAAACAAGTCCATAAAGTTTATCATTCATGAATCAGTTTCAGCTTAACACTTCATGAAAAAAACATTTTACAAACACAATTTCTACTTTTAAGCCCAAAAATGGGCATCTATAAAAAAAACTAGAAAACTCGTCACACTAAATTAAATCCTTACACTTCATTCAATTCACTGCAATCCCTACGCTCCGCACGTTCATATTTGTAAACAAAGATGGCCGCGTCGAGCCGTCGCGCGTCTCTCTCGAAGTATCGCTCGCAACTGCCGTGTCTCTGCGAAGTCTCTGTGTACTTAGAGTATTTAACCAACGGTGGAACTTAAGCCCTTGTAATAAGGTCCACAAAGCTTCAGTGAAGGGTGTAGACGATGGTACGGTCACGCTCCGTGATTGTTGAGCCATTTAAGGTTCTAGCTAAATTGGTTGTACAATACTTGCGCTATGGAAGGTCCAATTTAGCTAGAACCCTAAATGGCTCAACAATCCCGTGTGGTGACTGTACCTACGGAAAGTGTTATGGCTAAATATGATAAAACTGCTAGTGAATTTGAACCTTGTAAGTGGATTTTTAAGTTGGTTTTTGAACGAGTTATTGGGTGTAAATTGGCAAACTTAAATCGTCTCAAGTTGGTGGATGAAAATAAACTAGTACATAGTTCTGTGAACCGTAGACTTCTGAGTATTTCCCCCCCTTTTTCCCCCTCCCTCGAAACTTTTTTTTTACAACAACCTCTAAGGAAGTGTGGGCTTGACCTTTTACCCGAAAATGATTGAAATCCGTCCATAAATAACGCAACAGCAAACATTCCCCCCAATTCCCCCTCATTTTCCCCCCAATCAAAAAAATGGCTCGACAATTTTTGGCAAATATATCAAGTAACGTACATCGAAAGCGGATGAAAAATACGACCTCTAGGCCAACACTGACCAATACACATCAATCTGCCAAATCGTCGTACCAGTGAGAGACCCCAGACCCAACACGCACCCGCCCGCCCGTCCTTCTGAGTTAAAACGGAGACGTTCGTCGCCTCGCTACGCTCGGCTCCTCAGTCAGTTATTAGGTAGGTTGATTCTGAAATTATATTACCTTAGCGCAATTTTTAATCCAATTTGAACCATTTCATTTAGTTCAATTTAAAGTCAATGTTCACTAAATCAATTTTACTTACTCGTACGTGAAGTCTTATGGAATTAGATACTTACACAAATTTTCCCTTTTGAGTTAATCAATGTACGAGTTCTCATTTACGAGTTTATAAAAAAAATACTAATAAGGGTCACCACATACCTAGCGGTTTTCCTCGCGGAATTACCGGAAGTAGCGGAAATTCATAGACAAAATGCTTAATTTGTCTATGGTAGCGGAAATTTGTCTATGGCTTCCATACAAAAAATCTGCTACCATAGACAAATTTCCGCTACCATAGACAAATTTCCGCTACTTCCGGTAATTCCGCGAGGAAAACCGCTAGGTATGTGCTGACCCTAACGCAACGCCGGGCCATGCTCGTCGACTTAACGTTAACAAACGCGAAATAGGGCAGATGCCCCGGTTGTGGCCACTGTGCCAGTTTTGGCCATTTTCGGGTTTATTAAGGTATAGGCAAATTTACATGCATATGGTTTATAAATTATGGCAGCACAGATGGTTATGTCATATGTCATATATTTGTTATTATTCGGTTGTCAGGAGTCATGAAAAAAAGTGGCCAAAACTGGCTCCTGAGCCCTTTTTGGCATTTCATTAAAGAAAAAAATTATATTGAATGTCAGAATCTTAAGAGCGGCGATTCATATGAATATATTAATATATTTTCAATGACTCAGTACATAAAGAGTCTCATCATTTCTTACTGAGACAAAATGACGGACGTCTGAATAGACAAACTCTCCTTAAAGTGGCCAGAACCGGGGCATCTGTTAACAAACACGAAATACGACGATAAAGTCAAGTAATGAAAATTAAGTAAATAATTATCGAATTGCTTCATATTATTTTTCTTCTTTTGCTTCATATTATTGATCAAAGATCAATGCCCATAACTTCTACAAATAGTCTGTCCGACAGTTTTACACTTGGAATTGGGCAGTTGGGCACCTTTCCTCGAAAATGAGGAAAAAAATTATTTTCGTATGAAAATATCCTCCCTAACGCCAATACAGGCATGGTAATAGAATATTGGTTATTCAGCATAGAACTCGATTTATTTCTCAATATTTTGGTGTATAATTTAATATTTCATCCATTACAGTTTTATTATACTTCTGTTGCTTTCTCTCTAGCTACTAAACGTAAAATTTTAGGCGTCGTGCCTTCACCCCCTAAATACCAAAGTATTAAACGACTAGAATGATAAATACAGAAGGCCATTTTAAATAAATTCAATATTTTAACTACTTATAGCATGGTTGTTAATTTGAAATATTTATATAATCGTATTACATTTTAGTAACTGATCTGCAGGCTTATGATGGCAGAAGTTGTCAGCTGATAACTTGATATAAACCAGTATAAACCAGTTTAAAATAAGAGTTGCCGCCATGTTTATCCTTAATCTGATAACTTTGTCCATTTTCCATTTGACATCTGATAGTGGAATGATATTTTGATAATTTGACATATTGTCCGCTGTAAGCACACATGTTTTTTGAATGTGTGTGTGTAAAAAAATATCGTTTACACTATGGTTATCCACGATGAAAATCGGGTTTTTCACTTTGACGGCGCTAGCGGATAACTTGATAATTTGTACTTTTTATGACAGTAAAACTTGTTAACTTTATATAGGTGCCATCGGATCCCGATAACAATTGTCGGGAACTATAACGTATGAAAATTCTTTTTTTTGTCGTTGATTTCTAGCAAGTAACTGGTTTTTATAATGTAACAAAAGTTACTTTGTAGAACGATTCTATGCTTACCATGTTATTGTTTTGTAGAGTGGCGGTATTTCATTTTATGTTATGAGCAGTTGCTGCTGCCGAAGAAAAAAAAGAGAAAACTCCATAGCAGAGCTAATATGGATGTCTGTTATCCATTCGAAATGTGTGACGAAGAGTTTGGCACATATCATCATCCTCATAGCGTTAGTCCCGGCATAGGCCGCGGCTCATTTGAGCCTGGGGTGCGCTTTGCCAAGGCTCAATGACCCTAATCCCATGAATAATCGTAGTCATTCAGTGCGAAACGTATTCTTACGAAAGCTACTCAAAGAAGAGACTATTCCTCATTGGGATTAGGTATGGTTTCCTCAAGATGTTTTGCTTCACCGAAAAGCAACTGGTAAAAAATGATATTTCGTACATAAGTTCCAAAGAACTCAGTGGTTTGAACCCGAAACCTAGGTATTGAAAGTCAGACGTTTTACCGCCCGGCTACCAGCGCTTCAGTTTGGCACAATGAGTGACTGCAAACTTCATCGACACCAAATAATTAATCTAGTGCCATCTAGTAACGAGTAGCATTACCAAGGCAAAAGCTACTCGTTACTAGATCCCACTCACAAAGGTCGCTAGGTTTGCCAAGGTAAACTACACCGTGACACCGATCCGCCGTTGCAGTCCCTTACGGACTACGGTGTAGTCTTTCGTCGTCAAAAAGAAGAAAGTACGATACCCGTTATTAGATGGCAATGTAGCGCAGATGTCATTTCCTCTTACATTTTGGGTAGCTCTCGTTCAAATAGCGCTTCAGACTTAGAGCCTCAAAAATTTCTTCAGACTGTGCGTCTCTATAAAATATATACTCTCTGGTTCAACCGTATCTAGATACCTATTGTGCGTTGCATACTAGAAATTATTTACAGTTTGGAGTAGAAGCCTGTCCGGAGAAAGATGTGCCGTAGAATGTATGAGTTCCCACATAAACCACGACACTCTTCTTTCCGCACAAACTCTAACAAGAATATATTTTTAGTTTGAAATTGGGACTTTTATATTGGTGTGCACATTTACCCGCATGGTTCAAAGTATGCGCATTCCGGTTTTCCCTCATTATTTTTATTCTGCTTCGAAAATAAGATAGCTAATGTTTTTATTGTTTATTCAATTTGTACCCTTATAAGTACTCAATTCAATGATTATTTTCTAGTTCTTCTAATACTTATTTTTTGCGAGGTATGAAGTCAAAGACAAAAGTGCGTGAAGTTACCCCAAATGACTCTATCATTATTTTTAGATCCGAGCATTTGTCATGTTCATCGGTAGCGGCGTAGATAAATAAATAATTCTATAAGCTTTTTAATATCTCTCTTTTTTTCGAATTATTTTTTGTACTAACATTTAAAAAAATATATAGGTCCTATATGAAACAGACACCTTCGGTGGATTTTAACTGCTTTGGTATTCCTTCTTCCCAATTGGCGTGTAATTCTAATCTCCGTATGGATCTAGTCAGAAGGATAATGTAGCAAATTAATTAGAGGAGTATCACTGCTCTCGTTATTGTGTCAAAATGTTCACTCTCTTAGTGTATGATTTAATACCGAATTCATCCTTACTTGTCTTATCATGTAAACAAACATATATCTAATACCACAACTCTATGACACTTTTCTTTGGTATTATCACTTAAAATGTTGATTTATACTTAATAAATTTACAAAATACTGAATTCAACCAAGTAACCACTGAAAAGTATCACTTATAATAAAACTTTCTTCAATAATCGCAGTAACGAACAAATAATCTCAAAAATAACCGACATTACGATGCCTAGATTGACACATGTTTGTTTACACTATAAGACAAGTAAGGATGAACTCGATATAATAAAGGCAATGAAGTTGTGTGCAAATTGTGCAAAGTGTGTGCAATTGTACGTTTTAACAGCAGATTTATATCAAAATAAAAGACAAGAGAAAGTAATGCACGTATTTGGCACAGTTGGCCCAAAACTTGGGGTAGGTACATATTCAATTATTCACATTATCGTTCATATTCAATTATTCACAACCAAAAATATTTATTAATTGGAATCTAATGATCCTCCTAATACGTGAGTGCTGGCTGACATCCTCAAGTATTTTTTGTTAACAGCATAAATTATGTTTTTGGGGACAAAATAAATTATTTAATAATATAAAATGCTGTTGTTGATTGGCGTGATTTCTTGACACGGAACTGTGGTTTTTGGCTTTTTACACACGAAGGCACGAAGTAGTGTGATCAATCTTTAGCTCGTACGTATATACGAATCAATCAATATAGATTGAGTTTCTTTTTTGTCAGGTACATATTTAGATATTCCTGAAAAAAATATTTTACTTAATGTGTTAATTAACAAAATACCTACTAGTCAATCTAAGCATGTATCGATATTTTTTTTGTATTTAATTCAGGAAGAAGCGGTGCAATATTCGCACAAATATGGAATAGTAGGTAATAAATAGGTAAATTTAATAAATGAAACACTGGCAAAACCGCTCTCTAACTTTTAGTCAAACTTGAAATGTGTGCGTCGTTGTGTCGTTGAAGAGTTCTGTACTGATTGATCATCATCTGCAGTTCTACTTCATCAAAAAACACCTTTTTAAGTGAAAATGCTTGATTATTAAATAAAAACACAAAAATCACTATATGTATGCCCTAAAGATTTGAAGAGTTCCCTTGATTCCTTATGGATCCCATCATCAGAACTGCGTTTTGACAAAAACGGGACCAATATATATGTATATACTTACATTACTTACAATCAAAAAAAGGATTTCCATAATCGGTACGGACATAACGGAGTTATAGAGTAACAAAAATAACAAAAAAAAGTTTGTTCGACAATAACTTCGTTTTTCAGTTTTTCTGATCTTTATGAAATTAGTTGGGGTTAAATTTGAGAGTTGGTTTATGAGCTGGATCGATCAAGGGGTTGTGGACTTAGAAGGCGAAAAAAAATCTTCATATGGGCCTTCTTATATTGGTCAACTCGTTTACAAGTAAATCGCGTGGACTACTCGTAGTTTTCATTTGATATTTTTAAACTGTTTTAACTTCTTCGCCACTCAATATATCCTTCGCCGTATATGAAATGAAAAACATTTAATTAATGGTAAAAGTAATAATAATACACATGATCAGCCTGTGGCGTGCTGTTGAAGAGTAGCGTCTCCGTGAACCTGAGTGCCCCTGGGGTGCCCTGCCGGATGAGTGGGACAGGTCCCCTGCCTCTGGCTTGCCTTAGCCGGCTGTACAGAGTGGGGTCGCTAGAGCTGCGTTCTCGAAGGTAAATGTGGAAACATAAGTGGCGAGTTGGCCATATGTTTAAAGTCCAGTGACACCTCTGTACCTCCAGCCCCCGCACCGGTGTTTTCCTTGGGGCATCTTTGATGTGGCATTTTATGGGGGCCTATTGGCTTCGGCTCCGCATACGTCTCCCAAAGGTCCGGGACACCATTGTTCCATGGTCGGAAAAGACATACATATGATCAAATGAAATTATCAAATAGGTGATTTTATCTCTTGAAGTTTTGCACATTATGTCTCGGTGAAAATCTTCAAGCTCATAATATATTCACACAATACATACAGAGAGATATATACATACAGTCGAACGAATCCCTTTTTTCAATTTAATTTATTTCATTTGTTTTTGTGGCAGCATTATAAAACAGACATCTGTTGTTGTTGTTGTTGTTGTCCTAAGGCACCCGAGAGGTGCAGAGGGCCATCACTAACTCGCGCCACGCCTTCCTATCCACTTCAGGCACCTACTTCACACATCCACACACACATCTACAGACATCTACTTTAATTTAATTATGCTACAAACTGTAATATAAGACTTCCATAATACTTAATATATTATCTCATTTGTACCTAGAAATTACCATTTTAATATGTGAGTAAATTATACTTATTATTTGGCGCTGAATATTGTGCATGCATCTCTAAAACTGAGGTTTAAGTTGAAACAAGTTTCCTTTACAACTTCCTACCTTATATAGGTACTTGTTCATAATCAGTGGAATGTCTTATTATGTAAATGTTGCTATTAGTAGGTATACTTTTAATAAATATATTTAGTTACTCGGCGCATTGGTGCACACTGTAATGCCGACTGTAATGATTTTGTTGTTAAATAAAAAAAATACGATACTTAAACTACGACATATTCTAAGAAAAACTACATACCTATAACGGAAGGACAGACGGACTAACGGACGGACGGACGGACAGATAGACAGATAGTCAGACATCCAGGACATGAATCTATAAGGGTTCCGTTTTTTCTTTGTGAGCGACGGAGGAGGGACAGACAGACGGATAGATGAACGGAAGGACGAACAAACGGACGGGGACAGATAGACAGACAGACATCCACGAAATGACATCGACAACATACAGCCATCCTCCTTTTAAAATATTGAAGTCTTAAAACTACCTATGGAAAAATCTTGCTTTTCATTCGGTATACCTACATATCTTGTTATAAATTATAATGTAGTTCTAATCTAATTAATATTTTGATATTTCCTTATAACACAGTTACTTACGTTACATACAGACGGATAGACAACCTTTGAAAACATCACCGACAATTCCGAAAAATCATTATTCCTTTATATTCCCGCAGAATTCGGTTAGTTGGTTCATGTGGAAAAAAAAATATATAATAAAATATTACATAGTTACATATTGAATACTTTTATTTATTTCCAATTAAATAAAAAAGGACATACAACTGCACAGGTTCTTGAGGTGGGTAAGAAAAACCTGCTGTAAGTCGAAGGCAAGGACAGACGGACGAGCAGACAGACAGCAAGAGCTTAGAAATAAATAATATTCTATTTAAATATGGTACTCTAAATATCCAACAAACATAATTGATTTCTATTTTATATTCATGAAACGGTCATCGTTTTTCGGAGAGTTCGGTTGACATGAAGATTCATTGGATAAGATGCAGATGCAGAGTACCTAGTATAAACTAAAATGCATCGGACGTTTTGATTGCTTGCATGATACGTAATAAGTATAGTAATTTACAAGAGATTTTTTTGTTTACCAGCGAAGTACCTAATAATACTAATGTAGGTGCGCCTTTAATACTCACTTTAATAAACATTGCTTAGTTTTACTCTTTTACGACATTCTAAATAGTTGCACTCTAGTAGCCAAAGCCCCAAGAAGTTTATATTTTTATGTGCAAATCTCTGAAAATGAAAGAAATTGATAATGAGATTAATGAGAGATCAAAATATGAAGCCACGGTATCAATCAAAACCGTGATAAGACAGATACTTAATCAAAAAACCAATATAAAAACTTACCCTCATATTCGGGTTGTTTTATTTTGTTTCTTGCTATTTTAAATAATAAATAAAAAGCACTTCAGATACTTTCATCACAATTTACACCAGCAAAATATGACATTTATCATTATATGTGATGTTTTCCAGTCAAAGGTACGTCATTGCCAGTTTGTCAATAAGGCGTTACTGCCATAAAACACTCAAGAAATATAGGTACTCTATTAACAACTGCCAATGACGTACCTTTGGCTTGAAAATGTCACCTATTTCTACTTTGGTCATTTTTGACAAGTACATACAAAAGCAATCGTGCATTGATCGTATTACCTCCATGAAGTTATCATTTTTAACGGGAGTATTCTCTTTGATCACAAAGTGAGCCCGAAAGAGAAGGTTATATGTTGATGTCTCGCTTTGACTAAGGAGGTAGAGACGTCATCACTCATCAGACAATCAAAATATTAACTAGTGGTCTGTGAACCGTAGACTTCGGATAACATAATTAACGCGACAGCAAACTTTCCCCCTTTCCCCCCTCATTATCCCCCCAATCAAAAATATGGCTCGACAATTTTTGGCAAATAGATCAAGGAACGTACATGCCAAGTTTCATCGAAATCGGATGAAAAATGCGACCTCTAGACCGACACTGACCAACCAACATACCAACCAACCAACCAATACACACACATCAAAATGCCAAATCGTCGTACCAGTGAAAACGGAGACGTTCGTCGCCTCGCTACGCTCGGCTCCTCAGTCAATTAATATGTGTACATTTTGTAACGAGTACGAGTAAGACACTGCCCCCTAATTATGCTCTCTATGGGACCCTTTTTACTAATTTTACTAGTCACATGAACGACTGTTTTGCTCGGTAATAAAATAAGGTTCAACTGTGGTTAGGGAAATAGAGTAAAAGTACTATGTATCCGGTTTCTCTATTGGTCCGTGTCTTAATTTGATTATTAAACCAACCGGATGCGACACGCGCTCTCATTTCTATCAGAAAAAGTCGTTTTTTGCGGGGGAGGGGAACGTCAAATGTATGCGAAACGTCAAAATAGCCACGTCAAATAAACGTCAGTCCATACAATGAGTATGACCACTGGTCATACATTTTTGGCAGGGGGAACGCCTGTCAATGGCCACTCCGCTTGGTTTAAAGCTCTAAGGTGTCTTACGTACACACACTACCGTAAACTGTCGGCAACAAGCTGACAACTTGACATATTGTCATGTTTTGCTGATAACTTATATCAGATTCGTATAACTTGACAGCTTATCAGACTATCAAGATATCCGCCGACAGTGTCCATCATAAGCCTGCTGTTTGAGTTTACATTCGTCTCAAAACTTATGAACATACGAGGTAAATAATTATGTAACAAAATATCTATTCTTATACTTCGTTTATTTTTAGCATTGATTTATTATGTAGGTAGAACCTACTAGATGTGACATCTAGAACAAATTTTCAATTCAATTCAATTTTTAAAATAAATGGCATTCTGTCCACAATATTGGGACAATTTTGCCAATGTCGAAGTAGAGACGACAAGTGTACGGTTAATTAGTTAAAATTTCGCTCCAAGAGCTGGACGTTGTACGGTGAGGTTAGGCTTTTTATAAGGAGATAGCTACTTCCTACAAAAAGCACGTGGACTAACGGATATCTAACTCAAACAGGGGTTACACTTGTTTTGAGATTAATTCTTCATTAGTTGCGCACTAGTTCGTTAAATCACTGCAGAATAAGCTGTATATTACACACTGAATCACGAAAATGCACAAAAAATAAGAAGTTAATGACAAAACCAAACCACCTTGCTCGACAAGATGGCCGCAAGTCCTAGAACAAATTTTGTGCTGCATGTTTGGCCGTTGACAGCTGTCAGTTGCTTAGCATCATGTCAGTGTTTCAAGAGCGAATGTATGGACTTTAAGTGCCGATCACTTAAACTCATGGCTGAAAATTTTTGTTAGGGATGTCATCTCCTGTTACTCAATGATTTTTAGATTAGAAATTGAGTTATCATAGAAACAGAAGTTACCAACCTGTTCTAACCTGTTCTGTTTGAATGTTCAGTTTAGACATACTGCAAGCAAACCAACAAACGATTAATATACATGATGAAGAGTTCACATTTGTAAAATAAAAATGACAATTAGCAGATTATAATCCATAACAACAATAAAAACACAATTTCGTTTTGATTATCACGTTACAGACACATGACAATTGAAAAACTGACAGTGACGCATGTACTTTCTAAATCGAAAACCATATGTTTTGAACCTCTTTTACTCCAGGTTTTTTATTGTGCAACATTCACAAGAACATTAAGAGGCCTTAGTCCCGTGATCGTTCCTCAATTTCACGATTTCTTACTCGATAGATGGCGTTAGCGCTCAATACACGGCCGCCGGCAATAACAACGACGATACGCACGCTTCAATAGTCTTGATCGTTTTCAACTTCAATTACAAGCAAAATTATTTTTACGCATAAGTTGTACAGACTTTTTATTTTCTTTTACATGGAAGAGAGAATTAAATACGCAACTAAAATCAATAGGCCTGTTGGAGGTACAGTCGCCATCAGATAGATCGGAACGGTGAAGGTGGTTATAAATATCTGAACAACGCCTCTATTGTCAAGGCGATAAAGTGCACGTTCAGATATTTTTGAGTACCTTGGCTGCTCCGATATATTTGATGGCAACTGTACCTTACAGAGAGCATGTACAGTCGCCATCAAATATATCGGAGCGGCCACGGTACTCAAAAATATCTGAACATGCACTTTAGTGCCTTGACAATAGAGGCGTTGTTCAGATATTTGTGACCACCTTGGCCGCTCCCATATATCTGATGGCGACTGTACTGTCACCATCAGATATTTTGGAGCGGCCCGACCGGTCATTTGCATTTTACCTAAGTTCGCCATTATATCTGGAGTAGATTTTTTTTTATATATGGTGGCAAACTAGCGCACGGCCTGCCTTATGGTAAGAGATGAGGGTAGAGGGTAAGGTCTAGTTGTTTTAGGCTAAGGTGAAGGGTGAGGGTATGAATTTTAAAAATTATATCTGTTTTAAAATCCAAGATGGCGGTCATACACTTTTTGTGAAAAATCGTCATGGTAGTCATTTTCTGCTAATTTGAGGGTGGGAATTTTAAAAATTAGGTCGTTTTTCAAATCCAAGATGGCGGTCATACACTTTTTGTAAAAAATCGTCATGGTAGTCATTTTCTGCTAATTGATGGGTGCAGATTTCGAAAATAATGTCTGTTTTCAAATACAAGATGGCGGTCACACACTTTTTGTGAAAAATCATAATGGTAGTCATTTTCTGCTAATTTGAGGGTGTGAATTTTAAAAATTTGGTCGGTTTTAAAATCGAAGATGGCAGCCACATACTTTTTTCATAAAAATCGTCATGGTAGTCGTTTTCGACTAATTCGGGTGCGCAGATTACTAAAATAATGTCTGTTTTAAAATCCAACATGGCGGCCATATACTTTTTTCGTAAAAATCGTCATGGTAGTCGTTTTCGACTAATTCGGGTGTGCAGATTACGAAAATAATGTCTGTTTTAAAATCCAAGATGGCGGCCGTATACTTTTTTCGTAAAAATCGTCATGGTAGTCGTTTTCGACTAATTCGGGTGTGCAGATTACGAAAATAATGTCTGTTTTAAAATCCAAGATGGCGGCCGTATACTTTTTTCGTAAAAATCGTCATGGTAGTCGTTTTCGACTAATTCGGGTGTGCAGATTACGAAAATAATGTCTGTTTTAAAATCCAAGATGGCGGCCGTATACTTTTTTCGTAAAAATCGTCATGGTAGTCGTTTTCGACTAATTCGGGTGTGCAGATTAAGAAAATAATGTCTGTTTTAAAATCCAAGATGGCGGCCATATACTTTTTTCGTAAAAATCGTCATGGTAGTCGTTTTCGACTAATTCGGGTGTGCAGATTACGAAAATAATGTCTGTTTTAAAATCCAAGATGGCGGCCGTATACTTTTTTCGTAAAAATCGTCATGGTAGTCGTTTTCGACTAATTTGGGTGTGCAGATTTCGAAAATAATGTCTGTTTTAAAATCCAAGATGGCGGCCGTATAATTTTTTCGTAAAAATCGTCATGGTAGTCGTTTTCGAGTAATTCGGGTGTGCAGATTACGAAAATAATGTCTGTTTTAAAATCCAAGATGGCGGCCATATACTTTTTTCGTAAAAATCATCATGGTAGTCGTTTTCGACTAATTCGGGTGTGCAGATTACGAAAATAATGTCTGTTTTAAAATCCAAGATGGCGGTCATATACTTTTTTCGTAAAAATCATCATGGTAGTCGTTTTCGACTAATTCGGGTGTGCAGATTACGAAATAATGTTTGTTTTAAAATCCAAGATGGCGGTCGTATACTTTTTTGTAAAAATCGTCATGTTAGTCGTTTTCGACTAATTGGGGTCTGCAGATTACGAAAATAATGTCTCTTTTAAAATCCAAGATGGCGGCCATTCACCTTTTTCGTAAAAATCGTCATGGTAGTCGTTTTTGACTAATTTCGGTGTGCAGATTTCGAAAATGATGTCTGTTTTAAACTCAAAGATGGCGGCTATATACTTTTTTCGTAAAAATCGTCATGGTAGTCGTTTTAGACTAATCAGGGTGTGCAAATTTCGAATTAACGTCTGTTTTAAAATCCAAGATGGCGGCCGTATACTTTTTTCGTAAAAATCGTCATGGTAGTCGTTTTTGACTAATTTCGGTGTGCAGATTTCGAAAATGATGTCTGTTTTAAAATCCAAGATGGCGGCTATATACTTTTTTCGTAAAAATCGTCATGGTAGTCGTTTTCGACTAATTCGGGTGTGCAGATTACGAAAATAATGTCTGTTTTAAAATCCAAGATGGCGGCCGTATACTTTTTTCGTAAAAACCGTCATGGTAGTCGTTTTCGACTAATTCGGGTGTGCAGATTACGAAAATAATGTCTGTTTTAAAATCCAAGATGGCGGCCGTATACTTTTTTCGTAAAAATCGTCATGGTAGTCGTTTTCGACTAATTTGGGTGTGCAGATTTCGAAAATAATGTCTGTTTTAAAATCCAAGATGGCGGTCATAATTTTTTTGTGAAAAATCGTCATGGTCGTAATTTTCTGATAATTGATGGGTGCAGATTTCGAAAATAATGTCTGTTTTCAAATCCAAGATGGCGGTCATACACTTTTTGTGAAAAATCGTGATGGTAGTCGTATGTAATATTTAACATGAATTTAACAGCAAAAGTCGGGCCCAAAATTTTGACCTGCTAAACAAGGCCAAAATCCGCACTTTCAGATTATTTTTTTTCGAAAACTATGCATTTTCCGACAGACATAGTTTTTAAATATTTTAGAAAAAAAAATTACCTTTCGATAAAAAATATTGCTGACATAAAATTATTCACGGTTTAGGAGTTAAGAATTTTCTCCAGAAAAATTTAGGTTTTTTTTAATTTCGACTAAAATTAACGATATTTTTTTAAAGATATGATTAAAAGAGTTATAGATATTCAGGTCCCACGCCATATAAAAGAAAAACGGATGGTATATTTTATATAGGAAAAAAGTTATATCCGAAAAACTGATTTCATAAAAAGTGAGGCCTCTCCCGTCCCTTTGGCCCTATTCCGCCCGTTCACGAACTTGTCCTAGGTATCAACCAGGGCGATTTTTGTACCAAGTTTCAAAAGCAATCGGAGCAAAGATGCGACCGCTATCGTGATGACTGAATCGGGCTGCGGATATACATACATACATACATAATTTATATATATATATATATATATAAACTTTTGAACCAGTGGTCATTTTGAAATCTGGGGGTCATAACTAGACCTTCTGTAAAGAAATTTTTTCAAAATTAGATTGTGTCGAAGAAATGAATAGGTAGACTCGATTTTCGAAATCTACCTAAAATTATGTCCGTTTCAAAATCCAAGATGGCGGGCATACACTTTTGTGAAAAATCGTCATGGTAGTGATGGTAGTCGTTTTCGGATAATTAGGGGCTCTAGATTTCAAAAATTATGTCTGTTTCAAAATGACTGACTCCATCATAAGACCTTGGACTTCATCTCAAGCGGAAGTGCTCGTCAAGCTTAATCTAATGAGCCCAAACACGATGGAGTTGTGATGAGTAGATAGGCAGTTCTAGTGACCAACTCCTGACTCCATCATGAGACCCTGGACCTCATCTCAAGCGGAAGTGCTCGTCAAGCTAAGTCTAATGAGCCCAAACACGATGGAGTTGTGATGAGTATAAAGGCAGTTCTAGTGACCAAGCCCTGACTCCATCATGAGACCTTGGACCCGATCTCAAGTGAAAGTGCTCGTCAAGCTAAGGCTAATGAGCCCAAACACGATGGAGTTGTGATGGGTATATATAGGCAGTTCTGGTGACCAACTCCTGACTCCATCATGAGACCCTGGACCTCATCTAAAGCGGGAGCGCTCGTCAAGCTAAGTGTAACGAGCCCAAACACGATGGAGTTGTGATGAGTATATAGGCAGTTCCGGTGACCAACTCCTGGCTCCATCATGAGACCCTGGACCTCATGTAAAGTGGGAGTGCTCGTCAAGCTAAGTATTACGAGCCCAAACACAATGGAGTTGTGATGAGTAGATAGGCAGTTCCGGTGACCAACTCCTGGCTCCATCATGAGACCCTGGATCTCATGTAAAGCGGGAGTGCTCGTCAAGCTAAGTGTAACGAGCCCAAACACTATGGAGTTGTGATGAGTAGATAGGCAGTTCCGGTGACCAACTCCTGACTCCATCATGAGACCCTGGACCTGATCTCAAGTGGGAGTGCTCGTCAAGCTAAGACTAATGAGCCCAAACACGATGGAGTTGTGATGAGTAGAT
Organism: Pammene fasciana; assembly: GCA_911728535.1. NCBI lineage: Eukaryota > Metazoa > Arthropoda > Insecta > Lepidoptera > Tortricidae > Pammene > Pammene fasciana. The sequence goes on along the minus strand of OU452275.1, from coordinate 3,405,603 downwards.
AGGCAGTTCCGGTGACCAACTCCTGACTCCATCATGAGACCCTGAACCTCGTGTAAAGCGGGAGTGCTCGTCAAGCTAAGTGTAACGAGCCCAAACACGATGGAGTTGTGATGAGTAGATAGGCAGTTCCGGTGACCAACTCCTGACTCCATCATGAGACCCTGTGCCTCATCTCAAGTGCGAGTGCTCGTCAAGCTAAGTCTAACGAGCCCAAACACGATGGAGTTGTGATGAGTAGATAGGCAGTTCCGGTGACCAACTCCTGACTCCATCATGAGACCCTGTACCTCATCTCAAGTGGGAGTGCTCGTCGAGCTAAGTCTAACGAGCCCAAACACGATGGAGTTGTGATGAGTAGATAGGCAGTTCCGGTAATTAACTCCTGACTCCATCATGAGACCCTGGACCCGATCTCAAGTGAAAGTGCTCGTCAAGCTAAGGCTAATGAGCCCAAACACGATGGAGTTGTGATGAGTAGATAGGCAGTTCTAGTGACCAACTCCTGACTCCATCATGAGACCCTGGACCTCATCTCAAGCGGAAGTGCTCGTCAAGCTAAGTCTAATGAGCCCAAACACGATGGAGTTGTGATGAGTATATAGGCAGTTCTAGTGACCAAGCCCTGTCTCCATCATGAGACCCTGGACCCGATCTCAAGTGAAAGTGCTCGTCAAGCTAAGGCTAATGAGCCCAAACACGATGGAGTTGTGATGGGTATATAGGCAGTTTTGGTGACCAACTCCTGACTCCATCATGAGACCCTGGACCTCATCTAAAGCGGGAGTGCTCGTCAAGCTACTTAGCTTACGTTACACTTGTAACGAGCCCAAACACGATGGAGTTGTGATGAGTATATAGGCAGTTTCGGTGACCAACTCCTGACTCCATCATGAGACCCTGTGCCTCATCTCAAGTGGGAGTGCTCGTCAAGCTAAGTCTAACGAGCCCAAACACGATGGAGTTGTGATGAGTAGATAGGCAGTTCCGGTGACCAACACCTGACTTCATCATGAGACCCTGGACCTCATCTTACGTGATGCTGCTTCTCAAGCTAAGTCTAAGAACCTCAAACACGGTTGAGTTATGCCTAGTAGATAAGAAGTTCCAGTAACCAACTTCTTTCATCAGACCCTGGACTACATCAGGGCTCAAAGTAATAATAAAAAAGTAAACTAAACATAATCAGTGATCAACTAAACCTCAATAAATAAAGTAATAATAAAATAAAGAAAGTAAGGATCTTGGTAATTCATTCGCAGTGCTGCATACTTCTCGCAACTATAGGGCAATGGAAGCAGGTCACTACGTGTTGCCAATACCATAGAAGATTACCCGATTTAGGTGACCTCTGAGTGTATCTATGTGGCAATTTTACGTAATGCGCGCGGGACGATTTAACACAGGTCCGTCGTCTACGAGCTCTCGTTCCATACTGAGCCAGAGACGGCGGCGCGGTGTGTTTTGTCAAGTTTTGAGGGGATTTAGAGTCATCTTTAAAAAATTCTACCATAAGTAAATTTAGGGTTACAGTAATGATTTTTTTTTTCATGGTAGATGCATAGTTGAACTTTGCTATGTTTATATTTTTAAGGCAGAATAATAATAGGACTTCCGTGAAAAAAATTTAATGTAACCCTGTTTTAATCAAAAATTTACAAGTATTCAGAAAGTATTTTCTCTATTATCCAAGATGAAATTTTAATTTTTTTTGCGGTGGCCGTCTTAAAAATTTTGTGCTGAATGAAATTGTATTCAAATTTTATAAGAAATGTTCTCTATGTTTGAGTTATCCTAAAACAAAACGACATGTTATCTGCAAATACCGGAAAGGCCTTCCAAGAGTAGCCACGTTTTTCCTAATTTTTGTTCACAAATGGTATTTTTTTTCCGGTGGCCGTCTAGATAAAGGTACGGACTATCATATACATAAAAAGTTAAGTTAAAAGCACTAAGTACTTTTGCCATATCCTCAAAAGAAAATTAAGGTTTTCGCAAAATATGCGCGTATAGGGAATAAGGCCTCTTAACAATGATATGAATGAATTATTTCGTGCAAATGACAATTATTATAATACTGTAAAATAATTAATATTATCAATTTAACATTTACAAATACGTACGCATGGCTTTACTATACTTAAATACAAATATATTTAAGTATTTTTTAATGGCCGTGTAGGCCCTTTGACACTTGTGACATGTATCATGCCGTATCGTGCCTGATAAAGAACCCTTCTTTCAACTTTTTTCTAATCTCAAAAAAAACGAACTATAGAGAGTTTATTTAAAGTTAAAGTGTTTATTTAAAGTTTATTATAAGTTTATTTAAAGTGTTTTACTAAGCGAACCGCCCCCCGGCCTATCACGTAGTAAATTCTATCAAAACTGTTTTTGCGTCCATCTTAAACATTCAATCTTCAACCATTTTTGATGATTTAGCACGTGGTGAAATTATGGGGCCAGGCCAGAGTATAAAGTCTTACTTTATACTCTCGCCCCATTGCCCCACATCGCCCCCTTTGTACTCGTACCTATTGCAAAGTGCGGTGATGTGCGCTCTTTGTCACGTTGCTATTATCAATAACTAGGTGCAATTTTTTACGTAAGTACATCTACAATCTTATGATGCTGCAGCAACTGACCAGGCCAGTCACGGGGGCTTGTAGCACCGCATTATCGTATAGACCTAACTCTTCTTCCTCGAGGAACAAAGGAAACCTGGGAGACTTATGGTACTAGAATACCGTTTTTTAGGGTTCCGTAGCCAAAATGGCAAAAACGGAACCCTTATAGTTTCGCCATGTCCGTCCGTCCGTCCGTCCGTCCGTCCGTCCGCGGTCTAGCTCAGTGACCGTTAGCACTAGAAAGCTGAAATTTGGTTTGAATATGTGCATTAACCAAGCCGACAAAACGGTAGAATAAAAACGCGAAAAATATATTTTGTTAGGGTACCTCCCGTACACGTGAAGTGGGGGGAGAATTTTTTTTTCGTTCAAACCAAGTTGTGTGGGGTATCGTTGGATAGGTCTTTTAAAAAGAATTAGGGTCTTCTAAAACAGTTTTTGGCTAAAACGAATACTTTCGGAAATAATAGCTCCGAAAATTTAAAACAGGGCGTCCCCCCCCCATCTAACTTTTGAATCGTGGGTCCTAAAATTTTGAAAAAATTCATGAAACTGAGGCTTAATGAGTACCTTCAATGAAAACTATATTGAAATAAATCGGTTGAACCGTTTTTGAGTTATCATTCAAAAACCCATAGTGAAAGGACGTAAGTAAAAATGACGTAAGCGCCGCCAAATTTCCCGTAAGAAACGACCTTTTGATTTAATGGTCTCAGTTTACGGAACCCTACACTGAGCATGGCCCGACATGCTCTTGGCCGGTTTATTTTTTTTATATTAATATGACGCTACTTTTTTTGCATTGCAGCATAGACATTTCGTGTTCCCCTATTAAAGATGTGTCTAATTATACATAATTACATATATCATGTAGGAGACTTATCGAACTAGGTTCAGTGTCATGGGCTCTTCTACTATCTGTGGGTGAATCCCTTGACTTCATTATCAAATGTCATACCTAGTACTAGATTAACATATCATTGAGTGACTTGATTTGGTAGGAGAGAAGAGATTTTTTATGAAGACGATTGAGAACAGAAGAGGCAATATGTTAGGGCACCTAATACGACACGACGATTACATTAAAACCATAATAGAAGGGAAAATAAAAGGAAGAAGGCGCAGTGGGAGGCCTAGACGGGCGTTTATAACTCAGGCTATGGAAAAGGCTAATGTAGTGTCTTATCGGGAGCTTAAAACAATTGCGGAGAGGCGAGATGAGTGGCGGTTACTCCACCGACAAGAGCAAAGCTCTTAAATAGATGAGTGAGTGAGTGACTAGGTACCAACATAATACTAATAGCAAGAATTAAAATAACACTAACTAACTATCTGGACGAATCGCAAATCTTCTTTGTAATCTTTTAAGTATCTTAAAAAGCTTACAAATAGATCATTAACACTGAATAAATCGCAGACAGAAATGTACATATTATTCTCTTGGTAACAAAATAACTTTCCTTATTATGTATAATCCTACTATAAGTGCGTAACTATAAGTATCGTCGTTCAGACATTACATAAATAAAATTGGCTATTGTTTTGAAGAAAATTTACTATTATTACTATTGTTGTGTTATCGTTATGCACTATAAATTTTGCACCTATTTGTCAATTATTCACTTTGAGGTTACTTTAGTACATGTATCCGAATGCTCCGCGCGGTGCGGTGCGGCGCTGTGATTGGCTGTCTGTCACTGTCATTAGCTCTGATTGGCTGGAAAAGTAAAAAGCACTAGTGCGCGATATCAAACTTTCCGCACGCTAAACCACTAAAAGAAAAGCACTTTTTTGAGCAACTGTATTAAAAAGTATTTGTTACAATTACCTATACTTATATTACATACATCTACTGTGTCATTACCTTATCGATCAATCACTATTATTTTCTTCTGTTATTGAGATAATTGCTCATATAAATGTTAACAATAGATGGATTGGATTGGTCGGATGGATGTGAACCAAGTTGTAGTTGAGAGAGTCAGCAAATACGTGTACCTGGGACAAGAGATTATTATGGGTAAGGAAAACCAGGACAATAAACCAGGAAATAGCACGACGCCAGAGACTGGCATGGGCGGCATACTCCAACTTGGAATTTGCTTTCAAAATGAACCTCACAACACTTCAAAAGGCTCGTATATTTGACCAGTGTGTCCTACCAGTACTTACTTACGGAGCAGAAACCTGGGTCTTTAAAGTTCTGGGAAAAGAAATTCTACACAAGATACAAGTAATTCAAAGAGCGATGGAAAGAAGACTGGTGGGAATCTCACTTAGGGACTGGAAAACAAACAAGTGGCTTCGGCAGCAGAGTAAAGTCACTGATGTTACAAGACGAATGGCAAAATTGAAGTGGGAGTGGGCTGGACATATGGCCCGTAAAGACGGCTCTTGGTGCAAGAGGGTGGTAGAGTGGAAACCATGGGGAGAGCCAACGTCCGCGAGGCAAACCAAAAATGCGATGGTATGATGACATCATAAGAACAGCTGGAACAAAATGGGTACAAAGAGGACAAGACCGACTCAAGTGGCAAAAATTTAAGCAGGCCTACATCTACAAGATTGAAAAAGGCTAAGAAGAAGAAGAAAATGGATTAAATTGCGTGATTTAATTTTTATACGGGTGTACAATCCAAATGGGTCAGTATGGAGAAGTCGGAAACTATGAGAGATAGGCTCGAATTTGTAAAAATTGTGCGCATCGAGAAAAAGTTGTGAATTTTTGACCATGGATAGAATGGCCCACGATAAATATTTTTTAGTATTGGAGGTCCGTAAAATTTTTGGACCTTCACGTCAAAATCAGGGGTCCTGTGAAATACGTTATTACTCTATGGTTAAGGCTGCTAGGGGTTTTGTGGTATCATTTCCGTGTAAAACAGACATGCGGAATTCATTTGTGATATTAAAAATGTAAAATTTCTTATTAAAAAAAAAGTTGTGTGGCGAGGAAAAACACAATTTTTATTTTTTTTTTAGAACGTAATCTAACTAATATATATCATTTTTTTTCTAATTATAAAAAATATTATAAAGGAGCATATTTAATGTAGTTTCTAAATATATACAATTTTTAGGCTTATAGTATACAAAAACTACGCGAAAAAAAATGTTTGCTTCATGGTGTCTATGTTTTCTCCATAGTAAGTATCGATAATCAATGTGAACGTGAACATCCGTAGCGTATTGACCTTAAAATGCATGTATTGCTTGTTATTAGTAAATTTTATTCATAATAACTTCACAAAATGCAGAAATAAAAAAATACAATAAATAAAAACATATTTTTCCTCTTTAACTTTAACATAAACCGTCACAATTCAAACGACGCGACGTCTGTTTTCCGTTACTCAACTTAAGTAAAAAAAAAAAACAGAAGTTTTTTGTATTAAAGATGTATAAAATGTATATGTTTCTATAATCTATATTAAATATGCTTCTTTATAATATTTTTTATTATTTGAAATAAAGGATATATATTAGTTATATGACGTTCTAAAAAAATAAAAATAAAATTGTGTTTTTCCTCGCGGCACAACTTTTTTTTTAATACGAAATTTTACATTTTTAATATCAGAAATGAATTCTGCATGTCTGTTTTACACGGAAACGATACCAAACAACCCCTAGCAGTCTTAACCAGAGAGTAATAACATATTGCACGGGACCCCTGATTTTGACGTGAAGGTCCAAAAATTTTACAGACCGCCGATACTAAAAAATATTCATCTTTGCTCACTCTATCTATGGTCAAAAATTCACAACTTTTTCTCGATGCGCACAATTTTTTTCGCATTTGTACTGAGACAAAACCCTACTATTAGGAACCATGTCACCGATTTTGATAAAAAGAAAAACTGTACCCAGCTCGGGAATCGAACCCGGTTGTTTTGAAAAAATAAACTTACACTTTTTCTATTTAAATATAGATTGTGTAGGTCTTAAGCTGTAAATGTCTCTAAGAAACATGATGTCTAAAATGAATAAAATGCATTGTTTTGACATACTTTAATTTATCATAGTAGGTGTTCGAAGTGACAGTAACATTCGAAGTGAAGTGTACATAAAGTATATGCTCTAAGGAAGTGTAACATGTCAGAGTCCATACATTCTTGTTTGGTAACTGGATACTGCAGCTGCCCGTTCCCTTTCGCAATTGGCTGTGTGCATGAGTGTGGCGCCATCTCTTGAGCGGGGGGTTAAATGGTTTTTTTCTTTTTTATTAATGGCATATACTCCTTGCCTTTATGAAATGTCACTGGCTGATTCACTATTTTGACAGTTGACCCTACGGGCGATGTCAAATATTTTGACATGTGATATTGACAAGAGCCCAATTTCTTGTTACATTGTGCGCTGCGATCGTTCACGTTACCCCCACCATGCACTTGGCACATAGCCAATATAGAAACGCCAAAATTATGCATACAATTTTGAATCTAATTACAAATGAATAAGGTGCAATAGTTTAAACATATTTTTGGCGCTGACTATACAAGTGACACGAATAGGCCTGGTACTAAGAACCACTTCGATAGTTTAAATTTTTTATATCACTGTTGAACTTGGGGGCCATTTAGATGCTCGCTTCAATAGTAGAGCAGCACAGCCTAAGAACTATTTGAAGCTCAAGTCAATCGCGCCATCTGCGTGAACGCCCCCTAAAGATGTCACCTGCACTGCTACTCCACCTAGTAGCTACTAGTGTACGACTACACTGAGAGAAAAAACAACCGGAATTCACGTTCGTTCAACCAAACTCTCATTTTAAAATAGCGCCTACAAGCTCTTTGGTTAAAACTACAAGTTCGATTTGGTTAAGTTTAATTAGTTCTCTACAAGTTACTTGTCATTTTAGTTTAAGTGTTATTTAAATCAACAACACATATTGTTTTAAATATATATTTGACTGATTCAATCCAATATCTTTTACAAGTTTAACCTTGTTGTTCGTACAAATTCGATATATAAATATTGGTGATCGATTCCGTTTACTAAAATACTTTAGTTTTAAACTGATAAACACGCAACAAGTCGAATTTGTTAGACTCACAAAGCAAATTTCTCTCAGTGTAGTACGCTATTCGTTACTACGTGGAGTAGCTGGTGACATTTTCCCTTACATTTTGGCTATCGTTAGGGGGCTTTCACGCAGATGGAGCGATTGACTTGAGCTTCAAATAATTCTTAGGCTGTGCTGCTCTACTATACATATAAGTTACTCTATGCTTCAATCAAGGTCACGTGGCAGAATCTGCGGCTATCTGCCGTCTGGCAGGGCCATGGCAGGGCTTTTAGCTACTTCTATACATTGAATATACTTTAAGTAAACCTGTAGACTTCTTCAAACTATCATAGACGATCCGTGCCGAGTGGCGTTTACAACAAGTTGCCAGCTCGAAACTAGGTCGAGAACCAGAGACAATAGCAGGGCGATGTTATTCCCATTTTATTCCCACTGAGATATTAATAAAAGAAGTGTGGACGAGTTTAGTGAGTCCAGGGAGAGACGAAAGTTGCTACTTTCGTCACTCCAGGGAGTGAAATTTAGTTTCTAGAAGGTTTTCGTCATAATGATGATGCCTTTCATTCGGGAGTGTAAATAAATGTGTTTTTTTAACTTTAATATGTTCTCGCTACTGAGGTGAAAAGTTGTATGTGTCACACGAGAGGATTTTTTTTTACATCTCGTGTTCTTGAGATCCCTCGCTACGCTCAAGATTCAAACCTAGAATCACTCGCTTCGCTCGTGATTCAATTATAGAATCTTTCTTTTCTTAAAAATAAATTACAATTTGTTGCCACAAGTATCATCTTTATATCAAATGCCGTAGGTAAATACCATCCATTTTTCAAACCGGAAGTGGTACTTTTTTGTGCTTTCGGCCAATTCTATTTTTTTTTACTATTTTTCCGGAACTTAGAATCACTTTTATGAACATGTGCCATGGGGCTTATCTTTGTATCACTTTACGTAGCAGATCCTACGGCCGCCGCCCGTACTAATAAGGATATTGAATTAATGTTTATTTGGAAAACATTACGGAAAGGTACAAAGCGAGAATTTATGGTGTTTTTTTTCTATTCGGCTCATCAGATTAGCAATTGCAGATATAAATAGGTACTGTAAAAAAACAACTGTCTACCTATTAGTTACCTACAGTTCATAAGATATGTAGGTATATCCGTTGCCCCATAGCAAAAAGAGTTTGTAAGTGGGTTCTGTTTATCATTATTTGGGTTCGGAACCCAAAATAAAATCTGCTACCATAAGCAAAAGTACTAAATATGGTTAACGGCTTTCGTGTAAACAATATTACCTAGCTGATGACTTTTAAAATCATCCGAATTACAATATTGATGAAAAATTATTATTTTAGAAACTGATATACACTTCCAACTTCCATTTTCTTTTAATGTTTTTGGTTGACTTGATTTTGCTACCATTTTTTTATACATATAATGATTTATTCGCACAATAATATTGCAACACAGCCAATATGTTATCATGCCTCGTAAATATGGTTTAAGACATTTATTCTCATAAGAATATACATTATTCACTTAAGATGAGAATTTACATTCATTTATTGCATAAAATTACACGTATAAGTTGCGTATTTGCCCCAAAAATAATAAGCACGGACAAAACAAAAGTATCTTCATCCAGGACGAATCCTATTGGTCAAGTCAAGACATTATTGTTTCGTATATAGGTGGAAATAATTTGCCTAGAAAGTATTGATTCAAGTAAAATGTCTTTATTCAAGTAAAATATATCTTGGGCAAAAGATATATAATTACAGGATTAAACGAACTTACCTGAAGTGAAGTTCTATCCTGATTATATGAAGTACTTGGTCCATGGTAGATTTGTAGTACCCTTAGTTCTGCCTAGAACGACGCGTTTTTCAAAGACTAAAAAAAAAAATTCAAAATCCTGGCAACATAAATACCAATTGTCAGTAAGTTTAGAGCTAAATAAAACAAGTAATAGGGGAAGAAGTTAACAATAATAAATTATTACTATTAATGTTAACTTGGGAGGGAGGGAAGCTCCTACCATGGACCAAGTACTTCATATAATCAGGATAGAACTTCACTTCAGGTAAGTTCGTTTAATCCTGTAATTATATTCGTACTTGGTCCATGGTAGATTTGTAGATGTTTAGAGAGATCAACATCAAAAAACACTAACTATCCTTTTTAATTTACCTCCATGAGAAACTTGTAAGTATGTAAAGTTTAGCCCATAGTCACAGATTTGTAACAGTTGTGACCCGTATTCTTGGCAAACATTTAATGGCTTTCATCTTCAAAAATGAATATAAGTTAATAATATTCACATTGGAAATAGACGATTCAAATGCGGGCTTATGATTGACTAAAATTGACAATAGACTGATTTTTGTATTATAAATAAGATAACCAATATTTAATATATCATTCTTATAATAATATGGCTTCTTTATGCTCTAGGCACCTTCCTAAATCAGACTTATGTTGTTTGATAGGCCAAGTAGATAATGAGTAGGTTATATGTTTAGTATAGTATTATAGTAGGTACTTAATCAGGCAATTAGCATGATGTGCATAAATCCTAATCTGTTTGTACACGCTAAGAGAAGGTAAAAGAGTTCTGGAATAGTTGATTTACCTATATGTCCTATATCATTAGTAAGGTACGTCATAGGTAAGACCTTTTAATAAATGAAGTAGGTGGTCGGTACCTATGATTATTTTTTGGTGCTCAATTGAGTCTTTATATTTATTATATGACTTGTGAGCTAAAAACTATGCTTTTACTTTTAAAAAAGTCAATATTTTGGTGTCACAAGTTTCTTAGAAATAATTCTTATTATTATGGTATGGTAGCCTTACATCTAAGAAAATCTAAATATATTTATTATTTACTAAAATTGCTTCAATTTGAACTGTAAATATCATACACTATGCGATAGCCGCTCATTAATTTTGTTACAAGTGTATCAATAATTTGGATGCGTAGATGTGACAGAACCGTTGAATAAATAACTCTTAGCCCTTTACCGCATGAATATTAAAAAGATTCTTTCAAATTTGAACTCTGATACATGTCGATAGAGTTGAAAATAATAACGGTCATATATGATTTCGTTTTGTATTCGGTAAAGGGTTAAGCTGCGTTAGACGCAATACCGGTATAAGTAAATTTTGTCCGTCTTGGCGGTGGCACTACCCTGCGAAATGCTACTAGCACAGTAGGTACCTACAAGTTGTTATGTGTATGGTAAAAATATATTATTTAAGCTAGAGTCAGGGTCGACTATTAGCTTATCTAACCTACCTATAAATAGATCAGTCAATATACAACATATATTTATTTTGATATACTTTATATTCAATTCTTAATATATGGACATCATTAAAAACGATAAATAAGTAAAGAAATGAAATTATGATACTTATAGGTATGGCCACTTTCTTTTACAGTATACCTTCATCCTAGTTGGTATATTATTTTAATGATACCTATAGTTATGAGTTATGAAAGTATATATCCATTTATCATAAAAAAAAAATATATATATATTTAAAAAACCTTCTATCAATCTTTAATGATTATTCATATTCACTCTCCAGGTGGTTACCGCTACTAATAAATGTTTACCAGTTTAACAACTATCCTTAAAGAAGAGACGAAAGTCTAAACCATTCAGAGTGATGGATTTTCGATTTTGATTTTTGGTCAGATCAGCGATGATTTTGTTGACCATATTTATAATATGATCAGGCTTGAGTGCATCTATTTTAAAATGAGAGAGTATATTCAAAGAAAAGAACCATGTTCTCACTGTCTATAAGGTCATTTTTACATTTGACATATGTAGAATATCTATCATCATATCATCTGCTTATTATTTTACAATTTTTTCATTTTTATATCCATGTTATTTTAATGACAATTTTAAAATCCAGACAGTATGTAGAGGTTTTAGTCAGATTAAGGTTTATTATATTTTTCCAGTTTGTTATATTGTTGATATATCAACTTAATACATCCTGCTCATGATTGTGCAGGTACCTAGATCATTAATGTTAAGTAGGTACTTTTCTCAAGCCATTTTGACAACAGGTAATGATAATATGACACTCATTCATAATATATTTATGAAAAAAATAGATAGTGAAGTTCATAAGTAACTTGCCCTCCATCAGCAATTCATTGTCCTTTCATAAGGTAGGTATAGGTATTTTATTTTTGAGTTAAGCAAGATACTTCTTATGTCAATTACTGAATCTAAATTTTAACTGGCCTTATCATCTGGGACCCGACCCCTCGCTGTAAGGGAGTGAGATTATTTAGGAATTCTAAGATTCTTTTACTAGGACAGTTATAAGGTTTCAATCCTCTTACTCATGTAACATGATAAAAATAAATAAATAGTGAATACACACTATTGATAGGTACCTACACTAGGTATTATATCCACACAACACCTCTCTTAGAAAAAAGCTTGATGACTTAAAATTTCCTTAGCATCTAAATATGTATGATATTTACACATATATTTAAAAATGTTTCTGTTACATAAAAAATAATGAACACAAAATTTTTTGGTACAATGTCGATTAAAAATGAACTGATAAAGTACATCAAATGGATATTTCTGTGTCTTGCAACAATAAAGGATAAACATTTTTTAATTTACCCACTTGTCAGTCATTATGGTTGTATATATTTTTGGATACTTGTGTATACCCACCTATGGATATAATTTATACCATAAAAGTTGATAAAGCTTTTAGATCCTCAATCCATACAAATCTCTAAAATCAGTGTAACTAAATAAATATATTGGATCTATCATTTTTTGATGACTATTGGAGTATTGACCACCATAATTATATAATTTTAGCAAGTAGGTACAGGTACACATATTATAAAATTGTTATTAAAATGTAGTTCTGTGATTACTTCAAGTTGATCAGTCATCAATCTTGTTTGCATTAAAAACTACCACATATTTCACCTGTTCTGTGACTGCTTCGGAATGTATTATTCATGTGAAATTGTTACAAGAGCTTGTTTTAATATTTCGCCTAACTTTCTTTAAAAAGTGGTGAAACAATTAGTTCTAAACTAATCTTGGTAGAAGAAGCGCATCAGAAGTCAGCATTTTTAAATAAAAAAGGCCAGAACAGGAGTAATCTCCATTTGACTTATTATTATTGACTACTAAATAGTATAAACATGTATGGATTTATTTATGATGACATGATTATAAAGATAATATGAATGTATGCATGTATTGCAAAACTTTTGTGACTTCACTGAAGTTGGTTCCGCTAGCGTCCATAGGCTAGGTCGTGATAGATTTGCACCACCAAATGGGTCAAGACCATTTAAAAATCAAGTAAGTACTTACCAAAAGAATGTACTATTCCATTTATTGTATAAACCACTTACATCAGTCCATATTTGAATAATATTAGGAATGTTTAAAAACAAGAGATCTTTTAACTCTCTTGAGTATTCATTTTACTTGTAGTTCACAATAGGGTATATACTGTAGTTCATACAAGAACATTAAGTACCTGTTCAAGGTCATTGACCTCAATATCCAAGAGTATAAAAAGTATAAAAACTACTCATATGAGGGACAGTAAAGTTTATCTGTGGAACTTCCTGTTGTGGTAAATACTTCAAAAAGGCTCATTATAATTCCAAGTCAATATAAGCTATGGTTACCTGACTGTCTTCTTGGATTAAATATAAATATATGTTACACATAGTGTAAAAGAGTCTAGGTAATCTGTTATTCGGGCCTCCTTATTTCTTCCTCTTCCATTCTCTTCTGCGTGTTCTTCTGGAGTAAACTTTCTTATGCACTTATAAGTCTGAAGTTCATTTCAGATCATAATAAGTAATTTTGAAAATCAAATTTATTCACATTAGTGAAAAGTAAGGTAATCCGGGATCCTCCAAATATGAGTGTTCATTCCAACCCAACTGTTTAGAGTTTCAACAACAATATTAAAATTGTTGCCATGGTATCACCTTGATTTAAACATGTGTTGAAATATAAGTATCCTTGCCCAACGGGAGGAAGTCAAAAAACAAGTGATGAAAAGGTAATATATAGGTACCCCTGTAGTGATAATTTCCTTCTTCTAAGTCGAATCCTCATGACTGAGGGCTGTGTGGCCAATTTCTTGCTTGCTTGGGTGAAGCTTTCTCGATAATAATTTATAGGTAATATGTGGAAACCCTTCATTCTCTCCCAACGGGAGGAAAAACATAATATAACATATTATGTTATACAATTACACTTTTAGAAATTGTGTTATAGTTTCACACAAACGGGTAGTTCCCAACGGGAAAAAGATGAGATGTGTCTCACCATAACCCATTCATCATCATCATCATCATTTCAGCCGAAAGACGTCCACTGCTGGACATAGGCCTCCCCCACTGAACGCCACAATGACCGGTCCTGTGCCACCCGCATCCAGCGGACTCCAGCGACAGCGTTTGGGAAGCTGAAACATATCTTTTCGTCCAATATTCCGCAGTGTCTCAAGACGAAAGTCTTTGACCAGTGTGTGTTGCCAGTGATGACCTATGGCTCTGAAACGTGGTCGCTCACAATGGGCCTCATTAAAAAGCTTAAAGTCACCCAAAGAGCAATGGAGAGGGCTATGTTAGGAGTTTCTTTGCGTGACCGTATCAGAAACGATACTATCCGTAGCAGAACCAAAGTAACCGACATAGCCCGTCGGATCGCTAAACTTAAGTGGCAATGGGCAGGGCACATTGCACGGAGAACCGATGGCCGTTGGGGCACTAAGGTTCTCGAATGGCGACCATACACCGGAAGGCGAAGAGTTGGTAGGCCCCCTACAAGGTGGACTGATGACCTGGTGAAGATAACCCATTACGACACATAAATATGTGATAATGCTAATCTTCGTAATATTGAAAATTTTGGGTTATTTTCTCGTAAATATTGCCTTTCCAACGGGAAGGCTGACCAGTATAACATACTAGATCGTAAGTGACAGTGTTTAAAACAAATATTGCCTTTCCAACGGGAAGGCTGACCAGTATAACATACTAGATCGTAAGTGACAGTGTTTAAAACTGCAAAGTACTGCAACGCAGGTTTAGTGAGGTTATGATAAAAAAAAAAATCTTATTCATCACCTTTTAAGTCCCTGTTATCTAGGTAACGTTTGTTTTTCTATCGAAAGCGCAGTATATAATGGGACGCAATAATATTATACGAGAAATAGTAATTTAAGTATGTGATATGCACTTTGTTTTGATGACACAAGCACGTCGTAGAATCACATAAACATTTCATTGTTTTTCGATTTTCATGATACGTATTCTTTTCGAAGTAAATCAAGGAGCTTCCATTTATTATTTTAGACATAATTCCTGGTCTAAATTCCTGAAATTCACTAAAAAACTGATATTTTCGGATTTCGCGTTACGTTCGTGACGGCGCGAAACTAAAGACTGACAATTGGTATTTATGTTGCCAGGATTTTGAATTTTTTTTTTTAGTCTTTGAAAAACGCGTCGTTCTAGGCAGAACTAAGGGTACTACAAATCTACCATGGACCAAGTACGAATATAATTAGTACAAGACAATATTTACTTATGTTCAAACAATAATATTCTCGCATTGGTATTGTTGGCTTCCTTTTTCATATCCATTTTTCCGTGATCCTTTGTAAACATGGCAACATTTTCGAAAGATATCGCGGGAGTTTCCCCTTTTACCTTAGGGTCAAAACACACCTAGCGGAATCACAGCGGAATTAAACCAATTCATAGACAAAATGTCTATCGTAGCGGAAATTTGTCTATGGTAGCTGATTTTTTGTATGGATGCCATAGACAAATTTCCGCAGCCGCAGACCATAGACAAAATTAAGCATTTTGTCTATGAATTGGCTTAATTCCGCGAGGAATTCCGCTAGGTCTGTTTTGACCCTTATTTGTCGATTATGTAATCTCGCACCAACATCTATTTATGTACGGCCTTTATGCTTGGCGGGCTAAGAAAAGTTCTAGGTGCTGGTGTCCGTCCAATGGTATAGAGGGAGGACTAAAGGAGTATTTTAAATTCAAGAAAGTAATCTGACAGTTCTCGCCACACAATGGTTTGATTCAGTGGCGGTCAGATTCAGTGGCGTAGTTAGGTGACCAAGGGCCCTAGGGCAAAAAAAACTGGGACCCCTTAACTATATACACACACAGCTCTTTATATTCAAAAAGAGGTTTGCTAATCAGGTTTTGCTGCTCCGCCTAGCCCTTTGGTAGCTACGCCAGATTACCGTCTTGGATTTAAAATACTACTTTACGGCGTCTTCCACATGATCGGTCGGTCCATGTTTGTAATCAGAACCCAAAATGTTCTCGGCAAGTCTCCCAGAGGATCGGCGAAGCTCCCAATTGTGATTGAGTAAAATCTCGTGTTATTTACAAAGATAAAAACGTAATTTTGCACCACCCCACCTCGGAAAGGCGCTCTTTATCCCTTGATAGCGGAGGGGAAAAATGCATATCATCCACATGTAGGAAAAGTAAATAAGTGTTTCAAATCTTTTACCATTGTATTCGATTTATCATTTTTTATACTCGGCGACTGCAATACTCGAATTGAGATTGTGGTGGCGGAACTACTAGCGCATACTTTTTGATAGAGCTTCTATGGTCGCATATTGTAGCATCCATAACAATTACAGAAAGGATTTCCATACAATATTCTGAAACTGTTGTCGGGCCCCGCACTGCGTGTCGGGCGGGCGCCGCCGGCACAATCCACCGGGAGATCGAAGTTACTCAATTACATAGAAGCAGTAGGTTGTGCACGGCTTTCGTCGAACTCAATTCTTACCGGCTTGCTTAAGCACTCGTAGAAAAACTATTGTGTGCAACGTTACTTAATAAGGGTTCTTAAAATTTTGTAAAAACAGACCCGAGAATTTTAAGACCTAATTATGTACCGTTGCACACAATAGTTTTTCTACGAGTGCTAGGCAAGCCGGTAAGCATTGAGTTCGACGAATGACCTGCTGCCTCTATACAATTGTCTTCAGTCTCCCGGCGGATTGCGTCGGCGCCCGCCTCGTCTACAGCGGCGGGCGGCGCCGTTGCGGGGCCCAACAGACCCATTATATCCCTAAGAGTCGACTTTTGAGTCATATTATGACAACGTTCATAAAGTATAGGCTTTGAATTTACATGTCAGTCATTTTATTGGCAAATTAGAATGCAGGAGTAGAAAAAATACTATTATAGCTTGACTTTTCCTTGCGATAGTACTACTGAGTTTAACTCAGTAGCATTAGCATAGTTTGTTTGTGACCCTCGCACTGCTCATGATTCTACTTCTTTAATAGCTCGGGTAAGGTCACAATATAAGAGGTGGGCAAACAACGACTTTGCTGTTTGTATAATATGTACTTAGGAAACTAATTAGGTATTTGGACGTACAGTTTACCAGGGTATAAAACAACAATTTTTTGGAGGCGGTTTATTTATATTTATATTTATATTTATTTAAGCCTTTATTTTTCCTTTAATGGTTTTATATAGTAATAGTTTTCTATTTGTATTGTTATTTGTTTTATTTTAAGGACCCCTGTCGGGTATAGGCCTCCTCCATTTCTTTCCACCTTTCTCTGTCTTTAGCCTTGATTAGCCAATTTTCTCCAGCTGTGGCTATGATATCCTTGGACCATCTTGTTATGGGTTTTCCTACCCTCCTTTTGCCATGAGGTCCTGGCCACTTTGTGACTTTGTTGGTCCATCTGTCTTCTGTCAATCTTCCTATGTGACCGGCCCATCTCCATTTTTGTTTCAGCATAAACTCGAGTGCATCTATGATATTTGTTTTGGATCGGATGTATTTGCTGTTGACCTTGTCCTTTAGTTTTATGCTTAGAATGCTCCTTTCCATTGCTCTTTGGCATGTTCTTATCCTCAATTTGTTCTGGTTTGTGTGCACCCAAGTTTGAGAACCGTATGTAAGGCAAGGTAAGATGCATGTGTCCATTACTGTTTTCTTATGTTTGAGACTGTAGTTTCCCTTTAGAAGCTCTTTAAAACTCCAATACTTCCTCCAGCTGATATTGATTCTGCGGTCTATCTCCTGGCTGTTGCTGTCATTGTCAAAGGATATTCTCTTGCCCAAGTATATGTAATGGTCTACAAATTCGAGTTCTTTGCCTTGTATGTGTATTTTTGTAGGGACTCCGTTGGTCATAATTTTGGTTTTTGTATAGTTCATTTCCAAACCGACTTTACAGCTTTCCACGTTTAGCTCGTTTAGCATTATTTGTAGAATGCTGGTATTTTCAGAAAATATTGCTATATCGTCTGCGAATCGCAGATGACTTAAGTGTTTGTCAAATATTTTAATTCCTTTTTTATTCCAGTCCAGCTGGCAGAATATGTTTTGTAGCACCGCTATGAATAACTTTGGTGACATTGGGTCCCCCTGTCGGACTCCTCTGCCTATTACGAATTCTTTTCCTCTAGTTTCGAGTTTAACTCTGCTTGTACTGTTTTCGTATATGTTCCTTAGAGTGTTGATGTATTTGGAGTTTATCTTGCAGTCATTGAGGGCCTTCCAGATTGCGTTGTGGGAGATGCTGTCAAATGCCTTGGTGTAGTCTATAAAGGCTACATAGAGAGGTTTGTTGTATTCCTTGAATCGTTCTATGATTTGTTCCATTGTGTGAATATGGTCTGTGGTCGAGTAGCCTGACCGGAACCCGGCTTGTTCTACTGGTTGGAGGTTGTCGATTTGACTTGTTATTCTATTTAAGAGCAGAGACGTGAAGAGCTTGTAAGTGCACGCTAGCAGGCTTATAGGCCGATAGTTGCTTATATTTTTCGGGTCACCCTTTTTGTACAAGATTGTGATGTCTGATGAGTGCCATTGTACGGGAGTTTCCTCAGATTGTATGATCATGTTGAACAGTGTGGTCAGTGGTGCTACAAGTAGTTTGGCTCCCATTTTTAGATGTTCATTGCTGATGCCGTCGGGGCCTGGACTCTTGTCTTTTTTTAAGTTCTTGATAAGTTTTAAGACCTCGTTTTCCTCAATTAGTTGGATGGTGTTGTATGCGTTTTCTGGTAGGGTTTCTGCAACTTCAGAGTTGTTGATATCGTCATCATTCCTTTTTTTATAAAGATGTTGGTAGAAATTGGTTGCTGTTTTTAGTATATCGGACCGTGTAACCATTTTCTTCTCTTCTTCGTTAAGTTGTTGAATCCAGTTTTTCTGTGAGTGAAGTTCCTTTAAACCTTTTTTTATGCTTCTATGCGACACTATATTTTTTTCTATGATTTTCTTTCTATGGTTTTCATAGTCTTTGCGGATAGCTTTGTTGGTGACTTTGAATAAGGTGCTTAGTTGTGCTTTTTCTTGGCTCGATCTGTGTGGTTTTCTTAGTAGTTCTGTTCGTTTCTTGATGAGGTCTCTTGTCTCCATTTGTAATATTGAGTATGGTTGTTTTTTGGCAGGTTTTATTTTTGCTGCGTCAGTGATGCTTTTTTCCAATTTGTTGTAGTAGTCTTGAATGGTTGTCGTGGGGTCCTTTGTTACTTGTGATAGGTTTTCGTTGAGTTTGAATAAATAGTTTTTAATGTCCTCTTCGCTTCTAGGTACTTTGGGGAGTGTTTTAAAGTTTTTTCTGGATTTATTGCTGTTATGAAATATATATGTTCCTCTAACCATTCTGTGGTCTGATGGGAAGGATGTGTTCAAAAACTCTATGTTTGTGAAATTACTTGGTTTATTAGAGAGTATAAAATCAATTTCATTTTTTGTTTGTTGGCTGGGTGATATCCATGTCCATCTCCTATTGTCTTTCATAGTGAACATTGTATTAATTATTTTCATGTGTTTTTCCATAGCGAATTGTATCAGTTGCTCTCCCCTGTGGTTTCGATTTCCTGTACCGTATTTTCCAGCAACTAACGTTTCGGTGGATTTTGGGATGCCAATTTTTGCGTTGAAATCGCCAAGTATGATCTGGGTTTTATTTGATGTTTCTTGGGCTTCTCTGACTACTTTATAGAAGTCTTCTATTTCACTGTCACTTGATTCTGATGTTGGCGCGTGAACTTGTATTATTGACATGTCCTCTTTGTCGAATGTCAAGTTAAGGACCGCTACTCGGTCAGATAAGCCTGTGAATCCAGTTATATGTTTTTTAAGGTATTTTTTCAGCAGGAATCCAACTCCTAGGTGTCCTTGTCTTTCTCCGCTCCAGCAGAGGATGTGGTCCTCTCCTTCTTGTATTGTGCTTCCTAGGCGCCACACTTCGGCAAGGCCAATAATGTCGTACTTGATGTTTTTGAGTGCGTGTTTTAAATCTATTAGTTTCTCTTGGCTTGATAGAGACCTGATGTTATATGTGCATATATATAGTCTTGTTTTTGACTTTTGGTGGTATACATTTGGAGGGTTTTGATCTGACATCCCACGGGGATCAGCCGGGTTGGGATCTTTTTTTGGTGTATATGTTTTTGTTGTATTCTGTTGTTTGCTTTCTTTTGTTCCAATTAGTAAAGGTTTTTGAGTTTGTTCTTTATTTTTTTCTGGTGGGTGTTGGTCTGTCGTCCCACGGGGACCAGCCGGCTTGGGACCTGGTGTTGTTTTTGTTGGTTGCTTTAGTTGCTATTGTGTTTCATCCGGTCCGTTCGATGATGATCGCTGCCTCACGTAGTCAGAGGAGTTGGAGCAAGTCTTAGCTCTCATTAGATCAAATGCGTTTGTTATGTTGTTTATTGTAGAGGTAGCAGTTTGTTGTTTTTTAGACTGTGGGTTGCTTGAAGGGGACACAGATAGTTCTCTTTTCCTATTTTCCTTTGTATTTATATTTTCTTTGACTATCAGTTTATCGTATCTTAAGTAGGCTACATTCCCTTTTTTTCTTTCCTCGGTAAGTTGTGGCATTAACTCTTTTCTTTTTTGTAGAATTTCTTTGGAGTAATCTTCTGTGAGCTGAAGTTCTTTAGACTTGTTCTTGTTCTTCATTACTTCCGTTTTCTTTACTACGAGAAATTAGAATTGTATACAAATACATATTTTTGGTGGTTTTATAAATCTCTAAATAAAAAAACCGGTCAGATCTATTTATATATAAAACGCAAAAACATTTACAAGCAAATTATTAATCACAGTAATCATACAAAATTAGTTGGATATTTGAAACAATTAAAAATCGCAATGCCGCTTCTGTAGCGGAAGACCTCAAACGCCGCAAATACGCCGCCCTCGGCAGTCGCTACATATTTGAGGCGTTTGGGGTCGAAACATTGGGGCCATGGGGGCCGAGCGCACGCCGCATCTACAAAGACTTAGCGGCGCGCTTAATTGAAACTACGGGTGACCAGAGGGCTGGCCAATACTTTGCCCAGCGTATCAGTATCGCTATACAACGTGGCAATGCGGCCAGCCTTCTGGGCACCCTGCCCATTGGCAGTGATTTGGAGTACGTATTTTATTTGTAGGTAGCTTTCAGTTTATAGTTATTTATTAATTTTCTATTGTAACTGAAGAATAAATATTAAAAATATAGACAGTAAAATAGAATAACATTATATACAGTAACTCCTAAATAGTAGAATAAAATAGTGAATCTTTTGCATGAGCCAAATTAGCCAAAAGTATGATTATCATATTTATCATTGCTTCACGAGTCCTTACTCCCAAGATATCAAAAGACACGAGATTCGGGAAAAATAACATTTCCACCCGTTTAAAAAACGACGTTTTTAATGCGGTTGCGAGAAAAGAACATCAAAGAAATATATGTATAAGACGGATTGAATGTATATTGCTTATATTACCATTATTACCACAGCTACAGTTACGATAACATTTTTAAAAATATAAACTGCAAAATTTGTTTCTCTTTTCATTTAATTTATCAAGTCAGCAAATTTTATACAAAAATAAACATGGTTGCAATATAAATGCTGTAAAAGTAATAAGCATTAGTGCGCGATATTGAATTTTCCACTTCTTGAATAATTGTTCAAAAAAATCTTGTCACTTGTATATATACAAATATCTGGGTCATATAGTTACTACCGACCTCAGGGACGATGCTGACATAGAACGTGAACGTAGGGCTCTATCGATCAGAGCTAATATGATTGCACGCAGATTTGCTAGATGCTCAAGAGCGAGTAAAGTTACTCTATTCAGAGCTTTTTGCACAACATTTTACACCTGTAGTCTATGGAGAAAGTTCACTTCGAAATCGTATAGGGCCCTACAAGTACAATATAACAACGCGTTTAGGGTACTGATGGGGCTGCCGCGATACTGCAGCGCATCAGGGATGTTTGCGGAGGCGAATGTGGCATGTTTTAAAGCCACCATGCGCCTGAGAGCTGCATCCCTGGTGCGACGCGTGCGTGCCAGCTCCAACAGTGTCCTGGCGATGATTGCAGACAGGTTTTGCCCCTATATTACTTTTTGCTGTGGACTTCATGCGCCCGGCAGCACTGTGGTTGACGCATTGAGAAGTCGATGACGGCTGTCAATGTGGTAGCCAATGTGCCTACCTAGTTTTAACTTTTAATGTTAGCTTTAAGTGTAGGTACTCTATGAGTTATTATTGTAAATTATTATTATAAATTATTATAACTTATGAGTCAAATGTTACTTGAAATAAATATATTTTAATTTTTAATTTAATATCTCGCAACGATGTCTTCTATAAAACTTAGGATCTTCTGCCAGCGAAGGTTCCCACGAGGCCGCCCGTACACATACCTAGCCCGCAGCCCCATAGGCCTCCTAGCACGGCTCCCGGAGGCCCTGCAATGCTCCCAATTGCAGCTCCGACGGTGGTTCCCACCACTCCACCTAGAAACACAAAAATAGATATTTGAGCAACAGAGAGCAAAGTTCGTTTTTGCTTCGAGTGCTCAAAGGCACGAGGTGCAAATAACTTTGGTCTCATATTGTTGCACATACAACTTTTCACATCAGCAGAGAGAAAATAACATATACGAATACAACAACCGCAATCGCCATCGCAATGACAATCGCAGTTGGAATTGCAATCGCAATCCCCATCACAATCGCAGTCGCAATTGCAATCGCCATCGCAATTGTAATGTCCATCGCAATTACCATCGCGATCGCAATCTCAATCGCAATCGCTGTCGCAATTGCAATCGCAGTCGCGATCACAATTGCAATCGCAATCGCCATCGCAATCTCCATCGCAGTCGCAATCTCCATCGTAATTGCCATTGCATCGGACTCGGGCTCCGAGGATTCCTTACACCAAACAATTTGAACAATAGTTTGTATCGTAAGTCCGACTCACGCTTGACCGTAGAATTTAATAAGGATATTTTTTATACGACTGCCACAAAAAGGAGTGTTTTTCATATAGAAAACTGTAAACCGGGACACATTTCGTGCTCAAAGGAGAAGGGGGCGGGCAAGAGTGTGCGTTAAACACCATACACGAAGGTATGATGCTATGACAGTTTCAAAACTTTATTAGTTTGTTTTTCAGAATACGTACTTTGACCGGATCAACAGCGGCCAGTCCATATACATAAAGGACCTTGTCTGTCATTTTCTAACAGAGTGTTTCCTGTAATACGAGCAATAAATTAAAACGTAGATTCTACTTCTCAAACAACAAAACTTTTGTTCAACAACTTTTAAAAAATATGTATTTTGTAGATTGCCTCTTTTTCATACAAACTAAATAGTATTTTCAATGTACGTTAAAATCCGTCTACTTGGCATTGCTTGTCACCCTACAGACAAATCAATTTCGGAATACATTGCGCGTTCGAAAAAACTTTAAAGTGTCCTAAAAATCAAACCATAAGTTATTTTTAAAAGTCGCTGAACAAACGTTTTCTGGTTTGAGGAGTAGAATCTACGTTTTAATTTATTGCTCCTATTACAGGAAACACCCGGTATACAAACTTAAGGGTCTCCCCCCATCTATCGACGCGGAATCGGCTTTCGCCGATAGAAAAAATCTTTATGTCGACGCATTAAGAGCTAACAAGGCACGATTCGGCTCGGCCGACGGCTGCCGACGCGTCGACGTCTTTTTCACTCTTAATGCGTCGACATAAAGATTTTTTCTATCGGCGAAAGCCGATTCCGTGTCGTTAGATGGGGGGAGACCCTAAGTCTGCCGATTTTTTCGCGGGAGGGGAACGTCAAATGTATGCGTAACGTCGGAAATAGCCACGCAGTCAACAATGAGAATGACAACTAGTCATAATATTTTCGGAAGAGGGGAATTATTTCCGCTCCAGTTGGTTAAATGCTCTGAGTATAGAACTTACCCACTTGTGCACCAGTGCCTACTGCCTCTCTTTGTTCACGACCAGGCATACCTGAAACATAATGATATTTAAATAAACAAAAATAACAGTTCATGATTTAGGATCTATCCCGTCCCGTCATACTGGTATAAATAATTGGGATATGAAAAATGGAAATGGAAATATTGTATTGGTTATTTATGGTTTAATTACAAAGGGTTTGGGACCTCCTTTTAAGCAACAAATATGCTTGTATCAGAAGACCCCCGCTCTTTCATGGAAGCAAGGGTATGAACCAATACAGTTTGTGTAAATCTTCTTAAAACTAAGTACTTCTTTTGTAAATTAAAAGTAGTAGCATGTAAGTTTCATACATACAATACTCAAGTATCTCTTAACTAAAATTATCTTATTAATTTAGCTTATGGGTGTCTGTGTATGTGTGTGCGTGTATTAGTTATGTAATACGCTAAGTTGTCTATTGATTTTGATACAACTTAGATAGTATTTTGTGCAACAGTTACATAATAAGGGTCCTTAAGATTCGAGGGTCGAAGTTACAAAATGAGGCGAAGCCGAATTTTGTAAAAACAGACCCCAAAAATTTTAAGACCCAATTATGTACCGTTGCACACAATAGTTTTTTTGGACGTTCCTTATAGTAATGTACAATACAAAATTGTTTGAACCGTAAATGGCTCCATTAATGTCAGCGACTGTACAGTCTCTAGACCTCACGTAAATGGTGCTTAAAATAAAATAAAAAGTGCCACATACATGGTGAGGGTTTTAAATGGTATTTTGGTGGTTCCTCATTCATTACAAAAATATGTTAAGAGTCGCCAGGACGCTCGCGTGAACTCGCGTCCCCATACAAACGCAGTTCAGCTCTCATTTTAAAACGACGTTGTTCAGAACCACGAAATTTGGCATGGGCATTCTAGCAGTACAGATCTATGTCGGTAATTCATTTTCGTTGCTAAAAATTGTAATACAAAGAAAATGTAGCAAAAATAAGTTTTGTATGTAAATCTGTATCTGGCAGTATTTTCTTTGTATTACAATTTTTAGCAAATAAAACGAATTACCGACATAGATCTGTACTACTAGAATGCCCATGTCAAATTTCGTGGTTCTAAAGCATGTCGTTTTAAAATGAGAGCTAAACTACGTTTGTATGGGGATGCGAGCGTCCTGGCGACTCTCAAGCTCTCAAAATGATTAAATTAAGTTTTTTTTTTGTTTTCCTATAACTAGTTTCACATTTCTGTTAGGTAATTGCCTTTATATAAATTTAATTTAATAAATATTTTAAAGTTTAGGCTTTTAAGATTACGTACTTAATAAAAGTACTTAAATCAAATATAAAATAAAGTGGCAACAATGTGAAACGCCGTGGGCGTGTTCCCCGAAACGTGTACACAATTTATTTTAATACCTAGTTCTGTTTTGTTTGCGCTAAATATAACTTCGCTTTATCAAGGATAACTATTCAGTAGGTGACGTATTATTAATTTATAATTTTAAACAAAAAAGAACCGACTTCACCTAGGATTCGCTATTCCAAGAGGAAGTGGCCGAGTTGCTGTAAAAAATGGTGAAATCACTATAGGTGTGAATATGAGGTGTGTGTTAAGAGTTCCCTCGATTTCTCCAGGATACCATCATCAGACCCCGACTTGGTGACAATGGGACCATCTAGGGGTTATACCTGTTCGATAAAAAAAAATTGAAAATCGGTTTACGATTCACGGAGATATCGACTAACATACATACATACAAAAAAATAATAATAATAATGATATACTTTTATAAAAATATTGTAAAAAACCTATCACTAAGACCAAAAATAAATAAATTCACAATAATGATAAAAAATAAAAAATAAACTCAGTCGAATTGAGAACCTCCTCCTTTTTTGAAGTCGGTTAAAAATACATAAACAATAATATTAATAATTAAAAGAAAGGAAAACAACGGGTGATTTAAACTCCTTGAAAAGAAAATTAATACCCTTAGTATATTTATCACAATATTATTTTTTTTATTGTTTAGTGTTCTTTTGTACTAAAATACTTTTAGACTTAACTAGATTATGTTACGAGCCTAATCACAGACCTACAGTGTATTTAAAATCATCATAACTAAAACCCGATCACAAAGAGTTTTCAAATTGTGCTATAGCATACAATAAGCAACGACAATAATTTCCATAAATCCCGCAATAATACAAAAGGCAAGGGCAAGAAGTCGAATCAAGTAGTTTTACTAACAAAAAATATGTGCAATAGAATATAAAATATAATCTACACTTACTTGGTAGTAGTAATCGCTCACGTAGGTATTTATTCAAGCTCAGCTATACTCTATCAGCGGGCGGATCCGCTGAGAGTTGGAAACGGTCTGAAATACACCTGAACTCGCAATATTGAAGTCGATGCGCTGGCGCATGCCGCTGAATCATTCTACAGCACGTGTAGTAAGTGCGTAGTGAATCCAGATAAACTGTCGTTAGATGATGCTATGTGTTCTCGGGCCCTTGTTTTTGGATTCCCTGTCTCTCCATACTTCTCCCTCAATTCCCTTAGTGCTACACCGAAAAAATATTTAAATAAAAACCGGCCAAGTGCGAGTCGGACTCGCGCACCGAGGGTTCCGTAAAAACCTAAAACAATTGCTATTTCTTATGATTGCGTGGACATGAAAGTTTCGTTTTGCTACAGCAGAAAGATATTATAGAGCTGAGTATATGATATGAATTTCAATGTAATACCTCTACGCGTTTACGAGGACACAGGTAGTAAGTTTAAAATTAAAAAAAAATATTTTAAGTACTATTTTACTAAAAATGTCTACTTTTCGTAATTTTTCCTTTGTCTTTGCTATATGAAGCTTCTTCGTGCCAAGTTTCAAGTTTCTGAGTTTACGGGAAGTACCCTTTAGGTTTCGAGTTTCTTGTGAGTACTCATCTCCAAAATATGCAACTTAAATTGCTATTTCTTTTGATTGCGTTGACATGAAAGTTTGTTTTTGCCACAGCTGAAAGATATAATAGACCTGAGTATTTGATATGAATTTCAATTTAATACCTTTACGCGTTTACGAGGAAGAAGGTAGTAAGTTTAAAATTTAAAAAAATATTTTTTGTATGATTCTACTAAAAATGTGTACTTTTTATAATTTTTCCTTTGTCTGTTCTATATGACGTCGCTTCGTGCCAAGTTTAAAGATTCTGAGTTTGCGGGAAGTACCCTTTAGGTTTTGAGTTTCTCGCGAGTACTCAGTTTCAAAATATGCAACTTAAATTGCTATTTCTTTTGATTGCGTTGACTTAAAGATTTGGTTTTGCTACATCTGAAAGGTACTATAGCCTTGAGTATTTGACATGAATTTCAATTTAATAACTTTACGCGTTTACGAGGAAAATGGTAGTAAGTTTAAAATTTTAAAAAATATTTTTTGTATTATTCTACTAAAAATGTCTACTTTTTATAATTTTTCCTTTGTCTGTGCTATATGACGTTGCTTCGTGCCAAGTTTAAAGATTCTGAGCTTGCGGGAAGTACCCTTTAGGTTTTGAGTTTCTCGCGAGTACTCAGTTTCAAAATATGCAACTTAAATTGCTATTCCTTTTGATTGCGTTGACTTAAAGATTTGGTTTTGCTACATCTGAAAGGTACTATAGCCCTGAGTATTTGACATGAATTTCAATTTAATAACTTCACGCGTTTACGAGGAAAATTGTAGTAAGTTTAAAATTTAAAATATATTTTTTTGTATGATTTTACAAAAAAAATCTACTTTTCGTAATTTTTCCTTTGTCTGTGCTACATGAAGTCTCTTCGTGCCAAGTTTCAAGTTTCTGAGTTTACGGGAAGTACCCTTTAGGTTTTGAGTTTCTTGCGAGTACACAGTTTCAAAATATGCAACTTATATTGCTATTTCTTTTGATTGCGTTGAAATAAAAATTTGGTTTTGCTACATCTGAAAAGTCCTATAGCCCTGAGTATTTGACATGAATTTCAACTTAATAACTTCACGCGTTTACGAGGAAAAAGGTAGTACGTTTAAAATTTTAAATATATATTTTTGTATGATTTTACTAAAAATGTCTACTTTTTATAATTTTTCCTTTGTCTATGCTATATGACGTTCCTTCGTGCCAAATTTCAAGTTTCTGAGTTCATGGGAAGTACCCCGTAGGTTTTGCGAGTGCCGAAAACTCTAAAATTTGCAGCATAAACGACTGTATCTTTTGATTGCGTTGGCTTTTAAGTTTGATTTTTTCACAGCTTCAAGGGACAATAGACCTAAGTATTTGGTATAAATTTCAGCTTGATACCTCCACGCGTTCCTGAGAAAAATGGTCTTGACAGACAGACAGACAGACAGACAGACAGACAGACAGACAGACAGACAGACAGACAGACGGACAACAAAGTGATCCTATAAGGGTTCCGTTTTTTTTCCTTTTGAGGTACGGAACCCTAAAAACGAATATAAACTCAATATAATATAATTTTAAACAAAAAAAGAACCGACTTCTCTTAGGATCCGCTATTCCAAGAGGAAGTGGCCGAGTTGCTGTAAAAAATAGTGAAATCACTATAGGTGTGCTTATAATAGTTGAAGAGTTCCCTCGATTTCTCCAGGATCCCATCATCAGATCCCGACTTGGTGACAATGGGACCATCTAGGGGTTATACCTGTTCGATTCAAAAAAAAATTTTGAAAATCGGTTCACGATTCACGGAGATATGGAGTAACATACATACAAAAAAAAAAATATGATAAAAAAAAAAAAATCAGTCGAATTGAGAACCTCCTCCTTTTTTGAAGTCGGTTAAAAATGAGGCGGATTCTTTGTGACATCGCATTCCGTTTTCATACATTACTAAGTTCATAGGAACAAATCGTTTCACTCAAAGTGTAGCTGTCTGACTTGATTAGTATTAAAACCAAGACAATCCTATTCTAGTCTCACCCTAGATTTAAAACGTTATATTTATTTAATCCCTAGTCCATTTGTCGCTTGCAAAGGTCACGAGAATCTACTTCTGCAGATTTTTCTTGCTGGCAACTTCTGACGTAGATGTCAAGGGGAATTACCGTGATATATGATTTCAAGCTAACGTCGTCAATAACCTTATATCTATTCTGTGTTTTTTTAACACTTTCACAACCAGGAACCCGCTAGGCGGGCTCTCTGTTCGTAGGCGCTTTCCGCTACAAAGCGGGAAAACGCTAGGATCGGCTACGAGCGTAGCGCGTAGCGAACTACGGTACGGTATTTTTTGGTATAGTCAAAATTTTGGTCAAGTGTAAGTTGTACCTAAAAATTAATAATTTTGATGATTTTTTTTTGACGCAGATCTAGTCAGTTTTATAAGAGGATCATTTTATTGTATGGAAAGAAAAAAATCGGAACAGTAGAAGTTAGTCAAATTGAAAAAAAATGTTTTCATTATCGCAACGTGTAAATTGTCTAGGTACACTTGCAAGGTTCATAAAAAGTATTGCATATTCCAATATGACATTAGTTTTTGGAACACTTTATTTGATTTAAAAACCAAGTAAGAATACTGTTTGGCGTAAGTGTGACACAGGGGCAATGGTCGTGATCGGAACGGCCGTGGGCGCCCTGAAGGGAGGCCCAGCCAGCGCCATGCTCAGATCATGATCCCACACTAACTATTCTCTTCGAATATAATTAAAAATAAATTGGACTAGGTATTTTATATAGGTTATACACGGTATATTTTACTACGGCTGCAGGTACGAGTATTAACTTAGTTTATAAATGGCTTCTCCCGTAGTGTCTTTTATACGAAAAGAGAAAAAAAATGCTGGATAACATGTGTTCCACGAATAGCCTGTGGTATCCACGTTGGTAGAATGCATAGCGAAGTTTAGAACATTTAACTTAATTTAGGTATAATTTATATAAATAACATATGTTAATTATTTTTTCAGTTGGAGTAGCGACGAAGACAAATTGTAGACTCCTATTTTTAAAAGTATAGTTAGATCACACAAAATTCTGCACTGACTTTCTGAAGTGACTAAAATGTAACACTTTTTTGGAAAAGTTATCATTTGGCGGAAAGCACTTTGTAGGCGCTACAGATTCGACATTTAATTCGAACTATAAAATCGCAAGGGCGTCTCCCAAATGGTAACTTTTGATATAGATTGTCACAATTTTATATAAAAAATGGCGTTTACGGTGGCAGTCCACATTTTGCCATAAGCTGGTAAGTCCATACAGAGTTGACGTGGTCAGATTTTACGTACAAGTATGGTATATGATGTTTGATATAGTGTAAAATAAATGTTATTTAATAAACAAGTTTTTCCCTATAAAAATATATCGGAGCGGCCACGGTACTCAAAAATATCTGAACAAGTACCTTATCGCCTTGGCAATAAAGGCGTTGTTCAGATATTTGTGACCACCTTGGCCGCTCCGATATATCTGATGCCGACTGTACTTTGTACTTACTGTGTCCTTACGTCCTTATTAGCCATTGAACCAATCCCTAAATCCCACATAGGGTTACTTTTTTATACCACGACGGTGCCAAACAAGCGTACGGCCCGCCTGATGCAGCTGCCGTAGCCTATGGACGCCGCACAAATCCGGCGGGAAGTTCTGTGCGTGTATCCCTAGATATTGAAGTAAAGAAAATACTTACAATCATAACTGTGTAGATATTTACAGTTCGTTGACAGTATAAGTAAAATATAGTACCTAGCCAATTAATTAATATGGACTTAGTTTCCAACATAAACAATGAAACCATATCATAGAAGACTATTTACAAAGATAAGTAGCTAGTAGGTAAGTATGTAAATACAGTTCTTTGTTTCCATTCCACGCGGAATGAATAACACGGTACTTCCCCTTGACATCTACAACGGCTATTAGACATTGCAACCTGCAGGGCCCAATTTGTCAGGTTGGTAGGTGTAATTAAAGGTAGGGTCCGTAGGGAGCTGAAGGAGGGTAGGGAGAGGCAGGGTATACAACAGATTGGGCCCTGCAGGTTGCAATGTCTAATAGCCGTTTAAGTTAGGAATTGCAATTGGACGCGATGGGCTTGCCAGCAAAAAAAAATCTGTATAAATATATATCCGGAAAGAGAAGTGTCGTGGTTTATATGGGAACTCATACATACGATGACACTTTTTATTCCGGAAAGACTCTAAAATTAAAAACAATATAACCCTCGCATTTGTAGTTAGTCGTTACCAATGGTCATGCCATGAGAATAGAGACATCGAAAGAAATCCTGGATAAACGCCTGAAAAATATCTGGTTTCTCGTCTCGTCTTGAAGAAATTGCGAATTATATATATTATTATGTCTGTGACTGCTAATAGTAATGGCGTGAAGGGTAATAAAACTATGACAAGGACCAGCGATAACAGCACCTTCTCTGTCGTACCTGTTGAAAGTGTAAAGACCATCCCGTTCGATTTAGGTATTATTTAGGTATTGTATGTGTGGTACCTTTTATCCTATGTCTATGCTATGAGTCAAAAGCATCCTCCGGTAGGGCAATTAAAAAAAATCAGGAACATTGCAACGCCAAGCGACTGCAGAGTTCGTTCAATATAGGGTCGAGTGAGTAGTAGAGGTCGACCAGAAATCCAACAGCGTACGAGTATATCAAACATCGAAATTATGTTACTTACGTGTACTATTCGCTCTAAATATGCTAGGGAGATAACGAAATATCGATTTTCTTTCCAATGTTCGCGATAGGCCTCATTATTAGGTAGGCCCGCCGCCCGCAAGACAATAGGCTAGATGAATTTTTTTCATGCGTGGTATCATTCGATTCGTTTTGTTGTGAGGATCAAATGTCTATATGGGGCCAATTGCCTTAAATCAACATAAAAGACAGAAAAGAGACTTAAAGTCTGTGATTTGCTTTTGTTTCTCAAAACGCTCCTAACAAAATGATATAAAGCCGTGACGTCATGGCTTCATAGTTGCCCTGTTTAAAGTATGGAAAAATTATGAAATTGCTATTTTACAGTGAAATATTGCGTTTATGTATATGGTTGCAATACAATTTATTTCACAGTTAAATGTTAGAAATCGAATGGTATCATTGGTTTTTAAAAATTTTGTACTTTCAAAATTCGAAAAAATTTAAATTTTGAAGCCTGATATCTTTGCACCATTTCAATAGTTTTTTTTAATGTTTACTTTATTTGTATATTTTGATCATTTTGCATCCTATCAACTAAATTTCATTGCCTAATTCAACATGTGTCATCATCCCTATTATTATAGCAGCAACTAAACGTGTTTGACGTTGTGTGACAGCTGACAACTCAGGCTGACAATGACATTGACGTTTCAAACCTTTCATTTCACTTTCAAAGACTTCAAAGTAGAAGTACTAGAAGTAAACAGCTCAGCAGATTACATTATTAAATCGGTGTAAGGAAGTAATATTACAAGTTTTACTTTAATAATAAAGTATTCAAGTATATTTTGAAGAATATGACGGTAAAAACAGAGGATGCAACGCCTCGAGACTGCCTAGGCTGCAGAATCGTTGGAGCAGTGGGCTTGGTCGGCATTGGAGGTTATCTTGCGAATCTGGCTTTCAAAAACAAGACCTTACCCGGAAAAATTCTGGTTTCTACACTTTCCCTGAGTAAGTAGCATGTATTTATTAATTACGTAAGTTTGTTGAAATGTGAAGCAAGTTAAACGGTAAGACGGAGCTTACAAAATACAAAAGTTACACCACTGTACAATATTGTTGCACAAAAATATAAGACTTGTCTTTTATACATAGTTAAGTTTATTAATTGTCAATCAATATTTTTTATACAAACTAATTGTATGGCAAACCCCCCTCCCTTTAATGATAAGTTCAAGTCGCTTCTGACTGATACTTATGGAGGTCCAAAGGGAGGCAGCAGTGGACGTCTTATGGCTGAGATGATGATGATGATGACAGTGTAATTATAAGTCTATTTGTCTTGAAAACATAACAAAATACTTCATGAATTGGATAACCAAAAGTAAGGATAGATTTTAAATAGTAATTAAAAGCGGGTTTAGCACCACAGGAAGTTTAGTCAAAAATAAAAAAAAACATACAGAATATATTAATCTCTGCTCACCTAATGTTAATTTAATATGTTATACCGGCTAAAGTATCCATTATTAAATAAATTTTGTAAGAAAGTATTAGACTGCACTGTGATTCTGAGGCCTCACTACATTTACCGGGTACAGTAGAATCAGGACAAGGAATCATATTAGGAATATGGTAATGTTTAACCATTTGAGGTTCAAAGTGCTAATATTAGTACAAAATATCTTCAATGAAAATTCGATTATATTTTAATTGGTACAGAGTTGCTTTTGTTTTGTTTCATTCAATTTCGAAACATAAGAAATTCAATTATATTTTCTAACGCTTTTGGTTCAAATTTCACTTCCAATCTTTCTTTTATGGTGGGTCGCTAGAGGTTAATATGATTCTTTGCATACGCCATTTTATAACAATCTTTGTAAGTTGAGGTCCCGCAGAACAGTCCCATAACATGTTTTCACTGTATTTGTAATATGTATATACAATATTGCCTGTCTCATTCAAGACTCATGTATAATTTAGATTTCTTTTATTTATCTATTTTGATATAAGGTCCCTGTTTGCAAAAAAATAATCAAACAAAATGAACCTTGTTTTGTTACTAATATGGTTCATTATGTCTAGTGAGTTTAGATTAGATTGTCACCTAACGAACTGTACTTTTTCGCCAGCATCTACTTATGAAGCCATTATTAATAAACCAAAACTCAGTAGTATTTATTTATTTAATATTGAATTGTCTGCCATATTTTGTTCAAATTCTTTAAAACGCTAAATTTAAGTTCAATCGGGTACCAAGAAGTTGTTGAAAATATGGTTTGCATATTTTTAAAATCTACATTGCAAGTTAAATAAAAACTAGTTATGTACAAATAAATCCTCAGTCATGATTTTCATTTAACACTTGCACTGCTGGGAACATGCTAGATGTATTTTTTGTATAGGATTTAGGGATCTTAGCACTCAAAGTGTTAAGTGTAACATTTTCATGAAATATGTAAATAATTATTTGACTAATGTTTGTTTGTTTCAGCCTTTGTGAGTCTTGGTATAGCAAGATATAAACAGACATTTCCTTTTGAGAAGAGACCACAAACAGTAGAATGGAAATCATAAACAAAACATGGCTGCCATTATTGTTAATTAGTTCTAATAAGTGTAATGTAAGATAGATGAAATTAAATATGTTGCTCTGAATTTTTTATTATTATTAACAATAACAATCACATTGTTGGCGGTTGCAAACAAGCATACAGCCAGGCATTGCTGACCCATTATTATAAAGGATTCACTGTGTTGACGGATAAAGGGACAAGGGGTTCCTCTATCGCTAACACACCGCATCCTCTTTGAGATCTCTGATGGTGACCATACTCACCGGTAGAAAGAAAACACTGTGAGTAGCTTAAGAGTCGCCAGGACGCTCGCGTGAACTCGCATTCCCATACAAAAGTAGTATAGCTCTCATTTTAAAACGACATGATTTAGAACCATGAAATTTAGCATGGGCATTCTAGTAAGATCTAGGTCGGACATTCGTTTTCGTTGCTAAAAATTGTAACACAAGGAAAATACAGCCAGTTACAGATTTACATACAAAACTTATTTTTGCTATAGTTTCTTTGTATTACAATTTTAGCAACGAAAACGAATGTCCGACCTAGATCTGTACTACTAGAATGCCCATGCCAAATTTCATTGTTCTAAAGCATGTCGTTTTAGAATGAGAGCTAAACTACGTTTGTATGGGAACGCGAGTTCACGCGAGCGTCCTGGCGACTCTTAATTCATGTTATTTGTTGCCTGATAGTTTCTAGAAGGTTTACAGCATCTTAATAAACTAAATAGTATACTTTAATTTCATTACAATAACTGGCGGAAATCACGAAAAAATTACACAATATTGTAGAATATTAAATTATTGATAATCACGCCATCTCTGAACTACTCGTGAACTTTAAGTAATGCCTCAACCACTTTCGTTAAATATTTCGTTGCACCAAGACCCTGGCGATTCTAGTTCACTGCGTAATGTGTAGATGGGGTTAATCAGAGATAAGCATTTTTACCTATTCGCTATGTGCGAAGTGGATGGTGATGGTATCGTGAACGATCGCAGCGCACAATGTAACAAGAAATTGGGCTCTTGTCAATATCACATTTCAAAATAATTGACATCACCTGTAGGGTCAATTGTCAAAATTGGAAGCAAGGAGTATATTATATGCCATTCATTAAAAAGAAAAAACCCATTTAAACCCCGGCTCAAGAGATGGCGCCACACTCATGCACACACCGAATAGTCGAGTTCTTTAATATCTGTACAGTCAGCAGCAGCAGTATCTAAGCAGGTGAGGTGTGAGGTGTTCTAAATGACCTTCACGCACTCTTATTCTCTTAACAATAAAGTCGTGTCAGGCTCATTTTGAACACCTCACCCGCTTAGCTACTTCTGCTGCTGACTGTACCAAAGAAAATATATAAAAATAGAGGGGCCAGTCTAAGAAATTGCTGTGCAAGTTTGATAACTTTACTAATTGGCGCTGTATTGCCCCATACATGCCATCTGAACCAAAGTTAGGTACTGCATTTATATACATTACATTAAGTAGCAATACCATAAATTAGCTTTATTATTTGTTCCTTAACTCTTTGACCGCCAAAACCGTCATATCACGCGCACGGAAAGTCGTGCCGTCAACCCCAGGACGTGATATCACGTCCAAAATATAACCGGTTTGCCTTGCGCGCTGGCGCTGAGGGCACGATTTTTCCGTCCGATGCTTTGCGTTCAAAAGGTTAACAACACACTAAAATCTTTATTCTTTATTTGTTCCTTTCCTCGATCTTGATCATGAAGTTATCCACGGCCCTCATCATGATGTGGAACTCGACTGGCAGCGGACGCAGCTCCGCGGATGCGCCGGCAGCCGACAGCAGCCGGTAGCGACGCAACACGTTGGCCATCGCTGTCTTCATGGACAGCATTCCGTAGGTATAGCCTGGTCAAGCGGAACCCCCGAAAAGTAGGTCAAATTTAACTTGCAAGATTTGATTAGACAACGGGACAGTTGAAACTAAAAAAGCATTTAATAAAAATTATACCTATCAATTCCCAAAAAGTGTCAATAAATTTAGGAGGTAAATACGTAAGTATATACCCTCAGCTGTGGCGCATCCCTCTCGGGAGATACTGTCAAATTATCATCTGTGGGAGTCATAATGGCGTATGGTGGACCCCCGAGCAAGATTCACCACAGACAGAGGCTAGTTAGGGGTTCGTGACGGGAATTCTCCATTTTCACTCCCAGAGCTGGGGGTATATAAACACAGAATCATTGTATTATAGTTCGTTCAAAGAGTATGCCAAGATATTTACTAACCTATGCATCCTCTGACCGAGTGGCTGAACGCCATGAACTGAGCTGGATGACGCAGCGGGTCTTCGAGGAACCTCTCCGGCCGGAATGAGTCGGCGTCGTCGCCCCAGTACGCGCGGTTGCGGTGTGTGCCCCAGTTACTGATGACTACGGATGTCCCGGGCACCAGGGTTGTACCTGACGCTGTAAAACACAGTTAACATAAATTAGTGGTTATTTAAAATAACCATGAACGTTTAGCAATAATTGCTTGTTTGTCATTAACCCTTTGACCGATTTACGTCCCTCGCTTGCAGCTCGGGCCGCAAACTTCTGCGATCTCGGCCTTTCTTTGTTTTACCACCCTAGTTGTGTAATGTACTATTTTTAACGAATTAAGTAGGTATGTGTTTTTTTTTTAACGTATTAACACATACCTACTTAATACGTTAACAATCACAAATTAAAGCAAAATACCCACTGTAACATACTAAATGTCATAATTATTTTAAGTTAGATCGAAGAATAATAATATTATAGATTAAGCTCCCATTGCATGAAACCTTACCTCACACGGTGGCAGAGCAGACACATACTACAGCGATAGATAATACTTAGGAGCACTGGACTATAGTAGGTTGCCATGGCCTAGCCTGGAAGAACATAGTTTTTTTTAAATTTTAAAACGTCAATTTTTGCCAAAATTTACATCATAAGGTGGCAGATCGAAACCTTTACCCATCGAAAGAGACCCCTTTGGTGACCTGAACCCGCATAGGTTGCCAGCCCTAAACCTGGTAGATTTCAAGGTCAGCCATATTTTAGGAGGCCAAAAAATGGGGTAATTTACCTCATCAGGTGGCAAGCTGAAATTGATGCAGATCGATAGCCCTAGACGTGCCATTCACGAATATATAGGGTTGCCTGCCATCAGCCTGGTAGTTTTTCTGGTCAGCCTCCTCAAAGTATCGATTTAGTAACTTGGACCAACGAGAAATTCATGTACAGATGCTAACATTCGAGGAATATTTTGATGCAAACCGTGATATTTAATTAAAATCTACATATTGACAGTCTTGCACTTCATACTTGTTGAAATAATAGGGTAAATGAACCAGTTCTGGTCATTTCTTACTAATTATATAGGTGACTACCGGAAAACCTAGACTGCGGGTAATATTGAGGACGCCGCGACAGTAAATCATCAGTGTGTGAGGTAAAATTGGTTCCTCACCTCATTTCCGCAGTCTCCTATTTCTGCT
This sequence comes from Pammene fasciana, assembly GCA_911728535.1. Taxonomy (NCBI): domain Eukaryota; kingdom Metazoa; phylum Arthropoda; class Insecta; order Lepidoptera; family Tortricidae; genus Pammene; species Pammene fasciana. Next base: position 3,367,902 of record OU452275.1, on the reverse strand, counting down.
TCCCATAAATATGCTCAATCTGTGGGTGAAAAAACACCCTGACTTGTGCACTTCGACTACTGGGCGAGGTCATAATATATACTACCGACGCCTACTAGATCACTCTCTACTACTAGAGGGTAAGCCTCTTTCATGCGCATAGACTAAAGGGCACCTATTCCTTGGAAATAGGCTGCGCCCACGCATCTACCCAGAAGGCATTCCTGCCTTCACGCGGGATGTGGGAGGACTTGACACTCAACCAATGGGCTTATGGGGGATTTATATCTACCCCGACGCTGCCAGTCCCCGAGGTACCACACTCACCCATGCGCAATAGACTACCGGGGTTGCCACAATACCCGCATATGGGCGGTACTTCTTCCCATCACTACCGCTATCTAAAAAGGGGGCCCTAAGAGAGTGGTCACTTTACCCGCAGATGGACGTGCATCGCTTCTGCACCCGTGTACAATAATAAGCGCATAAACTAAGGGACACTAGATATTCATCGCGAGACTGGTCCGGGCCCGAAAACTTAACTTTCGATAAACCAGCTAATGTGATCACCGTAAATCCGTGCGCCACGTACTGCCCCAGATTCACTCTGTTATTGTAGGAAGACAGCCAACCTTCACTAAGTCGTACGCATATACATAAGATAAAAGGTAACGACAGGGCATGCTACTAATAATACCAAGATCGAACGGGATTGTCTTAATACACTTTCAAGGTCTTATTCACTTTTATTACAGAGAAGGTGCTATTATTGTTGTTCCTTGTCATAGTCTCATATTGTTATTACCCTCCATGCTATTACTTTTAGCAGTGTAGGGTCACAAACAGATGTGATTCGCAATATCTTTAAAAATTACTGTATTTGCTACGACAAAACCTGATATTATTCTTTCAAAGTTATTCTTAATTAAGTGTTGCATAACTGAGCACTCACTTCTTACAGCTAAAGCCTTCAGGAGGCTGTTTAGGCTGTCACGTATTCTGCTCAGTAATGATGCCATTTTTTTTACGTAGTAGATTGAGTTGAAGCTGTCTACTCGCGCTTCGGCAAACATGGTGGATGCACTGCAGAAACGTGGCAACCCCAACAGCGCCCTGAATGCGTTATTGTACTGGACGCGCAGAGAGCTGAGCGACCGCTGCGTACAGTTCGCCCACAGTGCACTCAAGTACAGCGAAGTGCAATATGCTCTAAAGAGCGTTAATTTGGCTGCATCCGTACACCGAGCGAATCTCCGGGCCAGCATGTTCACCCGGGCTGCCGTTATGTCGGCTAAGGAAAACAATAGTAGATTGTTATGTGTTGTGCTGTAGAAGTTATCGTCTATGTCCCTATGCCTTACGTGGGTACGCACGTGCGGTCTCTAGTTAAATTCTTGCTTTGAGGTGGTACGTCAAAACGACCTCGTTAATAATGGTAATACGAATATTTGTCATTTTTGTATCTACACTACTTTGCAAATATCGAAAATATTACTTGACTGAATATGCTTAACTTTCAGTCCTGGGTTGTCGATGGTGCGTTATTCGGGACATAGTGAGGTCTATTTATAATCGTAATGCACCTTCTGTTTACGAATGTTGGTTCCGACCTATGTTTATTTATTGTATAGGATATTTAAGTTAGTTGTCAATACCTTGTGTGTCTTACTTACCTCTGTTGTTGCTGGTCTTCATCCACCATAGAGGGAGATGTACGTTGGAATCGGCCCCAATGATGACCGTGAAGACCGCAAGGACTCTTTCGCAGTGATTGACCGGCATTTGTAATTCTAGTGGCGGCGAGGCAAAAACTATGAAACCACTGTCAGACACGCAATGAATCGAGAAGGATCTAATAGTCCTGAATAACGCACCACTAACAAACCAGGACTGAAAGTCCTGGGACACACGAAGACGCCCTAATCACAACTGAAATGGAAAAGAGGCAGGAAGAAAATACTTAGTGATAAATGATGTCATATTATTTCTACATAATTATAAAATTCAGCATAACCGTACATCTCAGATCAGAAGAATACTATAGATTACCCAATGGGCGGGGCGCGCGTTACACTGCTTATGATCAGATGCGCATAAACTTATCAAAGCTTCATGCCGCGCGGTCCAGTCGTCGTTCGACCACGTGTGACGAATTTAGTGCCAAAAAAAATACAAAAATGCGTTGTTGTGCATTTTTGTCGTGTCATATACGAAGCAATGAATTAAAAGAGGCCCCTGGAGTAGTTATTATCCACCAGTATATATAAAAACCCAGTATTACACATTTTTTTTCAACAATTGTAGTCTTCTATTATGACATTCACCTATTATCGGGGACTAGCAGCGTGGGAGTAGCTATAATCCTCCATAAGCCCATTGGTTGAGTGTCAAGTCCTCCCAAAGCCCTCGTGAAGGCAGAAATGCCTTCTGGGTAGATGCGCGGGCGCGGCCTATCTCCAAGGGATAGGTGCCCTAGTCTACGCGCATGAAGGAGGTTTACCCTCCAGTAGTAGAGAGTGATCTAGTAGGCGTCGGTAGTATATATTATGACCTCGCCCAGTAGTCCAAGTGCTCAAGTCAGGGTGTTTTTTCACCCACATATTTAGCATATTTATGGGAAGCAGAAATAGCAGACTGCGGAAATGAGGTGAGGAACCAATTTTACCTCACACACTGATGATTTACTGTCGCGGCGTCCTCAATGTTACCCGCAGTCTAGGTTTTCCGGTAGTCACCTATATAATTAGTAAGAAATGACTAGAACTGGTTCATTTACCCTATTATTTCAACAAGTATGAAGTGCAAGACTGTCAATATGTAGATTTTAATTAAATATCACGGTTTGCATCAAAATATTCCTCGAATGTTAGCATCTGTACATGAATTTCTCGTTGGTCCAAGTTACTAAATCGATACTTTGAGGAGGCTGACCAGAAAAACTACCAGGCTGATGGCAGGCAACCCTATATATTCGTGAATGGCACGTCTAGGGCTATCGATCTGCATCAATTTCAGCTTGCCACCTGATGAGGTAAATTACCCCATTTATTGGCCTCCTAAAATATGGCTGACCTTGAAATCTACCAGGTTTAGGGCTGGCAACCTATGCGGGTTCAGGTCACCAAAGGGGTCTCTTTCGATGGGTAAAGGTTTCGATCTGCCACCTTATGATGTAAATTTTGGCAAAAATTGACGTTTTAAAATTTAAAAAAAACTATGTTCTTCCAGGCTAGGCCATGGCAACCTACTATAGTCCAGTGCTCCTAAGTATTATCTATCGCTGTAGTATGTGTCTGCTCTGCCACCGTGTGAGGTAAGGTTTCATGCAATGGGAGCTTAATCTAATAGATTAAGCTCCCATTGCATGAAACCTTACCTCACACGGTGGCAAGCTGAAATTGATGCAGATCGATAGCCCTAGACGTGCCATTCACGAATATATAACCCGAACCCGCATAGGTTGCCAGCCCTAAACCTGGTAGATTTCCAGGTCAGCCATGTTTTATGAGGCCAAAAAATGGGGTAATTTACCTCATCAGGTGGCAAGCTGAAATTGATGCAGATCGATAGCCCTTGGCGTGCCATTCACGAATATATAGGGTTGCCTGCCATCAGCCTGGTAGTTTTTCTGGTCAGCCTCTTCAAAGTATTGATTTAGTAACTTGGACCAACGAGAAATTCATGTACAGACGCTAAAATTCGAGGAATATTTTAGTGCGAACCGTGATATTTAATTAAAATCTATATATTGACAGTCTTGCAATGCATACGTGTTGAAATAATAGGGTAAATGAACCAGTTCTGGTCATTTCTTACTAATTATATAGATGACTACCGGAAAACTTAGACTGCGGGTAATATTGAGGACGCCGTGACAATAAATCATCAGTGTGTGACGTAAAATTGGTTAATCACCTCATTTCCGCAATCTCCTATTACTGCTTCGCTTAAATATGCTCAACCTGTGGGTGAAAAAACACCCTGACTTGGGTACTTTGATTACTGCGTGAAGTCATAATATATACGACCGACGCCTACCAGAGCACTCCTACTACTGAAGGGTAAGCATCCTTCATGCGCATAGACTATAGGGCTGCTATCCCCTGGAAATAGGCCGCGCCCGTGCATCCCGTATCCGTCATGACAGTATTTTCAAATATGGGAAATAAATGTTTCCGTTTAAGTTCAAAGTTCACTTAATGTTAAACGTGACATATACCTAAGATCTACGTACGGTCATGCTGGATATTATAATTATGTAGAAATCATAGGACATCATAAATCACTAAGTATTTCGTTCTTACCTCTTTTCCATTTCAATTGGGATTGGGCCTCTTCGTATGTAGGCACCAGGACTTTCAGTCTTGGGTATTCGATGGTTAGTTATTCAGGGCCGAACCCGCATAGGTCGCCAGCCCCAAGCCTGAGAGATTTCAAGGTCAACCATGTTCCATGAGGCCAGTAAATGGAATAATTTACCCCATCAGATGGCAAGATGAAACTGATGTAGATCGATAGCTCTAGGCGTTCCATTCACGAGAATATAGGTTTGCCTGCCATCAGCCTGGCAGTTTTTTTGGTTAGCCTCCCTAAACTATCGATGTTAATATCTTGGAAACAAGAGAAATTCGCGTCGAGATACTAACATTCAATAGTAGATTGTAAAACAAGTGCATAAAACGCACCATTTTACGCGAGGCGTTTATCCACACGAGCGAGCTTGCGAGCGAGGATGGATATAAAGTACGAGCGTAAAATGGGTTTTATGGACGAGTTATACACTCTACTTTTTACTTCGATTGTGAGGAAATAAAAATTTCTTTCATAAGAAGTTTCACTTTATGCTGGGTATAGGCGGACTAGACGTGTGCGCCGCGCCGCCGCGCCGCCGCCGCCGACGATTTTTCCACGCCGCCGCCGCCGATGATTTTGACCGGCGTAAAATCGGCGTGGCAAATTTTAAGTGTTTTAATGCCCAGAAACGGTAAATGACTAATGAGTGGCCAGTATACCACGTATTTTTTAAAGATACTTTTGCTTCTTGACTTATCCTTTGCCAGTTACATCAACTGACGTCATTTCGATGTTATTGTAAGATTTACGTCAACGACTTATCGGTGATTTATGACGGCTGGTTTTTGGATTATAGGCTTTTATTTGTTTTGTCTATTTACTATCTATCTTCTTTAATTTATCGTTCGTCTTAGGTTAGGTTATTCACAATATTTAAATATTTAATACATCAAAAACAATAAAAATATTATAAGAGCCCTAACCTAGGGATCCGCTGGCAACGGACCAAGGCCCAGGCTGCCAGTGGTCAGGGCCGCATAGAGAGGAACCTTCGGGCTGTGCGCGCCGTGTCCAGGATTACCGCTAACTGGATCTGACCCTTGAACTAACCTCAACCCCGAAGCGAAAGTCTTTCAAGATGTTGGCGGAGAATTTTCGCAATGAGAGCATACGCAAAAACTACTGTCGTTACAATTATCGCCGAACCAAATCAACCTCCCACATGGCGGTTACCTCGTGAGCCAAGTCTAGGTCCTTGTTGGACTTGTCTTTCTCGGTTTTCCTTTCACGTGGTTCTCGTGACGGTGATGTCGACGAGCATTGCCCTGCGAGCCATCTATCAGCACGATATCAGGCTTATTGGTAGCAATAGTGCGTGCGTGATGATAGATTGATCTCAATAGAGCGCAGTACGACCATTTTGGAGGACTTGTAGTACGGCACTTCACGGTCCCGGACCCGTACATAAAAGCAACCTGCTGTTTTATAACCCTAGCTACGAGATTATGTCTGATTATGTGTGTCCCGTGAGGGCCCTGTAGAACCGCCCGTGTACTCGTAGCTCCTTACTCTTCTCTTTTTTTGTTAGGTCCCCTAAAGTCAAGTTTGATGTTGGGATCCTGGATAAATCGAGGGACCTGACTTGGCGATACGGTATCGGTGCAGTAAAGGATGTTCGATATTTTTTTTACCGATTCATTACCAAGCGCCTATATTTGAATGCAGGCTTCCTGATTGGCGCGGGCTACGCGGTGAGGGTGCGGCATATCGCAAGCCGCGTCACGGTGTAAAAACCTGCATGCCAAGCTCGCACCGCGTGTAATTTCGTGAACAAAATGGCGGCGGCAAGAGCCACGTGTATTATTTTAGTTGCCGATGTGGAAAAATATCCACTTTAATATAACTAGAACTGAACGAACAAAACTAGAATCATTAGAATGCATCTTCTTCATCTGACATCCTTGTCTTTTAGGTTTTAGAACTCAACGTACAATTTTCTCTCACGAATTACAAACGCTAAATCAGTATTTAGCACCAACTAGACCAACCAACCACCAACCAACCAACCAACTTAATAACTTAATTTAGACCAACTGTGGTTTTGCACTTATTTTTGTGTTATCGTATTCGATGCAAGTGGTGTAGCCAATTCTACATAGATAAAACAAAAAATTATGTCTATATAACTAGTCTATCTTTTGTAAAATTCTCTAAAATAATGTCTTGTATTTGAAATATGCAAAGTTTGCTAGACAATCATACATTGTCAGAGATTTGGGGAGTTTTATTTGCGCAGGTTATACTTAATAATAACTCAGTAGGCTTCGATTTAGAGGGTATTTTGTCAATTTCTCCAGTGATATATAAAAAAAAAATACCACGCCGATTTCACGCCGATCACGCCGCCGCCGCCGGTCAAAAAACTATCGGACGCCGCCGCCGATGATTTTGGCATCGGCGCACACCTCTAAGGCGGACTAAAACTCAATTTTATGCACAAGTGCATAAAAAATTGACTTCTTCTAAGGCTATTTTGACAATGGCAATTTTTTATGCACTTGTGCATAAAATTGAGTTTTAGTCCGCCTATACCCAGCATAAAGTGAAACTTTACGAGCATGAGAAGTAAAAAGTATATTTAAATGCAAACCTTGATATTTAATTAAATCTACACATTGTGAGTCTTGCACTTCATACGTGTTGAAATAATAGGGCAAATGAATCAGTTGTGGGCATTTCTCATTGGTGTTTTCGGTTTTTAGGGTTCCGTAGCCAAAATGGCAAAAACGGAACCCTTATAGTTTCGCCATGTCCGTCCGTCCGTCCGTCCGTCCGTCCGTCCGTCCGTCCGTCCGTCCGTCCGTCCGTCCGTCCGTCCATCCGTCCGTCCGTCCGTCCGTCCGTCCGTCTGTCCGCGGTCTAGTTTAGTGACCTCTAGCACTAGAAAGCTGAAAGGTCATTGGGCATTTTGTTCGGACATATGACCATATGACCGGTCATAACTCATAATTCTTCTCGGGTCAGAGGTGTAAGGGTTAGCCGGTGTAGTTTTTTTTTTCTCTTTTACTTTGGTAAACTATCTGACGTGTAAAAGTGCCCTTGTGGCCTACTTACTAAATGAATGTTTGAGTTAATATCGCAGATAGACAACATATCATTGTATTGCAGCAAAAATAGCGTTGACGATAGAACCGAGCCTTGCGGGACACCAGCGTTAATGTCCATGCCTTCAGAGCAACTTCCGTCGACTACGGCTCGTATGCTTCTGCCGGATAAAAAGTTGGCAACTCGTGTGCACAATCCCTCTAGCAGTCCGTAAGCTGGCAACTTAGACAGAAGACCCCGATGCCAGACCCAATCGAATGCCTTAGCTATATCAAGGCTGACTGCCAATGCCTCTCCTTGACTCTCAATGGCTGAAGCCCAGCGGTGAGTGAGATACACTAAAAGATCACCAATCGAGCGACCGTGGCGAAAACCATACTGGCGGTCACTGATCAAGTCGTGCTCTTCCGTCGATCTTTGCATTGATTACGAGTATGCGCTCCATAACCTTGGAGAGAAGGAAGGTTATAGCGCTAGGCTTGTAATTCGACGGATCTGTACTATCCCCATTTTTAGGCAATGGGTGCACGAGGGCAGTCTTCCATCTTGCCGTTTATGGTACGAGAGTGCCGTTTATGGCGCGTTAGCACGGGACTAAACTCAGGAGCACAACGTTTGAGCACAACTGCTGGTATGTCGCCTGGCCCACACGACTTGTGAACGTTTAATGATAGCAGTTCCCGCCGGACATCATTCTGTTTGATAATAATATCTGGCATCGAGAATGCGCACCGCGGGATAGTAGGTCGCACGGCGCTGCCATCATCATTCAGGGTCGAGTTAGAGGCAAAGAGAATACCCAGAAGATCGGCTTTCTCTTTTGCACTGTGGGCAAGCCATTACACAGTGGTGGTAAAGACGACCGACAAAAGTTTCCCTCGGCAGCTTTGGCAAGGGACCAGAAGGCACGACTTTAAGTGGGGAAGCATGCTAGATTCTCACCAATTCTGCCGTCGAAATCGAATTTCACTCTGGCAACGGCTCTTTTACTGGTCCTCGAGGCAACGTTTAACTTACGTTTCACATCAGGTATGTTCGCATCCTTATCAGTAACGGCCTTGGTGCAAGCCCTGTAAGCAACTTGCTTGCGAATTGTAGCTTTTCTACAGGACCGATTAAACCAAGATCGTTTCTTTGCTCCTAGAGTTGGGAATGAAGCAGTCCATTCCCTCCAGTATAGTCTTGGCGACTTCGGCTGTACAGGAGTCAGGATCATCTGATGTGAAACATAGCTGCCTCTACAGGTACGACGCGTAGAATTCGCACAGTCCATTCCAATTTGCTGACGTATACTACCATACGCGTCGCGAGCTAGTTGGCCGTGGTGGATCAGGGCGCACGCAAGGTGTCAGCGTCCGTATCAAGCAGTGATCGGACGATCCGAGAGGTGCATTCACTGAGACGGAATATCCGTCCAAACGTGTGGTCAGCAGGAGGTCCAGTAGAGAGAGAGCTCGTATGGTCCTCGATGTCTGGAATTCTCGTGGAAAAACATACCAATCGCGAGAAACCATAGGCCAGAGAGAATTCGTGAGCAGACCAGCATGGTCGGTGAACCGAGAATCAAGCCACTCAATGTGGTGGGCATTAAAGTCTCCCAAAATCACCAGTTCAGCGGATGGGTACTACTCGAAAACTCTGTCGGTTGTCACTTGTAGGTGCTGGAAAAGCCGTGTTGTGTCCGTGTCTCCGCTGTGAAACCTGTAAACGCGGGTGTGGCCACCGAAGTCCACACGCATCTACAGAACTGACAGGTCCCTGTCTTCATAGGCATGGAGGCGGTGACAAGAGATATCCTGCCGGGCGTACATACATATACATACCCCAGTACACTTCACGAACTTATGTCCTAGTATAATAGCCGGGGTATAACGTATCGCTGGACAGGATATCTGCGTCTCTGTCAGGAACAGAAGGATAGCTTTCGCAGATTCGAGGTGGTTGTGTACTGCGTTTAGATTGGTATGCAGTCCCCTAATATTGCAGAAGTCCACTGGCGTGGAAGGGGATTCCGCTGATAAGTACGTTTCCTTCTGTTTTTCTTTGCCATTTTGGAGTGTGTATGGGAGAGGAGGTTTCACTGTGTCAACGGCTGAAGGAACAAAGGGACGTAAAAAATCAACCAATGATCGATGTAGGTAGTGCAGTTTGCAGGCGCGGCGAACGGAAGGGCCCCCGGTCTCCCCCCGTTGCAGAAGCCAGAAGCCGGGTCCACTCCAGTCTCCTTCTCTGTCACGACTACTACACCAGGGACTTTTCGCAGGTTGGCGGTTCAGCCTCCCAGGGTGGAGATTAAGTGCCCGGAACTGGGTTCGGGAACCCTACTGACCTGCGGGCGGCCAGCGGACAGCCGTTTCACCGGGTCTTCCTGATCACCGCACCTGCACTCTGCGCCCACAAAGGCCGTAATATTGGTTCTTTCCCCAGACGGACTCTGCTCCAGATTTGAGCGAGATGACATTCACTGAACGTGCCCTATTATACCACACTTAGCGAGATGACATTCGCAGTGCCCATACCTCTAATTTTGGACGTAGTTTAAGGACATACCCGGGTCTGGACGTGCTTTGAGGACATACCCCGGGTCCGGGTAGATAGCCGGAAGTCCTCAGAAACATAAAGTAAACGCACAGAGCGAAACGACAGATGACGTACGACTGCGAGGCGGTCCAAGCGATGGCGTATGCGCATTTTGGTATCTACCCACAATTGACAACATTTCATTTGCCATTGTGCTATAAACGTTTATCATGCTGCATCAACCACACTTTTGCACAATGCTGAAAGTAAAAACATTAGTAACACTATTTCGTACACATACTGTTGAATAACTTTTTTCTGCCGGTAGATACATAAAAAAAAATTACATATTTAGAAAAGTGAGATTAAATTCTCTATTTTAAAACTAGTTTGATCTCTGTACGCGAAAGTTCAAAAAGCGGGTCAAAAACGCCCAATGACCTTTGGTTTGAATATGTGCATGAACTAAGCCGACTAAATGGTAGAATAAAAACTGGAAATAGTTATTTGTGCAACAAGAGAGGAAAGTTGGTTTTTCTTGCGAGTGTTGATTTTGAGTCCCGAGTAAGCGAAAGATTCTATAATTGAATCACGAGCGAAGCGAGTGATTCGCGAGTGATTCTAAGTTTGAATTTTGAGCGTAGCGAGGGATCTCAAGAACACGATATGTAAAAAAACCATGAAGTTCGTATGATCACTATATTGAAAGAAAAACCGGCCAAGAGCATGTCGGGCCATGCTCAGTGTAGGGTTTAGTAAACTGAGACTATTAATTCAAAAGGTCATTTCTTACGGGAAATTTGGCGGCGCTTACGTCATTTTTACTTATGTCCTTTTACTATGGGTTTTTGAATGATAACTCAAAAACGGCTCAACCGATTTATTTCAATATAGTTTTCATTGAAGGTACTCATTAGGCCTCAGTTTCATGTTTCTTTTTTTTAATTTTAGGACCCACGATTCAAAAGTTAGATGGGGGGGACGCCCTGTTTCAAACTTTTGGGGCTATTATTTCCGAAAGTATTAGTTTTATCCAAAAACTGCTCTAGAAGACCCTAATTCTTTATAAAAGACCTATTCAACGATATCCCACACAACTTGGTTGGAACGAAAAAAAATTTCGCCCCCCACTTCACGTGTACGGGAGGTACCCTTACAAAATATATTTTTCGCGTTTTTATTCTACCGTTTTGTCGGTTTGGTTAATACACATATTCAAACCAAATTTCAGCTGTCTAGTGCTAACGGTCACTGAGCTAGACCGCGAATGGACGGACGGATGGACGGACGGACGGACGGACATAGCGAAACTATAAGGGTTTCGTTTTTGCCATTTTGGCTACGGAACCCTAAAAACCGAAAACACCATTATGAGAAATGCCCACAACTGATTCATTTGCCCTATTATTTCAACACGTATGAAGTGCAAGACTCACAATGTGTAGATTTAATTAAATATCAAGGTTTGCATTTAAATATACTTTGAATGTTAGTATCTCGACGCGAATTTCTCTTGTTTCCAAGATATTAACATCGATAGTTTAGGGAGGCTAACCAAAAAAACTGCCAGGCTGATGGCAGGCAAACCTATATTCTCGTGAATGGAACGCCTAGAGCTATCGATCTACATCAGTTTCATCTTGCCATCTGATGGGGTAAATTATCCCATTTACTGGCCTCATGGAACATGGTTGACCTTGAAATCTCTCAGGCTTGGGGCTGGCGACCTATGCGGGTTCGGCCCTGAATAACTAACCATCGAATACCCAAGACTAAAAGTCCTGGTGGCTACATACGAAGAGGCCCAATCCCAATTGAAATGGAAAAGAGGTAAGAACAAAATACTTAGTGATTAATGATGTCCTATGATTTCTACATAATTATAATATCCAGCATGACCGTACGTAGATCTTAGGTATATGTCTCGTTTAACATTAAGTGAACTTTGAACTTAAACGGAAACATTTATTTCCCATATTTGAAAATACTGTCATGACGGATACGGGATGCACGGGCGCGGCCTATTTCCAGGGGATAGCAGCCCTATAGTCTATGCGCATGAAGGATGCTTACCCTTCAGTAGTAGGAGTGCTCTGGTAGGCGTTGGTCGTATATATTATGACTTCACGCAGTAATCAAAGTACCCAAGTCAGGGTGTTTTTTCACCCACAGATTGAGCATATTTATGGGAAGCAGTAATAGGAGATTGCGGAAATGAGGTGATTAACCAAATTTACGTCACACACTGATGATTTATTGTCACGGCGTCCTCAATATTACCCGCAGTCTAAGTTTTCCGGTAGTCATCTATATAATTAGTAGGAAATGACCAGAACTGGTTCATTTACCCTATTATTTCAACACGTATGCATTGCAAGACTGTCAATATATAGATTTTAATTAAATATCACGGTTTGCACTAAAATATTCCTCGAATTTTAGCGTCTGTACATGAATTTCTCGTTGGTCCAAGTTACTAAATCGATACTTTGAGGAGGCTGACCAGAAAAACTACCAGGCTGATGGCAGGCAACCCTATATATTCGTGAATGGCACGCCAAGGGCTATCGATCTGCATCAATTTCAGCTTGCCACCTGATGAGGTAAATTACCCCATTTTTTGGCCTCATAAAACATGGCTGACCTGGAAATCTACCAGGTTTAGGGCTGGCAACCTATGCGGGTTCGGGTCACCAAAGGGGTCTCTTTCGATGGGTAAAGGTTTCAATCTGCCACCTTATGATGTAAATTTTGGTAAAAATTGACGTTTTAAAATTAAAAAAAAACTATGTTCTTCCAGGCTGTGCCATGGCAACCTACTATAGTCCAGTGTTCCTAAGTATTATCTATCGCTGTAGTATGTGTCTGCTCTGCCACCGTGTGAGGTAAGGTTTCATGCAATGGGAGCTTAATCTATTATTATAGTAATACAAATCAGGCACAAAAAAATAGTAATTAAAAAATATATATCACATCCGTCTTGGCTAACAATTATCTTTCAAAAATTCCTTTAAGCTATACTTAGTATGCTTTTTCCATTAAAAAAATGCTTAATTTAGCAACATATTGCGCATACGAAGGTATCACACACATATACCTATCGTCAGGTGACAAGCAAAACTCACTAATTACAAAAAAATTAAACGAAAATCAACCTTGTTATGTTGCCAGTATGGTTCATTATAGCAGAGACTACAGAGATATAGACCGCCACAGCCTAAGAACTTTTTGAAGCTCAAGTCAATTGCGCCATCTATGTCAAAGACCCCTAAAGATACCGAAAATGTTAGAGGAAATGTCACCTGCACTGCTACTGCACCTAGTAACAAATAGCGTTTTAGTAGTACACTAGTAGCTACTAGGTGGAGTACTTAGCACTCTTAGCAGCGCAGGTGACATTTCCTTTTACATTTTCGGTATCTTTAGGTGGCTTTGACATAGATGGCGCAATTGACGCTTCAAAAAGTTCTTAGGCTGTGGCCGTCTCTATAGTCTCTGATAATAGCAGAGCTATGAACTTGTGGTAAGTAGTACTTAGGGTGGGTTGCACCACGCACAATTAACAGACTCATCAACGTTAAATATGGCGACGGAGCTGTCATCCCATAGAAAACTGTCAAACTTTTCACACAAGACTTTTTTTACGATTACGTTTACGTTCACAGACAGTTTGTATGCCACCTGACGATATAATGTACAGGTGTATTTCCAAAATCTGTAAACGCGAATCTTCGTTAATTTAAATCGAATAGCAGTACGGGATCTGGTAGCTGCCCTTACTGACCCAAAAAGAAAATCCAACCTGTATATATCGGAGCGACGACGGCACTCAAATATATCTGAACAAGCATCTTATCGCCTTGACAATAAAGGCGTTGTTCAGATATTTGTGGCCACCTTGGTCGCTCCGATGTATCTGATGGCGACTGAACATGACGTTTCAACAAATTGGGGGATTAGTTTATCTAGGGAACGATAAGAGGTATACAGGATGATTTCTGGGTCGTGATCTTGAAACAGATTATCTGATCAACATTATTATATGTTTGATCAAAACAAAATGAAAATAAACCCCGGCTCGTACCACTGAGTTTTTCGGAACTTATGTAAGAAAGAAAGAAAGTATATGGACAACTTTACATGCTCAAGGAGTAGAGATTGAATACATACTCATATTAAGAAATATTTACACCAAAAGCAGCAGCAGAGTAAAGCTAGAAAACATGCACAGATAGAAAAAATCTCTTCAACCAAAGAAACCTATTTGAATCAAGAGATATCCAGTTTCCCATATAAGGAAAAAATAAAATTCTTTATTTCAAGATATAAACTGTTTCAAAGTTTATTACTTAACCTAATAAATTCAATACTTTATCCGAGATATAAAAATCTTCTCTTTAAAATAGCTTAATATTCTCACGAAGGGCGTTTGAATTTTGTTTTTGTATTGTATTTTTTTTAAATTGAACTTTATGTGTCTTAGTGCAATACATAAAGAACTTAAGCCAAGAAACTTTGTTTCTTGGATGAAGACTCATAGTTTAAATTGAGAATTGAATTTCTCCACGGAAACAAGAAAACGCATTAGTTCAAGAGCATGTGTTACTTGATGTAAAATTTGATATTTTCACACCAAGATCTAAAATTTCTTGGCGTATGAAATCGATTACTTGAAACAAACAATAACATTTTCTAAGGCGGTTATCACACTGGCGCGGATCCGCATGCGGCACCGGTGCGCGAGCGAGATAGTGCTCTGCATGTGTATAGCGCTATCTCGCTCGCACACCGGCGCCGCATGCGGATCCGTCGTCAGTGTGATAATCGCCTTAGTGTCTCAGTGCACTACTTATAAAGCTAGTAGCAGAAACTGTGTTTCTCGGGACTAATCCCAAGAAAGGAAGTTTAACTAAAACTAGATAATACAAATATAAATTATGATTATTTATATACTCACAATTTATAATCGTATTAACTAGAGCTGAGATTGCTATTGTGAATCTCAAATAAGCCCGGGTAAAGCGCCGAGGGTCTTGAAGTTACGTCGAACAGACGTTCGCGTGTTCTAACCTACACGCAGAGACATCTATTGATGCGCAGGGTAACTAACGTCCAAGACTTAAATGTTTCAAAGCAAAAATTATGTGCTTCTTCTTTGGAATAGCTGTGGCTCTTGATTGTAGGTTGAAAACATCAAAGCAAAAATTAATCTCTCTTGGCTAAAACTTTTGGCGCTACTTCTTTGAATTAGCTTTGGCTCTTAGCTGTAGATTGAAAACATCAAACCAAGAACTAATCGCTTTTGACGTAAACACATAAAACTGTTAAAGGAAAATTTTGGTGCTTTTTTGCCGTAAATAATTATTATCTTAACTCAAATCATTACTATTCGCTTTAAAAATGGGTAAAGCTAAAGCTGAATAATTTTAATTCTTCTTTTAAAAATCATGATATTTTTAACTCAAGTCATGTTTATTGGTCTAAGGTATTTATTACTCTCTTTAAGAAACCGCGTGCAAGAGAGTTTTGCGTTTTGAATTAAGATATTATTTCTATCTGTGTGGGACCAAGCTTTCCAGTGGAAAGAGGATTGCGACAAGGCGATCCCCTGTCCCCGACAATCTTCATTGCTATGTTGGAATACATTATAGGCAAATTAAAATGGGAAAACCAAGGCCTGCTCATCCAAGGAAAATATCTGAGCCATCTGAGATTTGCAGATGATGTGGTGCTATTTGCAGAATCGGCCCGGAGTCTACAGCTTATGATTGTAACCCTTCAAAATGCTAGTAAAAAAGTGGGACTTGAAATGAATATAAATAAAACAAAAGCTATGTCCAACTCTAAGATGTTCAATATAACATTAAATAACAAACCTTTAGAATATGTTGAAAATTATATATACTTAGGAAAACAGATTGGTTTCAACAACATGAGCAATGAACTGTCTGTCTGCACATGTCTAGCGCATCTTGTAACTGTACTAACCTTGAAATTGTAAAAGAACATACATATCTGGGTTTAAAAATAGACCATAAGTTTAACTGGAACTCACATATCAACCATATATGCAAAAAACTCAGAGCTATATTGGCAAAACTATCTGTTCTTAAGCAAAAAGTTCCCTATAATACCTTAAGACTCCTTTACATGTCCTTAGCAGATTCTGTTATAAGCTATGGCTTAGAAAGCTATGGAAGAACATATAAAACATACCTAAATGATATTTACAATCTTCAACTTCGTATACTTAAGACAATTGTACCTATAAAAATAAAATATAAATATAAAAATAACTATGAAAATCTGTTCAAGTACTGCAAAGTATTAACCGTTTTCGAGAAGATTGACTTAGCAATTATAAACCAATATCATAACAACATAAAATACCTAAAGAAAAAAAAACGCCCAACACACTTACGCAACCTAGCCAACCTTGAAACCTTTGAGATTGCAAACACAAACAATGAATACGGGCAACGAGTTTGGAAGTGCATACTACCGCGTATTTTGAACAGATTTTCAGAGGATTTACTAAACTCAATCGAGGGTCGAACGAACAAGCAGACCAGAAATATCATAAAAAAATATATGTTTAATTTAAGAGGGCAAGCGACCTATATAAATAATAGACTGAATACCGTACACTATGTTAATTAGAAGTAAATAATAATTATTATGATTGTAAACGGACTCCTTAACTCAAAAAATCTTTTAAATTTAAGATTAGTAGTTAAGATCTAAATGTATAATTATGATTAATATCTTATGAAATAAACAGTTTAAATTTTTTTTTTTTTTTTTTTTTAACTAGAAGTAGAAAGGAGAGTCAAAGGAACATGGAACAAATACTGGAGTTTCAAGGAAATCTTTAAAAGCGAAATGCCAACAGGATTAAAAAAGAAAGTTATGGACACATGCCTTATCCCCAGCTTAACATATGCATGCCAGACATGGAAGTTCACTGAAAAAGTTAAAAATAAAATAACTACTTGCCAAAGAGGAATGGAGCGCAGCATGCTCATATAAAAAAGATCCAAAAAATAAGACATAGCAAAATAAAAGACAGAATAAAAGCAATTGATGCTCTAGATCATGCAAGGAAGCTGAAGTGGAGATGGGCTGGACATGTGGCGCGTTTAAATGACCGCAGATGGACAAAAACAGTCACAATGTGGAAAGGCCCAGACGGCAAGCGCCGAAAAGGAAAACCATTAACACGCTGGGAGGAAGATATAAAGAAGATAGCTGGTCCAAACTGGCAACATACGGCTCAAGACCGAGAAAGGTGGATATCTTTGGAAGAGGCCTTCACCTAAGGGGTTCCAATATAAATAGTAAAAAAAAAAATAGTTTTACATTAAATATAAAGTAACTAACAAATAAATACATTTCTAATAATAATATAAACTACTAACCACGAATGTAAGAAATATCAGGAAATAAAAGGCTTTTTATTTTATTTATATTATTTATCTATATCTGCCAGTAGCTTTTCGGTGAAGGAAAACAACCTAAGGAAACCGGACCTAATCCTAACAAGGCCTGGTTTTCCCTCTAGGTTGGAAGGTCAGATGGCAGTCGCTTTCGTAAAAACTAGAGCCTGTCAATTTCTGGGATTAGGCTGCCAAGCGGACTCCAGGTTCGATTGATCGTGGCAAAACCGTGACAAACGCTATGAGAATGATGACTAGGTTCGTCTATAAATTCTGTAATTCCTTGTTCTCTTGCTACCTGAACCTGAAATCACTCTGTATACGCTTAAGTAATCCGATCATTATCCACTAGTGTTGGCAAAACTTAACCGAGTATTTGGAGTAATTTAGAACTCAAACTAAGTATTTTAGGACTAGAGTGCTAGGTTGTTTGACAACGTTAATACAAAATGTGCCTGATTGAAAACCTCGTCCTTATTTTAAGATCGGCGGGGACCGTATGATCTGTTACGTTACGTGATACAAAGATAAGCCCCATGGCACATGTTCATAAAAGTGATGCTGAGTTCCGCTCAACTTAGATATGTCGGCGGCCGATCGTAAGATCAGTCATATCGTGAAATTCCTAGGCATATCGTGAAACGTGAAAATTTTTAATTGACTCGTTCCCTGAGTCGACAGAGCCCCGGGGCTCCTATTTCTGGGCAGTTTGCCCTCCGGGCATCTGAAGCAACCTAACGAACCTAACCTACTTATACATTGGTTTAATGTGACTATCGTTAAAACATTACACGGCCGCCGACATATACATTGCTTTCAAAGGTGCAACGAAATCAGTCGATGGATCAAATGCCGCAATCCAGGTGATTTGATGCGAGGCCAATAGACGCCTTTACATATACAAGCTGTAACAAAAATACTGGTGATCCTTTTAAGGGCATAATTGGTATCGTATTCTTATTGTGAAAAACTAAGAAAAAAAATTTCTCGCGAAAAAAATTTTTGCTTTTGTATGGAGGGTTGGCCAGCTGGGACGACTCGCCCCATACAAAAAAAATTGTATTTTCGCGTCCAAAAAAGTTTTCTCCTACTTTTTCCTACTCGCAATACGATACCAATTATGCCCTTAAACGGATCACCAGTATTTTTGTTACACCCTGTATATGGTATTATTTGGGTATTAACTTTTTAGGTCAAAGTCGTCGCCTATATATTTGCGTAGCCTACAAATTATTGTGCTGCTCAAGCTAATGTTGACTGATGGCTGGGTTTGCCAGCTCTTTATTAGGTTCGCGGCGCGCACGGAATATTTAAGTCGAACACAGACTACAGAGCACAGCAGAACCCTAAGTGTAAGGCCTGAGTGGACGCTCGTGGCGGGGCGTGCAGCGGGGCGTGCAGCGGGGCGTGCAGCGGGGCGGGCGAGCGTCCATACACTTTGTGCAGCGTCGACTCAGGACACCAGTACGAGTGTCCTTTGTTTGACATGCACGCCGCCCGCCCCGCCCCGCTGCACGCCCCGCCACGGGGGCATATTCGAACTTTAACATAAGTTTTTACCAATGTTCATTGATTACTCACGCAATTCAAACACAATGCAGTTCCTTAGCATTTCAGTACACACACTGTAACCACATTTTAAATTAAGTCTGAGTGTAAGGCCTGAGTGGACGCTCTTGGCGGGGCGTGCAGCGGGGCGGGGCGGGCGGCGTGCATGTCAAACAAAGGACACTCGTACTGGTGGCCTGAGTCGACGCTGCACAAAGTGTATGGACGCTCGCCCGCCCCGCTGCACGCCCCGCTGCACGCCCCGCCACGAGCGTCCACTCAGGCCTTACACGTGTAATCGATTCACTAACGTAACGATTGCGTTTGCGTTAGGTCTTAATTTGTATGGGATTTTTTACACAGCACATCAAGGGGAACATATGCGCTCACTACATCAACTCAACGAGTGGACGCCGAGCTTTAATTGAAATAAGACCTAATCCAATACGTATAGCCTAAAAAGTTTATTAAAACTGTAGAATGCATGGTTTGTCTAGTCTGTGAAAACGATTCTATTAGGATAACATATACAGCTACCAAATAGTACATTACGTACCTAGGGCGGTAAAATAAAGAAGCGCTCAGATGGCATTTGTGGCCCGAACCGAAGGTAAGGGCCATAAACAAGCGATCTGAGGCCTTCTTTATTACCGCCCGTGGTGCGTACAAAATTTTATGTCTTCTCCTGGGTGTGAAGTGAGATTTGACGCTGCTCCTGTGGGCGGTAAATCTCACTTAGCGCCCAGAGTGACGTAAAGAATATTACGCAAGATATTGAAAGTTGAAACGCAACCTACGTATATATGAAGGTATGTGTCTCGGGTAATGAATTATCGGTTTTTCCTTTAAAAGTAGCTGTAATAATATTATTATCTTTTCTTTTCTTTGATGAAAGACGGTTTGTAGTAATTGCACCTAGAGTGGAGGGATGTAATTAATTGACGGATAAAATAACTTTTTGTCAAAAATGACATTACCGACAACTGCTACAGCTTTGTCTAAAAAAAGATAAAAGATATTTATTCTTCAATTTAGGAACATTACAATGCACTTATGCACGTCAGAGAGAAAAAAGAAACTACCACCGGTTCTAACCCTACACCTCTGACCCGAGAAGTATTACTTAATACCGGCAAGAAACTCGGCGGGACTTACTTTTTCAAAACAGTAATAGTAGTACATTAAAGTTGTATACAGGGTGTCCCATAAAGGACACGTCACAGTGACACTGGAGGTAGATAAGGCCAAGAGGTATCAAACCAACTTAACATGACCCCAGTAAAAGTAGCACGGTTTTCGAGTTATTGCCAAATTAAGGTTTTTCATGAATGTTGACAGTTTTTAACATTGTTAGTGCCAGTGTGCACACAGAAAGGTCTCTAAGTTACTTTTTTTAATGTGTAATTTTTTGATAAAATGCAATTTCTGTTATCTTAATTAACTATTCATGGTGCTGTACACATTAAAAAAACTAAATTTAAGGACCTTTCTGAGTGCACACTGGCACTAACAATGTGAAAAACAAAAAACAAAATTCATGCCATGTTAAGTTGGTTTGGTACCTCTTGGCCTGGTCTACCTCCAGTGTCACTGTGACGTGTCCTTTATGGGACAACCTGTATACATGAATGCGTAGTTTTTCAAGAAGGCATATCAAAACAGCTTGAGAGACTGACAATGTACCTGCCTATTGTGTAATTAGAATAAAAAATAAATACATCGCAAAACGTTTGATATGGTTTCCCTTTCGTCACCAAACAGCTTAAATAATAATAGTCGCGTTTCTCCTACCTCAGGAATAAGATATAAATAGCCGTTTGGTGAAGAAAACCCTGTCTTTCAAGCAAGGCAAAGTTGAGCATCGTAGGAGAAATTAAGAGTCGCCAGGACGCTCGCGTTCCCATACAAACGTAGTTTAGCTCTCATTTTAAAACGACATGCTTTCGAAATTTGGCATGGGCTTTCTGGTAGTACAGATCTATGTCGGTAATTCGTTTTCGTTGCTAAAAATTGTAATCCAAATAAAATACAGCCAGATACAGATTTACATACAAAACTTATTTTTGCTATATTTTCTTTGTATTACAATTTTTAGCAACGAAAACGAATTACCGACATAGATCTGTACTACCAGAATGCCCATGCCAAATTTCGTGGTTCTAAAGCATGCCGTTTTAAAATTAGAGCTGAACTACGTTTGTATGGGGACGCGACATCACGCGAGCGTCCTGGCGACTCTTAATGTTTTAACTCTTGCGTTCCAACTCCCAATAATATTACAAAAATAATATTGTCATAGATATATTGGGCCAATATATCTATGACAATATTATTTTTGTTGTAAAGAATATTGTACGTTCAAGAAGAATTCTGACATCCACAGCTACTAAGGTATGTTCGCCCAATAAGGACCGGTTCCTAATAAAAGCCACCATTTCAAAAATCCCGCTCCTGATACTAAATTGAAATCAAGTCTCGCGCCGATGCTCCTCATTAACCAATTATTGAAGTGCATTGGCATTACTTGGGTTTTACGCCGCCATTCTGTCAGTATGCCTGTCGTGTAGTTCACGTCACGACGCGTAGGTCGTTTTGTATAATTTGTTGGTGTTATTCGATTCATTCAAGGGGTTCTGATTCGTTTTCGCAAGAACTTAACACATGAAAAGGAAAAAGTAACATTTAGGCGTGGATTGTGAAGATAAGGTTATTGAAAGAACTATTTTTTTGTCAAATTAGATTGGTTTGCTCCGGGATGGCGAAGTGCCTAACAAGGACCACCTCCTTGTCGCCAAATAAGGACCAGGCCTTTTTAATATCATGTTTAAAGACTTAATAAGGACCAAGGGCTAATGACTGAAAATGTTCATAATTATGTTGTTTTATGCGTAAAATAGTTTCACTTAGTAAATATAAATACAATACAAAACTGTGTTTTATTAAAATACATAAATCAAGTCAATTATTCTGCGTTTAAGTTTCTGTAGACTTTTTAAGGACCAACAGTACAATTCATGTGAATTTTTAGATTAATCCATCGGGAATGACAAAAACAATTGTTACAATTAACAAAAAATATTAAATAAAAAAATTAAATTATGTAGTTTCGGAATTATCTACGGAACAGGAATGACCCTTATTGAGAACACCCATTCCTAATAAGGTCCATTTACAAGTTTTTTTTAAACAGTGTTTGTCATTAATTTACTTCGGATTCGTGATTTTTACTTAATGTTTGTACTTCTAATATAGGCAATTTGTACATTTCAAATGTTTTTTAAGTTAAAATACTTCTTAAATCAGATTTTTTAAAGATTTACAAAAACCTGGTCCTTATTAGGCGAACTTACCTTATAACACTAGAAATAAAAATAAGCTTGTTATCAGAAGATGTCGTGTCCGCAAAGCATATAATCAGGGATCGGAATTTCGGATGAGGCGGACTCAATTTAATTTTGCTAATACATTTTCCGGGATTTCCCGGAATACCGGAAATTAGGTTAAATATAAACACTATCTAAGGTTATTATTTTTGTTGAATCACTAAATTAAAACAAATATATAAAGTTATACAAAATTTAACATGTAATCAACCTACAGAACCCAGGAGAGCACAAACAGCATTCTTAGGATGATCGCCGACAATGTGTGTTGTCCTATTATGATTAAATTGGTTAAGTCTAAAGCCAACCAGACACTGTCAGTAATAATGACATTATTTCTCTACCCATCCATCTCGTTACATATATATAGAAATAGACGGGTACAGAAATAATGACATTATTACTGACAGTGTCTGGACCGCTTATAGTCCACGCTGCACGAGTCTAATTTTACAGTAATACCGCAAATCGATGTACAGTTTAGCCGTTTGGTACACACATACTAGAGGTCAAAACAAAATTTTTCATCCGCAGTTCTTAAAAAAATTTCCCTTAGGGGTGCTGATTCATTATTTTTTTGTATGTGAAAAAAAAATTTTTTTTTCAAAAACCTATCGTGTGTGGCATCATATGAAAGGGCTAATAGAGGCGGTTCTAATAATATACCACATCATTATATTTCAGCCATTTTTTTTTAAATTAAAACAAAAATAATTTTCAAAACATACCAAGTTTGGGCTACCCCAGATACGATATGACTGGTTTTTTTTTTGGTACTTTGTATCAAAAATGATACTAGATATCCTCATATCTAACCTCAAGAAAGCAATTTTGAAAATAATTTCATCATTGTGTCATTTTTGATATACAGTACCAAAAAAAAAACCAGCCATATCGTATCTGGGGGAGCCCAAACAAGGTTTGTTTTGAAAATTATTTTTGTTTTAATTAAAAAAAATGGCTGAAATATAATGATGTGGTATATTATTAGAACCGCCTCTATTAGCCCTTTCATATGATACCACACACGATAAGTTTTTGAAAAAAAAATGTTTTTTCCTATACAAAAAAAATATGAATCAGCACCCCCTTCTAAGGGTTTTTTTTAAGAACTGCGGATGAAAAATTTTGTTTTGACCTCTAGTATGTGTGTACCAAACGGCTAAACTGTACATCGATTTGCGGTTTCTTTTTGTATACAAGGGGCACTATTATTATAGCTTTTAAGTTTTAACGTAGTTTTAAGTGCTACTAACAAAAATGAGATCACTGTTACCTATCTTAAAAATTAATTGAATTGAAAAAAAATACATTGAAATGGGAAGACGTACCTGCCCCATACAAAAAAACTGTATTTACGTTTGAAAAGAGTTTCTCCTAATATTCCATAATCAAAACACGATACCTATTACGCCCTTAAACGATTCACCACATTTTTTGTTACACCCTGTTTGTAGTTACAACTGATTACCAACGTGTAGGTATGTTAATAAAATTGCTGATAATTGTCATAACCTAAGTATTTTGACAGTTATCACTATTTCCTGACGTTTTATACAATCCCGGAATCTCGGGACTTAAATAAATAATTAAAATAATGTTTTTAAGAAGCCGACTCCATAATTGCTGAGTTTTTCTGGGAATTTGCTAATTGTAGGCATAAAAGCATCCGAATTTCCGATCCCTGCATATAATTCATTTTTTGGTCAGGGTATTCATATTTATAACAAGTTACCCGTCGATGTTTTAAATCTATCATTTCCCGCTCTTAAGAAATACCTACTTGAAAAAATGTCGAAGGGTTATTAGAAGGTTGAGGACTATATAACATACTAGCTACACTGAGTCAAACTCTCAACCTTTTCGATTAGTTAGTGCGTCTAGTTACTATTTATAATTTTATAAACAATAATTTTCTCACTTGAATAAACATTTTAGTAAGTACAAATAATTATAAATAGCATTTCTTATGCAAATCTTAGATGCAGCACAATAACTAGCTCATTCGTACGATTTGCATCATGCTACGCGGGCAGGTGCTTCTGCTGCTCGTGTCACGGTCCCTGGCTGACCTGAACCTCTTAGGTGTGGAGGCCATCCCAAAGTCTCCTGTCGACCTGAAACTTTTAAGTCAGCTGACTGACTCAAAGTCGCTGGTCAAACTGACCCTCGTAAGCGCGTTGGCCAACCTAACATCACGCCCGCTACAGAAAATCACCACCGATAACAAAGATTTCTTGCAAAAGGCTACCGAAGACGAGTATAATACTGAGAAACACGAAGTAACAACCGACGATGGGTACGTACTGACCATGTTTCGAATCACACCTGGAGGTAAATGCACGAAGAAAACCCCCTTGTTGCTAATGCACGGCGTTCTCTTTGCAGCCGAAAGTCTAATAGACTCGGGGCTGGACTCACCCGTGTCTGTCCTGGCTCAGGAGTGCTACGACGTGTGGGTCGGCAACGTGCGAGGCAGCTTCCACTCCCGGAGACACGTGACCTTAGACCCCAATAGACACTTGGAATTTTGGAAGTTTTCGGTGGATGAAATAGGACGTTACGATACTCCCGCCATGGTCGACTACGTGTTGGATGCGACCAACTCGGATAAACTCATCTACATAGGTTACTCCCAAGGCGGTGAAATTTTGTTCATAATGAACTCTGAGAGACCAGAATATGCTGATAAAATTAGTCTTTTCGTTGGCTTAGCACCAGGTTCGCGAACATATAACGCGAAATCATTACCTCTAAGAGCGTTAGTGAAGGTTATGCAGATTTTGCAAACACCACTTGAAGCTATTGGGATATGGGAGGTTTTAGGTCGAGGTCTGCCTCTTCAAGTAATCCTAGATACACTATGCCAAGTAAAGTTATTCGCAGCGACAGCTTGTGAACAAATATTGTCTTTACTAGATTCGCCTCACGCAGACTCCATTAGCCCTGAAACTATTCAAAGATTTTACGAACATTTCCCTGCCGGTACGTCCGTCCAAAATCTAGCTGAATACGGACAGTCTCTAGATTCAACCAAGTTCGTGAAAATGGATCATGGTTTGGAGAAAAATTTAATGGTTTACGGGGTACCTGAACCACCAGAATACGATCTAGGAAAGACCAAGATGCCGTCTGTTATCTTTCACGGCCTGGCAGACCACTTCGTGGACACGAAAGATATGGATTGGGCCGTGAGTCAGCTACCAAATGTGTTGGAGTATATCACGCTGGATGATCCGCTGTGGAACCATCTAGATTTGGTTTTCAGCCGATACTGGAAAGAGAAAATTTTTGATAGGATCAAAACGTATTTAAATAAGTATTAATAACATTTACTTTACTGAGAGTTGTAACCGAATTCAGATCAACTATTTACCTTTGCTAAGATAAATGTGTGTTTTGTTTTTATGGTACCTATCTGAAATTGGTTTTAGATTTTTAAAATGTGTTTTGTTATAATTACCTTTATATACTTAATTAGTCTAGTAATTTATATCAGGGCAGCCTTTAAAAAAAACCTTTAACTAAGTTGAACCTTATTACGGAGTAGGACAGTTGTTCATTGAATTAAGCAGTAAACACTATTTCTTGTGTAGGTACATAATATTGAATATACATCTTAGGGTGGGTTGCACCACGCACAATTAACAGACTCATCAACGTTAAATATGGCGACGGAGCTGTCATCCCATAGAAAACTGTCAAACTTTTCATACAAGATTTTTTTACGATTACGTTTACGTTCACAGACAGTTTGGTGCAACCGGCCCTTATTCAAGCGGAATTTCCGTTTGCAATTTTAATATTTGATTACCAATAACGTCCATATTATATTAATATGTATAATAACTGATAACGTCATTTCAATTCCAACCTCGCAAAATGAGTAGTAATATTTTATTTAGTGTAAAATTTATGCTTCATGAAATAATGCAAACGATAAAGGAATTCAATACACGTATGAATAAAAGTGTGGAAGTTTATTTAATTGGTGGATCCAATGTGATTTACTTACTTTATAATATTGTATAAAATTTATCAGAGTGCTTGTGATATTTTTTAGGGTTCCGTACCGCAAAAGGAAAAAACGGAAGCGTTATAGGATCATTTTGTGGTCCGTCTGTTTGTCTGTCAAGACAATTTTTATTGGGAACGCATGAGGTAACAAATGTAGACACGCAGCAGTGTCTCAAGCCAAGTCCGATAGAAGAGAACTGGCGACGCAGAGGCTGTGTTATATTACACGAATCATTTGGAGCTGTTTTTGACCCCTGCGTAACTCATAATGTATTAAACATACCTAAACATATGAAATTTGGTACATTAACTAGAATCCCAAATTTCATGAACATCAATCGGTTATTGAGATACAAACATCTGAAAGTCGGGGTTTTTCTTTATGACTGATTCACATCTAAAATCTAAATCCCAAATGACTTGGCGTCCAGCTTGATAATGTAGGTATCTATACTTTAAGATCAAGAAACAGCGATTTTTTAAGGATTTGAATACTCCAACAGTTTTTATTTTTACACCCTAAGCACCTTCCGAATTTGTAAAAGCAAAATTGAATTTTAGTGTTGACATATTTTATGATAAAAATGATATGGTACCTTAGTATCAGTAAAAACACACGAAAAGAGAACCCTTTTTTAAAAAATTTGACAAATAAAATTTCTCCACTTGATTAAACACACGGTAAATTTGCATTTCTTATGTGCATAAGAAATGCAAATATCAGACGCAGCCAAATTAAGTAGCTCATTTAAACGACTTGTAACATGGCCCACGGGTGCCTGCTTTTGCTGTTTGTGTTCGGGTCCCTGGCCAACCTGATCTCTCCCGAAGTCTCTTGTCAACCTGAACCTTTTAAGCGAGATGACAGACTCAAAGTCGCTGGTCAACCTAAACCTCGTAAGCGCGTTCGCCAACCTGACATCACGTCCATTAGAGAAAATCACCACCAATAACAAAGATTTCTTGCAAAGGGCTACAGAATACGGGTATAATGCTGAGAAACACGAAGTAACAACCGACGATGGGTACGTATTGAACATGTACAGAATAACGCCTAGGAGTACATGCACGAAGAAAACCCCTTTGCTGCTAATGCACGGCCTTTTCATATCGGCCGAGTGCTTCATAGACTCTGGACTGGACTCACCGGTGGCTGTTTTAGCTCAAGAGTGCTACGACGTGTGGGTCGGCAACTTGCGAGGCACCTTTCAGTCCCGGAGACACGTGACTTTAGACCCCGAGAGAGACTTGGAATTTTGGAAATTTTCAGTGGACGAAATGGGAATTTATGACATTCCTGCCATGATCGACTACGTGTTGGATGCTACGAAATCAGAAAAACTCATCTACATCGGTTATTCGCAAGGCGGTGCATGTTTCTTTGCAATGAACTCCGAGAAACCAGAATATGCTGATAAAATCAGTTTTTTCGTTGGCTTATCACCAGGCGCGCAAACATATTATGAGAAATCTATACCTCTCGGAACGCTATTTAAGGTTATGCAGACTTTGCAAACTCCGCTGGAAGCTATTGGTGTATGGGAGGTTTTGAATCGAGGTCTACCTCTTCAAGTAATCCTAGATTGCCAATGTGCCAAGTAAAATTATTGGCAGCCTGTGATCCAGGGCCGTAGCTAGGGGGGGGCATTAAATCGGGTCAAAAATTTATGAAAATAAAGTTAATGCCCTACCTTAATGTTTGCTATGCCCTACCTTAAATTAGCACTGCCCTATCTTAACTGCAATTCTGGCTACGGCCCTGCTGTGATCAGTTATTGTCTGTACTAGATTCACCTCACCCAGGCTCCATTACCCCTGAAACTGTACAAAGGTTGTCCGAACACTTTCCTGCTGGTACGTCCGTACAAAATCTAGCCTGATACGGACAGTCACTAGCTTCGACCAAGTTCCTCAAAATGGATTATGGCCCGGAGAAAAATTTAATGGTTTACGGGTTACCTGAACCGCCGGAATATGATATAGGAAAGACCAAGGTGCCGTCAGTTATCTTTCACGGCATGGGAGATCACTTCGTGGACACGAGAGATATGGATTGGATCGTCAGTCAGTTACCTAACGTATTGGAGTATATTACGCTTGATGATCCGCTGTGGAACCATATTGACATGGTTTACAGTAAATACTGGAAAAACAAAATTTTTGATAGGTTTAAAGCCTATTTAAATAACTATGAATGACATTTTTTACCGAACATAGTAACCTAAGTTAATAGCTAAGGATACATACACAGATCTGCCCGCCGGATTGGTCTGGCGGATATGCCCGGCGCATAGATCAGTCCATGTATTGGGCGCGAATTGGACACGGATTTGTCCTCGGACACAACTGAATACGCCATACAAATCTGTGCATGTATCCCTAACAAATTTAAATCAGTTTGCTACTTAAATAAAAAGAAATACCTATATGTGTGCTTTCATTTTGTGACCCCTTTTGCTGCTTAATCTTTGACGCTTTATACGTTCAGATGTTTTTTCCTCGCTGTGTGTTCAGAACTTACTGAAAAATAGCTGCTCATATATTTATGAAAAACTGTACGTACAGATGTTATTGGCCTCATGTAGTGTAAAGAATTTATTGAAATTTGAGGCTGCTCAGAAGTATTTGAGGACCTCGCCCGGTACGATATATCTGATGGCGACTGTACCTAGTGATACTAAATATAGCTCAAGCTGAATGTTCCCGCGTTCAACCGTTCCCTTGATTACGAGTTAGTACTTCCCGTTTATACCCGCGAGTACTGGCCTGATGAGTCTTCAAGTAAACCAGTGTAAGGTGAGCTATGAGTCTGTAACCACTAGTCTTTTCTCAAAGTAGGTATTCTAATTAAAGTGAAACTTTTATTCCATCGCCTCGAATTTTAAAGTCTCTCTTCTGCGCGACATGCGTTACATATGTAACGCTGATTCTCGTTTATAGTAAGGTGAGGCTTATTTCATATGCAATAAGGTTCATGTCATGTGGGCAGTCAACCGCGGTATAAAAATCTATATTTCGCGTTTTAGCGTAACTGCAGCGCTGGCACTGTGGTATGGCATGAGACTTACGAACGAATGGGCGAGGGTTCAAACTCCGTGGGACGAATTCTTTTTTTCAAAATTTTATTTTCAATCAGAAAATTACTAAAGTGACCAAGTTTTAGTAATTGTTGAGGACGTCCCGATTTTTGCAATGTTGCTTAATGTTTGAGGTTGTCCGAAAAAAATCTAATTCCGGATACAGTCGCCATCAGATATATCGGAGCGGCCAAGGTGGTCACAAATATCTGAACAACGCCTCTATTGTCAAGACGATAAAGTGCATGTTCAGATATTTTTGACTACCCTGGCCGCTCCGATATATTTGATGGCGACTGTACAAGTTGTTTCTGTGCGTGTATCCCTAATAGACGGAGAGCTGGCCACGTCAGATATGAGACAATAATGAGAGCCACGAAACCTAGATCAGGACATCTGGCTGCTGTAAAGTGGTGGAGGTCAAAGAATGCAAAAAAAAAATTGAAGAAAACAAATTCTAGAGTTCGGGCTTCGATCCAATATTATGAAAAATTATGTCATTAATTAGATTATATAATATCCAAAAGTTTCGGTTGGGGGAAGTACCTACTTACCTAGTGCCAAATGATGTATAATGTAATTTTTGGTTACTCGCCTACTGTTTTTGTTTCCGCAATAATACACAATGTTTTTTGTTCTAATGTTAAAATATAGGCCCTGTTCTCTATAAAGGACACAACTTCAGCAGTTTTTACCTATTTCAGTATTACTTTTTTCCAACTTAAAAACTTTGTTGGTCTGTCACTCTGCTCCACCCATTAAAAGCTGCCAGATGCCCGGATCTAGCAATAGGGATGGTTATGCAATCTAACTGGACTGATGGTAACAAAACTCTCATTATTGTGTCACATCTGACGTGGCCAGCTCTTAGACCATAAGCTAAAGTGTAAGTTTAATTTTGAACTAATTTTTTTTTTTTATCTTTATTTAATTTATAAAGGGGTTTTGAACTAATATAAATCTAAAGTTTTACCAAATCCCGATTTTTAGTCATGTCATCTGGCTATGCTCTGAAACTAATATGTCATAGGAAACAATACAATTGATGGGTTCCCCAATATTTTACTGGGAATCCCGAATTATACACGAGAGCAAAAGTTTCGGTTCACTAGCATTTTCTTGAATATCTCAAATGATATTCATACATACATACAGCCTTGGCCAGAAGTGTTGAGCACCAATGCGATTTTCATACAAAACTGGAAAGTCTAGTCCATCGTTTCCATCTTTGTTTAAGTTATTTTGTCAATTAATTTAAACTAATAGGCATGTTTTGTTGAAGTTAGTAGTAACTGCATAGAATATTTGCAATATGTCGCACCGACTTAAATTTACATTTTTGGTACCTTCTGTTTTCATATTTTTTAAGTACCTTGAAAGTGTTATTAAGTGAAGTTTTCTATATTTATAAATAAAATATAACATTTACCGTTACCGTACATTGTTAGGATAGGGAAATAATGCTTAACATCAAAATTGTAAACAAAAAACACCTATGCTCAATACTTCTGGCCAAGGCTGTACATACATACAATCACGCCTATATCCCAAAAGGGGTAGGCAGAGATCACGGATTTCCATTTGCTACGATCAATGCAGCAACACGGCTCTCCATGAGCCACTCAATGATATTAATTTTAAAGATATTAAAGTTTATGTTACTGACCCGAAATTTTGGCTCTCGAGTGTATAATATACGGCGGTCCCGAAAAAGATGTAGTACAGTCATTTTATTTTGACTTGTATGGGAAAAATGTCAAATTTGGAAATAATTCATAATAGCAGAAGTATTTAGTTGTATGGCTTAAAAGTGATGTTAATCATTGCGTAGACAGAAAATCCTACAAAAAATTTACCTTGAAAAAATCCTCATTTAATTAATTTCTAAAAAATCGCCTAAATAAATATATCAACATTTTATTATTTATTATGGTTCCTTAAGACACGTTATTTATGGATGACGGAAAGTCAGACAAAAAAAAGAAACCCTTCATATATAATTTTGATGAATATTTACTTCCCGATGGAAAGTTTGTAGGATTTTTCGTTCAGTCATCTTAGAATGACATCTTAAAACTATATAAACAAAAAAATTGCTATTATAAAATAATATTTGAAAAAAACGTATCTTTACTGGGCTAATGGTTCTGGTAACAATAAGATGAAAACATTTGATCTCGGCACGCCACTGGAATTCACCCCCCACTTAACGTCAAGTCTACAATGTTCGTAACATTTACTGCTCAATGGGTTAGATATAGACTGACAAGATTAAATTACGCATGTTATAACTCCTCCTTCCTCCTAGCGTTTATCCCGGCTTGGGGTCCGCTTGACAACCTAATCCCATAAATTGGCGTAGGCACTAGTTTATACGAAAGCCATCTGACCTTACAACCCAGGGGGGAAACTAGGCCATTTTGGGATTAGGTCCGGTTTCCTTACGATGTTTTCCTTCACCGAAAAGCGACTTGTAAATATCAAATGATATTCCGTACTTAAGTTCCGAAAAACTCAGTGGTACGAGCCGAGGTTTGAACCCGAGACCTCCGGATTGAAAGTCGGACGTCTTACCGCAAGGCTACCAGCGCTTCTACGCATGTTATAACTATTATAACCCCAAAAACGGCTGAACATTTGATTAAACATGTCTAAGATCACTCGCTAGGAAAACTACTTTCAAATAACCGCATTTAAATCGGTTCAACCGTTTTAATGCTACGGTGCCACAGACAGGTACACAAAGCGTCAACTACACGGAAAAAAAAGCTTCCGGGATATTCTCAATCCAAGACATTATCATCTTGGACATAATTCCTCGTGACAAGTATTTATTTCCTTTACCAAAAATATGATTCTTCGCTTAATAAAACCACGTTTTCTTAAAATAGAAATACAAAAATGTATTGTTTCAAGAGTATATTGAGTAAATAAAAGAGATTGTACTTTCATCAAACAAGTATTATCTGATGTAAAAGAAAACGAGAAAATCTGTAAGAATATATTCGCTTCGTTATATTTAAAACTTTATTTTATTTTAGTTAAAGGAAATAAATGCTTGTCACGAGGAAATATTTTCAACATAATAAAATAATGTTTTAGATTGAGAGTATCCCGGAAGCTTTTTTTCCGTGTAGTACAACTTTGCCTGCCGTGTAGTATTCAGAGCAATGACGCATAGTTTCAGTGTCCGCGAGGCAATTTGAACTTTGTTATCCTCCCCCTCAATATTCAGTATCAGTATCACAACGGGCATGCAAATTGCCATTCACACCGGCTGGTTATCGATCCATCAGAGTTGGGAGCCAGAAAAAAATAAGGGAGATTAAAAACACAGTTCAACGTGGGTCTGGGGGGTGATTTTTGAGATTCGAGCACTCGAAAGTGACATTTAAAACTGTGAATAAAACGATGAAATTATCTTTTAAAAATAAAAGCGATAGAAATTTAAAATAATGCTTATTTAAACTATTAATTCCATGCGAAATAATTGGTTACATACTTTTGTGTGCGATTATTTTGCGAGCTTGAATTTTTTGAATTCGATCGTCCGGCTGTCAAAAATCGGCCCCCAGCTCGGGTTGCACAGGGTGCACAAAACAAAGGGAGTTTAAATACCGCGAGCCATCCGGTTGCCTCTCGGACAGTGTAACTACGCCATTTAACTATAGGTACCAGCAGTGGGTAGGTTATCCTTTATGTTCCACATTTGATTGCAACACTCGCTGTAGATAACCCTCCCGCTATCGTCAGTAAACAAGTGTAATGATAAGGCGCCGCCCGCCAGTCGCGCGCCGCCCGCCCTACGGTGTCGTTGTGGGTTAATCA
This sequence comes from Pammene fasciana, assembly GCA_911728535.1. Taxonomy (NCBI): domain Eukaryota; kingdom Metazoa; phylum Arthropoda; class Insecta; order Lepidoptera; family Tortricidae; genus Pammene; species Pammene fasciana. The sequence continues at coordinate 3,334,716 of OU452275.1, read as the reverse complement.
AGAGCAATTGTGATTAACGATTAACGCCAATGAGTAATGGGTAAGTCAAGTGATTAAATTACGCGTTTAAAAATGGGTTTATCGCATTTCCGTCACAAGTATAAAGATAGAACGTCGCGTTTTTACGGTCGTTAGTTCAGAACCCGACTTGAACCTAGTTTTTGAGGTGGAGGTCCTGAGTTTGAATCACTGCCAGGCCATTTATTTGTGTGTCTTAGAAGTTAGTTTTCTATACATAGTATACATACAGGGTGTCCCAGAAATCGACGTCAAGCCGTGAATGGATGATAGACCAAGTTATAACAGTTATCAGAAAAATACAAAAAAAATCTATCACATGTTCTTCAAAAATTATGGTCCTTTAAAAAAATTACTAGAATATTCACGCCCTGGTCTCTTAACTTCTAGTAATTTTTTAAAGTGACCATAATTTTTGAAGAACATGTGATAGATTTTTTTTGTATTTTTCTGATAACTGTTATAACTTGGTCTATCATCTATTCACGGCTTGACGTCGATTTCTGGGACACCCTGTATATATTTATTTACATTGTAATATAATTATTCCTATTCGAGTATATATAAACCACGCGCGTTATTACTAGTGGTGGTTCTACGTTACTACGTTAGTGGTTCTGTTCCACTTTTTAGGGTTCCGTATTTGAAGGGTTTGCCTATTGCTAAACTTATACTCTGTCCGTCCATTTGTCACAGGATTCTCAAGAACTGTAATAGACGAGCAGCTAAAATTACCTCCTAACTCTTTATAGCATAATAAAGTCTACAAACGGGGACTTTTCCAAGTCAAAGGTACATCATTGTCAGTTATTTTATAATTACTTACGTTTAATTTAATATATTAATGTGAATTTACTTTTTTATTTAGAGAAAAGTACCAGAAATTGGAAAGATATGTCCATTATAATGAAAAAATGAACTGTGAAGAACTCTGGAACATCACGGGATTCGAACCCGCGTCCTTCGGATTACCGGTCCGACGTGTTGAAAGTACGTCGGATCGGCAATCCGAAGGACGCGGGTTCGAATCCCGTGAAGTTTCAGAGTTCTTCACAGTTCATTTTTTCATTTGAATGGATATCTGTTTCCAGTTTGTGGTATTTTTAACTTATTTTTTAACCGACTTCAAAAAAGGAGGAGGTTCTCAATTCGACTGATATTTTTTTATCATTTTTATTTTTTTATCATTATTTTTTTGTATGTATGTTACTCGATATCTCCGTGAATCGTGAACCGATTATCAATTTTTTTTAATCGAACGGGTATAACCCCTAGATGGTCCCGTTGGCATCAAGTCGGGGTCTGATGATGGGATCCTGGAGAAATCGAGGGAACTCTTCAACTATTATAGACACACCTATAGTGATTTCACTATTTTTTAAAGCAACTTGGCCACTTCCTCTTGGAATAGAGGATCCTAAGTGAAGTTGGTTCTTTTTTTGTTTAAAATTATTATGGCAGTAATAGCTCCTCTACATGATGGCCCATCATAGGGACGCAGCTATGCGTTAGAGGGAGCTAACGATATTGCGGTCTCGTTCCGTCGTATAGCTGCGTCCCTATGATGGCCCATCATGTAGAGCCAGCCTAATACCTTATTGACAACCGTCAATGACCTTTGACTTGAAAACATTATAGATCTCAAACTTTATACAAAAACAAAATAATGCAGTACCGTCACGTGCTACAACTTTGGCTACGATGCACAACTTTGCCTGACTTGAAAAACATGGTTTTCTTCACCCAACAGCTATTTATATCTTACACCTGAGATGACCGCCTTTCTCCCATCTCAGGAATAAGATAGAAATAGCTGTTAGGTGGAGAAAACCATGTTTTTCAAGCCAGGCAAAGTTGTGAATTGTAGGCAAAGTTGTAGCACGTGATGGTAAACAAAATAAGAGCCTGACTCATACTTGGTCGGTCTTTAATCAATTAAAGTGATTAGGTTGTAAAAGTGTAAGCACAAAATCAGAGACTACAGAGATATAGACGACCACAGCCTAAGAACTTTTCGAAGCTCATGTCGATTGCGCCATCTATGTCAAAAGCCCCCTAAAGATACCGAATATGTAAGAGAAATGTCACCTGCACACTTGCACAGCTACTCCACCTAGTAACAAATAGCGTACTAGTAGTACACTAGTAGCTACTAGGTGGAGTAGCAGTGCAGGGCATTTCTCTTACATATTCGGTATCTTTAGGGGGCTTTGACATAGATGTCGCAATTAGAGATGCACCGAATATCCGGTTACTATCCGGTATCCGGCCTATCCGGCCCTTATTTTAGTATCCGGCCGGATACCGGATATCTTCGTACTATCCGGCCGGATACCGGATGTAGTCAGAGTCGCCCACTAGTCATACAAAAAAATTTTTATTACACAAATATACGCGAGCACGTGTGTACTTTTGAAAGAAGTTACTCCGTACTAACATAATAAAATTCGTTTTGTTGCCTAGAATTCCTAGGAATGTATCCGCGCGAACGTTCACTACGACACAGGTCGAAACCTGCACGACGCGCACCTGCGAAACTCAAATTGTAGGTATAGTACCGCCGGCCGAATATTCGGCGGCCGGATACCGAATATTCGGCGGAGGGTCAGGCCGAATATCCGGTATCCGGTATCCGGCCAAACTACTATCCGTTGCATCTCTAGTCGCAATCGATATGAGCTTCAAAAAGTTCTTAGGCTGTGGTCGTCTATATCTCTATAGTCTGACAAAATGGAAGTGTTGACATTGCGTGACTGCCTTACCCTATTATATTTGCATAATCTGAAGTGTAAAGCGACATTTACTTGACTACATATTGATGCTTAAGAGGCTGAAAACAGCTTAAGAGGATGTCAACACCCGATGACCTTCAAATTGACTTTACTTAAACAGTCATATAGCTATAACTACTTGTTTTGGGAAAGTAAAAAAAATATATGTTAATATTAATTATATTTCGAAGAACTTTGTCAATTCCGATACACGATTGGACGAAATCGGCTCGATAGAAAATAATTTCAAAGTTACATCTTAAAATTAGCTTTAAACAGTTGTATGTCTTTAGTTTCTTTTTTTTAATTTCAGGTAACTTTATTTGGGGAAAAACGTTATAAACGACTACAAAAAATAAAACTACTTAAAATATGCTAATATTAAAACTACAAAAACTATTTAAAACGGGATATTTACCATGTGAGTTTTCATGCAACTGTGCCGAAATATCGGAAGCTCACAATAAAAAACTCACATGGTAAATATCCCGTTTTAAATAGTTTTTGTAATGTTAATGACCATGTTAGCTTAAAATAATATTAAAACTAGATTAAAAACTAAATAATAATATATATAAAGTTTCTTTAAATTCATTATATTTAAAATTTGCAATGAGCTCCCATACTAATCGTAACGCATTGTTTCTCTTTCACTCCCGCTGAAAAAGATAGGGATGGAATTTAGCTGTTGCCATCCTCTTAAGCTGTGTCCTACGTGGGCGAATTGATCCTGGTTTCATATTAATTAAACAGTAAAGTATACGCTTTCAAATAAAATTAGACTTTTCGCAATAGGGAATATTACGCAAATCCTACGCAGAAATTTGCGTAATATTCCCCTATTACGGGCGGCCTACCACGAAACACGAAAATAAAAATTTCGTTATCTGGTTCTCTGTCACTCTTTCATATTCGAGCAATAGAGAGGCACATGTCAAAATTTCGATTCTCTCGTTTCACGGTAGGCCCTTTGTAAACAAACCGCCTTGGTGCACATATGACATATTTCGTTATAAATTATCTATGAAAACTTGTAAAAAACTGTTTAAGTCCTAGTATGTACTAAGAACTCTATGGTTTACCGGTGTGCTAGTGCTGCACTCTGGTGGCAGAAGATTGCAGTAATACCCCCTATTGGTTTGACTGTATTCGAGAAATCTGGGGAACATAATATTGAGAACGTCCTCTTTCAATTCGGTTGATATGAATGATAAAAAATAGTACATTGCAATTGTGGTCAGGAAAACAGATTATCTATCAAATAAGGTGGCTTTTATACTGGTGCGGTTTCCGCAAGCGGCGCCGTTGCACGAGCGAGACAGCGCTCTGCATGTGCAACTATAGCGCTGTCACGCTTGCACACCGTCGCCGCATGCGATTGCGGTGACAGTGTGATAATCGCCTAAGCATTTGTCAGTTTCCCACTCCCACAGTCAGCGTTCTAAGTACCCACCCCGCATTTTCGTTCTATGCGACTTATTAATAAATAAATAATAAATAAAAAACCTCTTTATTTCCTTATCAACTAGTTTACATTTAATTTACTTATACTTATGTTTTATGTTGATAGGAACCCCTCCTTGGGTATAGGCCTCCTCCGATTCGTTCCATTTGTCTCTATCATTTGCCTTGTTTAGCCAGTTGTCTCCGGCCGTGGCTACTATGTCGTCGTTCCATCATGTTCTGGGTCGCCCTGACTTTCTTTTTACGTTGGGGCCTTTCCATAGAGTCGCTTCTTTAGTCCATCTCTTGTCCTTGTGCGACTTATTAATCTCGAGAAACCATCTCCCCCGACGATCCGCTTTCTCCGTTCTCCCCAGTGTTTTCGTTCGACGCCCCGCTGTTATCAGCAAGATAAGGAAACAGAATCGATCGCAGCAGGAAAACGTGCGGCGAATGAAAGTAATCTAATGTAGCAAACGTGTAGCGTGTGTTCCAAATGGCGTGGTGATGGACGTTTTAACTGTTTATTAATGGATAATGGAATACGGATGTTGACATGGCAAACGTTAAAAGGTGCGTTCGCCGTTTTTATTTATGCGATTGTAAGGGTCAATTTCTCATTGTGACACAGGGGTACTTTATAAATTACAGAAACAAAACTCAATATTTAATACCGTTGCCTTAATTGAGGTTTAGCGATAAGAAAATTTGATTTCACGCACTAGTGTTTTTATTTTACAGCGTTTAAATTGCGATTGCTTGAGTGTTTTTCTATAACATGACTTATTTAGATTATTTTTAAGTGTATTTACCATTGCTAAATATATTTAATGTGGAAAATTTTCAATTTGATGAAGTTAATAAATAAAAAAAACCTAAGTGTACGTACACTTAGGTAAAGTGTACCTACTAATAAAGTAAAGCCACCAATATCATCATCATATATTTAAGAGCCAGGCTCTTGTCGGTGGAGCAATTTCCATGCCTGTCTGTCATTTGCCTTCTCCTTTACAGCCTGATAGGACACGACGTTTATTTTTTCCTTTACTTGATCCATGTATGCTCTCCTTGGCTTTCCTGGCTTCCTTTCTGCCTCAACTCTACCTTCTATGATATTTTTTATAAACTCATCATGCCGCAGCAGGTGTCCAAGCATCTTCCCTAATAATTTGTTCCTAATATTATATTTCTCTTTATTTCGGTACAAAATTTTAAAACATTATAAAGTGCAAAAAAAAAAAACACAAGTGCTGAGATATACACGCATCAGCTCTAGAGCTGTTAGTGTATTAATAAATAATAATAATAATAATAAGAGAGTAGCGACTCCACGTACCTGAGTGCCCCTGGGGTGCCATGTCGGATGGTTGGACAGGCCCCCCGCCTCTGGCTTGCCTTAGCCGGCTGTCCAGAGTGGGGTTGTTAGAGCTGTGTTCTCGAGGGTAGATGTGGAAACCTAAGTGGCGAGTTGGCTATATGTTTAAAGTCCAGTGACACCTCTCTACCCCTAGCCCCCGCACCGGTGTTGCCCTTGAGCCATCTTTGATGTCGCTTTTTATGGGGGTCCATCTTGCGGAGGGCGAGTCACCGTCTGCCGGAAATAAAATTGGATACCGTTTTATTAGGCAGGCGTCCGGTTCTTCATCCAATAGCCCAGTAATCAGTCCATACTATTCACCCAATAGCCTAGTAGATTTTAGACTCCATTAATTCTCAATAGTCCTTACACCATGGCGGGTGCTGTCTCTGCGTGCGTCCCATGACACGGGCAGGGGCAGCATCCGCTTAGTGTACCCCTCACTTTTCATTAAATTGTCGAAAGGGCCTCTGCGCGTTGGCTTCGGCTCCGCATACGCCTCCCAAAGGTCCGGAACACCATTGTTCCGTGGTCGGGAAAGACATACAAACATAATAATAATAAAATATTGTCTCCCGTCAGTGAATCAAACGACGTTATTTAATAAACTCAATCTCATTTTTCACTTTCGTCAAATAACGTTCATACTATTTTATATTCATCTCTTTGTTTCAGATTCAAGAACCCGGAGAATATTCTCGAGAAGTTCGAGAATATTCCAGAAGCTCAAAGAATAATGCAAGGCAACGCATGGAGCGCGCTGGGCGGGGCCGTGGTGGGAGCCGGCTCGGTGCTGGTGGTCGCTGCCTTCATTCTGATGTGGAGGAAACCAAGGAAGAGGGATCAGCCAATGCTGGCGCCGATGGATGTGGGGCAAAACGTGAGTTTTTTTTTCTTTTTTTACTTAAACAGCTTGAAAATAGATTGTTTGCTGTCTAAAAACAGTGAGCTAACTTCGATTTTGCGACGAACGTGAGAGAAAACGACCTTGAGAAGACCTGAAAATTAGAATGTCAATCAAAGATTCGAACAGCCAGGAGATATTCTCGAGAAGTTCGAGAATATTCCAGAAGCTCAAAGAATAATGCAAGGCAACGCATGGAGCGCGCTGGGCGGGGCCGTGGTGGGAGCCGGCTCGGTGCTGGTGGTCGCTGCCTTCATTCTAATGTGGAGGAAACCGAGAAAGAGAGATCAGCCAATGCTGGCGCCGATGAATGTGGGGCAAAACGTGAGTTTTTTTTTTCTTTTTTTACTTAAACAGCTTGAAAATAGATTGTTTGCTGTCTAAAAACAGTGAGCTAACTTCGATTTTGCGACGAACGTGAGAGAAAACGACCTTGAGAAGACCTGAAAATTAGAATGTCAATCAAAGATTCGAACAGCCAGGATATATTCTCGAGAAGTTCGAGAATATTCCAGAAGCTCAAAGAATAATGCAAGGCAACGCATGGAGCGCGCTGGGCGGGGCCGTGGTGGGAGCCGGCTCGGTGCTGGTGGTCGCTGCCTTCATTCTGATGTGGAGGAAACCAAGGAAGAGGGATCAGCCAATGCTGGCGCCGATGGATGTGGGGCAAAACGTGAGTTTTTTTTCTTTTTTTACTTAAACAGCTTGAAAATAGATTGTTTGCTGTCTAAAAACAGTGAGCTAACTTCGATTTTGCGACGAACGTGAGAGAAAACGACCTTGAGAAAACCTGAAAATTAGAATGTCAATCAAAGATTCGAACAGCCAGGAGATATTCTCGAGAAGTTCGAGAATATCCCAGAAGCTCAAAGAATAATGCAAGGCAACGCATGGAGCGCGCTGGGCAGGGCCGTGGTGGGAGCCGGCTCGGTGCTGGTGGTCGCCGCCTTCATTCTGATGTGAAGGAAACCAAGGAAGAGGGATCAGCCAATGCTGGCGCCAATGGATGTGGGGCAAAATGTGAGTTTTTTTATTTATTTTTTCTTCAGCGGCTTGAACATAGATTGCTGTCTAAAAACAGTGAGCAAAATTCAATTTTGTTGCAAGCGCTAGACAGAATTATCTTTAGGCTTTAATATTAGAATGCCAATCAAAGGTCCTAACAGCCGGCGGATATTCTCGAGAAAAACGAGAATATTCCAGAAGCTCAAAGGAACTTAATGAAAGGTAATTACATGAAGCCTTGATGGTGGAAGGCCTGCTCTGTGAGGCTCAAGCTATTTATTTTCTTTTTTATCTAGCTTTAGTATGAAATGTCCAGTGTAAAGTGAACCTTGGCTTCACAATTAAAGTCCGTGAACATATAAATCCGTAAGTACGTGACTTTTAGTTTATGTTCTACATGAAATTATAGTATGTTTGTTGTCATTACCGTCCTAGCAATGAAATCGAGGAATACAGCAGAGAAGATGTTATACGTGTGTTATACACACTGAAACCTAAGGTGATAGAGACAAGCATATACAGGGTGTTTTTTTCAATAACTAGCCATATTGTGGGAGGTAATTAAGTAAGTCATACTGAACAACTTCTTCTATGGGACCAACCCCGAAATCCCAAAAAACTTTTTGACATCTCATACAAAACGTCAACGTCTGATGGGCTGAAATGTATGAAAAAGCCAAAAACTTTTTTGAGATTTCGGAATTGGCCTCATAGTAAAAGTTGTTAAGTATGGCCTACCAAACCACCTCGCATTATATGGCTATTCATCATCATCCTCCTAGCGTTTGTCCCGTACTGTGACGGGGTCCGCTTTCCTACTTTTCTCCTTCCACTTCGCTCTATCCTGGACATCGGTTTCCGCTAACCCACAGGCGTTTAGATCTTTGGCGACTACATTACGCCACCGTTGCCTTGGTTTGCCCCTTCTGTTCGGAAATGGTAAGGCGAAACTAAGGGCTCTGTTGCCTACGTATTCAGGCGGCCTTCTCTTGACATAGTTATTGAAAAAACACCATGCCTATCGGGACAAAAATATAACTTATTACTAAATTATCTTCACTTTACCACGGACTAGCAAGCGCAGCGTAGGACGTCCATTCACAAGATGGACAGACAAAAGATAAAAAGATAAAAAAAGATAAAAGATATTTATTCTTCAATTTAGGCACATTACAATGCACTTATGAACGTCAGAGAGAAAAGAAACTACCACCGGTTCTAACCCTACACCTCTGACCCGAGAAGTATTACTTATTACCGGCAAGAAACTCGGCGGGACTTATTTTTTCAAAACAGTACTACAAATACATTAAAGATACTATATACAATAATGCGTAGTTCTTCAAGAAGGCATATCAAAACAGCTTGAGAGACAGACATGTACCTGCCTATTGTGTAATTAAAATGAAAAATAAAAATAAAATCCAAATCTGACTGCTTCGCAATACGTTTGATATTCTTTCTTACTTGAACTGTGTCCTCTAAATGTTAGATGATTTTATAGATTCTGGTTTGGGCCATGCATATATGTCTGTCATATAGTCCTCGACCCTGTAATAACCCTTTGACATTAAAGTTTTTTTCAAGTATTTCTTAAGAGCGGGAAATGATCGAGACGATCTTATAAAGGTCGCCGGAAGACGCTGGATGCAAGTCGCTTCCGACCGATACTTATAGAGGTCCAAAGGGGAGGCCTATGTTCAGCAGTGGACGTCTTATGGCTGAGATGATGATGTGATGATGATGATGAAATTTTCTTTTAAAAAATATGAAAGCAAATACCTACCTATATTGTATCAAATTAGTATTTAAATTAATTCGCCCTTATACAAGTTAATCTTCACTTTCTTGATTAAAAAGTTGGGTTTATAAATATCCCTTTGATGTTTCTTATTTAAAAACAACTTGGTAATATAGATGCTTACAGAAATCGAAGGATTTGACGAGTATTTTTATCGACTTTCTACTCAAAAGGATCTTGTTTACTTCTAATAATTTGTAAATATAGCATTTATATCGTCAGTTTCAGAGTAAAATGGCTGTGACATACGTACGGATGGACGGACGGATGGACAGACGGACATGACAGAACTATAAGGGTTCTGTCTTTGCCATTTTGGCTACGGAACCCTAAAAGGAAAATTGAAACTTTATTTGAAAATCGAATGCAGAATAGTACATTTCGATACTAGGTCGGAAAGGATGTCATTATTCCACAATTCCGAGACATTTGGCCACGAGCCGCAGGCGAGTGGCAAAACTCGAGATTGAGATTCCGTCCGTGGATCGAACGACGTTTTTTAATATAGTTGCGAAAAAATTATAAAATGGACAATTAGTGGCTTTTGAGGTTACTATATCCGAACACTCGCGCGATGCGATGCGGGGCGGTGACCATGAATCCTAAGCTGTGATTGGCTGGAAAAGTAAAAAGTGCTGTGCGAGAAATCCAACTTCCCGCACTATAAACTACTACTAGAAAAGCACTTTTTTGAGCAACTGTGTTAAAAAACATATTTATATACCTAGTAAAAAGCATCAACCTATCCAATTAGGTATAGTTTTCGTTGATTTACAAACTGATGTTTGTATTATGTTTTCAATTTCAGTCAAGTAATGGTTTCACTTCCACAGAAACCCAAATTACTTCGTGTTTTGGTAATCTAACAAGTTACCCTATTTGCATCTCTTTACTAAATACGTCAAATGATAGTGACACACGCAACGCAAAACACAACCTAACATAGACATACTGTCCCTAGACCTGCCATGATAATAACAATACCAAGATTGAGCGGGATGGTCTTATTACACTTTCCATAGATATGACAGAGAAGGCGTTCTCAACTCAACCTTGTGATTATCGCTTACTTCCAAAAGGTCCTAAGTACATTAGACACGTTTATTACCCTCCACCGCTCTTTGAAGGGTAACAATGAAACCGACTAAAATATGTAGGTTAGTTACGGTATGCTATAAGCCATCTTGAAACGTGTTTTAAAATCAGTCGGGCTGCATGTATTCTGTCCTTTTTGGTGGGTCGCGTGTTTTAAGAGTCGCCAGGACGCTCGCGTTCCCATACAAACGTAGTTTAGCTCTCATTTTAAAACGACATGCTTCAGAACCACGAAATTTGGCATGGGCATTCTAGTAGTATAGATCTATGTCGGTAATTAGTTTTCGTTGCTAAAAATTTTAATACAAAGAAAATAAAGCCAGATACAGATTTACATACAAAACTTATTTTTGCTATATTTTCTTTGTATTACAATTTTTAGTAACGAAAACGAATTACCGACATAGATCTGTACTGCTAGAATACCCATGCCAAAGTTCGTGGTTCTAAAGCATGTCGTTTTAAAATGAGAGCTGAACTACGTTTGTATGGGGACGCGAATTCACGCGAGCGTCCTTTAGCCCAGCAACATAACTCACAGAAGAAGTAAATTATCTTTGATCCAGTAGCCCGCCCACTACACGTACAGTCGTCACAGTCGACGACAAAGATTTGAACACTTTCCTATCTTACTTCCTTGTAATAAGGTGCAAAATTGTAAGCATATCTTTTACGTCCGCTGTACCTAAGTGGGAGTTTGCGTCACTATTTCTCTCAGATACGTAGACCAAATTATAGGTACCGTAATACCTCCCTAATATTGTTCAAAGCTCTCAAATATTGTCGAAAAAGTGACTTGAATATTCATTCAGATGTGGTTTTTATTTACATAACACAGTTCTGTGACGAATTATACCCATAAAAGAATTTAATTATTAAGAAAATTATTTATTACATCTTCAAATTGAGTAGCATAGTTGCAGTAGGTACTGGACTAACAGTTGGGAGGTTTAACAGTACCTTCATTGCCAATACATATTTGCTTGATATTTACACAAACTCGCGTTTCTACTCAAGCCATCACTAGCGCCATGTACTAATGCAGCAGGTCTCAATTCCATACAATTTATTCTCACAACGGTTGCTGGGCTTACCGTAGTAAAGCACGCCTTAAGGCTGGCTCTACATGATGGGCCATCGTAGGGACGCAGCTATACGACGGAACGAGATCGCAATATCGTTAAATCCCACACACACAGTACAGTGTAGTCATTCGTCTTTTTTTCTTCATGTACACTTTATTCTCTAAAATAACTTCTAGAACAACTTGGGCCCTTATGCGGCAAACAGAGGTAATAGAGGTATCCGGTGTGTATTCATTTGGCCGAATAACTTTTGCCAAATAATTATTTCGCAACCATTTCATTTCCCAACTACATGCATAGTTGGGAAATGAAAATTATCTACTAGTAGTCCGCCTCGAACTGAGAACTCGCGGTTCACTTGCAAACGAGTTGACCAATATAACAAGACCCTAAGGACGATTTTTTTTCTCCTTCTAGCTCCATAACCACTTGATCGATCCTGTTCATATACGAACTTACAAATTTTATGTATCTCCGCTACAGCCCCAAGAAATTTCATAAAGATCAGAAAAACGTTACTAAAGTTATCGTCGGACAAACTATCGAAATCAAAAAGCCATCCAAATGCCGAGACGCCCCAGTAGCCAGGTGACAGTTCGGTCTGGAGTTGTTTGTAAGAACTCACTTCGCTTACGCTCCGCGAGTTCGACTAGGTTAGGTGTTATATGTAAAGTTTGGAAATCAATTACGGTAATACAATTTTCGGAGAATAATTATTTGTGGGTTGTCAATATGGCGTTGCTGCCATAAAAATCACTTAAAAATAAACTTTTTTACCAACCGACAATGATGTACAGTCAACCAAGAAAGTGGTCTACCAGTTTTGACAAAAGTTTCGGTGAGATCTAATGATCGCTAAGGTTGACATTTCTAACGGAGTTTGAAACATGCACGACCTTGTTGTCTCATGACGTTCAAACGAACCTCAACTCAACCGTAGGGTGGTAAACCACATTTTTCGTCAACTGTACATTGACTTGAACACGTCACATTTTAGGCGAACGTGATTTTTATTGGATTGTGTCAGTCCAAATATAATTTCATCCATGCTGAGATATTTATCCTGGCAACAGACATTCGTATACTGAATAATTCGTACGCGTTTGATTGCAAACGGTTTTATTTCTTTCATAGGCTTTACCTGCTTTATTCATGCTTCTACAACTGTAAGTTTTTGAGCAACAAAAGCTAAATGTTGGCAAATTTTAGCTAAGTTTTAACACATGTTTATCGATAGCGGCGGCGCAGGGCGGCTCCGGCAACAGTGTTAAAAGATAAAAAAAGATAAAAGATATTTATTCTTCAATTTAGGCACATTACAATGCACTTATGAACGTCAGAAAGAAAAAAGAAACTACCACCGGTTCTAACCCTACACCTCTGACCCGAGAAGTATTACTTAATACCGGCAAGAAACTCGGCGGGACTTATTTTTTCAAAACAGTAATAGTAGTACATTAAAGATAATATGTAATAATGCGTAGTTCTTTTAGGACGCAATAGTTAAAATATTAATTTCTTTAAATAATTCTCTAACTGATGTACCTGCCTTTAAGGGGCTACTTTGAAAAATCATAGGTTTTTTCAAACGCTCTAGTGACTAAACGGGTAATGGGACTGAATTTATTTTCGAATATATACAGGGTGGAAAGATAAGTCGGGCCCTGGAGGGAAACTACCTTAAAACGTTGAGATAGCTCAATACACTGAAAGGAAACATTCCTTTATTTTTCCTAAAAAGTAAAACTGCATTCACAGAGTTTTTTTCTAATTTTCCCTTTTTTCGATACTAAAATTGTATGATTTTTCTTTTTTCATTATTTATGGCTTCTCTTGTGCCGTAAATTTGGTTGGTATTAAGAAGTTTGTATTCTTGTTGGAAATGGGATCGTTTGTCATGAATTGTCATAAAAATACTTTGTGACAAAAATTACAAAATGAGGACTTTTTTTGTGAATTGTACATTTTCTCGAAAATTTGTAAATGCAGATATGTATCTATTTAAAAACAAAAGAATGTTTCCTTTCAGTTAATCGAGCTATCTCAACGTTTTAAGGTAGGTTCCCTCCAGGGCCCGACTTATCTTTCCACCCTGTATTACTAGACTACCCAACTAACATATACTCTTGTTTTTGGCACAAGCCGAAACACGATTGCTGAAAGTTGCCTCGATAGAAAAAAAAACCGAAGTTGGGTCCTTTTTCCCCTTATTTTTCTTAGCATACGTAAACTATAAGAGATTAAGCAATGTAACTAAGTAAAAAATATGGTATTCTAGTTTATCTAAAAAGTCACAGAAGAAAAATAAGACAAAACTTTATAGATTCGCTTATTTATCGTAGTTTGGTCAAAAAATCCATAAGAGCGCTGCATCTCTTTCTTTCGTGCATGGGAGCCATAAACGTGTCTCTAACGGATGGGCTTGGCTTGTCCGAATCGAAGAACGGCCTTAAGTTATACATAAAGCGAAATATTGTATGAAAATCCTTTGTACCATCGTCGGCGATGCTGCAATATACGTGCGACCATTAAAGCTCTAAGCTCTATTGAAAAATATGCACTAGTAGTCCGATCTACACAGTCTCAATTCAAGAAGTCGACGATCTGAACTTTTATTTTATTTTTTTTATTTTTTTAAAACCCTACTTTCCGTCACTTGTTAATAAAGTCAAGTCAAATAAAAGTCAATATTGTTTTTATTCAAGCAGGCATAGCAACAAGGACTTTCGAATCGTTTTTAACTAGTATTCCGCCTCGAACTGAGACCTCGCGATTTACTTGGAGGATTATTTTTCTCCTAGCTTCGTAACCACTTGATCGATCCTGCTCATATACGAACTTACAAATTTTATGTATTTCTGCTACAGCCCCATGAAATTTCATAAAGATCAGATAAACGTTACTAAAGTTATCGTCGGACAAACTATCGAAATCAAAAAGCCGTCCAAATGCCGAGACGTCCCAGTAGCTAGGTGACAGTTCGGTCTGGAGTTGTTTGTAAGAACTCACTTCGCTTACGCTCCGCGAGTTCGATAAAATCAGCTTCAACACGTCAGCATTATTTCCCAAAAGACTTCGCTTTCGTATTTGTAACCTTCGCTTTGTATAAAATTCTCTTGATTTATTTTACCGAAATAAAAAATGGCGCTTAACTCGATTTGTCTTCATTCAGTCCTCTGCCTTGGCCTTGACACAATTTTAAGGAAAAATGTTTTTTTATGATTTGCTTATACCTATATTCTACAGTCGCCATCAATCAGATATATCGGAGCGGCCAAGGTGGTCAGAAATATCTGAACAACGTCTCAGCCAACGTCAAGACGATAAAGTACGTGTTCAGATATTTTTGATGGCGACTGTACTTATTTTATTGTAAAAGATGAAAAAACTCTCCAATAAGAGACTTGAACAAATTAAAAATTATCAAAAAAGGTCGCACAAGCAATTCAAATTTTAACGAATATTACGTGGGTGACCCATTTTAAGTATGAAAATAAAAACAGCATAGATTTTTTATAAAATATACTATCCATAGAGTACCGAACTCTTTAGTGCTTTAGCCGCTCGCGCATGCGCATAACTGATCTGTGATACTACCTAATCATGGTTAAAAGTGAAATAAACAACACATTTTCTTTTTTGTAATTTTAACACGAATACTAGAATGAAACGGCATACTACTGATACTGTGCCAACGGAAAGTATTCAAAATTGCGAAATTTTCGACATATGAAAATTTCGGAAAATTCTTACTCATTTGTATGGAAATTGAAACTAGCCTTAAATTTCATGTAATTCTTGCAAAATTCCCGAGAATATTTCCAATTAGTTGGAAAGTTTTCGCAACTTGCACATTTGTAGCGTAGCCGAATAAAATCAGAATCAAAAATATTTTGAGATCTCATCAGCAATAGAAATGCTTAAGCGAACAAGCTGTTCAAAATGACCTTGACTTTATTGCTAAGAAAATAAATTCATGTGAAGATAAAAAATATCTCACTCGCTAATCAACTTTTGCTGCCATTACATAGTATTAAATTCAGTAATGTGATTTTTGCTCGAGGCTGACTTTGTAATGGACTAAGAGCTGGCCACGTCGTATGTGACACGATAATGAGAGCAACGAAATGTATATAGGTAGACTGCTATGCTATTGTTATTACTTAATCTGGCAGTCTGGCAGCTTTAAACCGGGGGGTGCAGGAGTGGCAGACCAGAAAAGTTGGTAAAAAATCAAGCGAGTAACGCTAAACTTAGAGTGTTAGATTTAGTACGATATCGTGGCATTTGATGTATATATTTGGATTATAACGTTGACAAACATGTGAGTTGGGGGGGAAAGAGGCAGGTTAAAGTTAAATGCATTTATACTGGTCGCCTGCGGTTTATTTCATTCCGATATGTGAAAAATGTTTGAAATTAATCAGGCGCTCGAATAAGACTCGTTAACTGACAGCTTTCCGTACCGAAACGATATTACTGATAGTTGTTTCTTAATAGAATATCGACTCTAATGGCTATGATTCTCGGTTTAAGTTGTTATGTAAAATTATGTGACATATTAGGGTTTGTCCTGATAAAGTACTTAGTTTACGAAGCCACATCATAATACAGCTATTCCACGCTAGATTGCGCTGATATCTAAAAGAAATTATAGATAAGACGTAATACTTCCAATCGCTGACATATCTCAAGCGAGTCAAAGATAATAAACCAATATATAAGTGTGCCGCATCCTTATGACACTCACGGTCTAGTTATACTGGCAATTCAGGAATTCGGCTAGCCAACCTGCACACAATTAGGGAATTAGGAATATAGTGCCGCCTAATTTGTCGATAAAAATATTAAGAATGCCGTTAATGTCCGAAACCAAAACATCATATAAGACTGTAAATTATGTGTTTCAATAGGACTATTTGGCGTTAATCTGATCTATCCGTACTTAGGGCTCGTCCACATGTGCGCGGTGCGGCGCCGCCGCCGCAAAGCGGTGCGGCGCCGCAGGAATTTGCGACGCCGCACCGCTTTGCGGCGCCGCAGAGCGACACCGCAAATTTCTGCGGTGCGGCGCCGCACCGCGCGCGCGGTGCCGCAAAATAGCAGTGCGGCGCCGCGCCGCGACTGCGGCACCGTTAGTTTGTTATTAACTAACTAACTATTTTGGCGCAAAGATCCAAAGACAATCTTGGCCTCCGAAATGAGAGCACGCCACCTATCCCGATCCTGCGCTACTTCTTCTTCTTCTTCTTGGATATATAAGACCGTCATAAGACCTATCATTATGTATGGCTGTGAGGCCTGGTCCCTAACTCTGAAAGAAGAAAGTCAGCTGTTGGTAGCGGAGAGGAAAGTTTTCCGTAAAATTCTGGGACCTACCAAGAGAGATGACGGTACCTGGAGGATCCGAAGGAATGCCGAGATAGAAGAGTTGGTGGCCGGACCCAATATTATAGGCGAAACAAAAGCCCATAGACTTCGCTGTCAAGAAAGCTTTCTTGGGACGACCGACTGGTCGCCGTCCGGTGGGTCGGCCCAGATATCGTTGGGGAGTTTGTTATTAACAAGTTTATATTTTGTAAGCAGTTAATTTATATTTATATAAAAGTTGTTAAGTTTGTACCTAATCATTAATATGTAGCCATACTTGAATCGATATTGTTGATGAATTGATGTTTATTATACTCATATGAATGTTATTGATTTTGATATGGATATCAAATAAGTAGTTGATTTTTAAAATATGTGATTTCTCTATGATCTCACTATACTCTTATAGTAGTTAGGGTCAATCCTAACATCTCCAGAGGTCCAGCTGGTTTTCTAGATAAATACCGATGAGCTACTTTTTCATTCGAGGAGATACTTTGCTTATCACTTATCAGTTCATGAAAACATACTATTTACATTCGGAAACAGTTTTGGAATTTGTTGCCATTTATTTTCAACGCCTGATAGTTTATTTTCAAATGACCTCCATCTACCTACATCTTTTTTTTTTTCTGTGCCTTCTTAACAGCAACATAAGTATTCAACATTGTTTTTTCCCGAGGCCTTGGAGCTGCATGGTGCCGCCGCCGCAGCGCGGCGCCGCAATACCGTTTTGCGGCGCCGCGAGTGCGGTGCGGCGCCGCACCGCGGCAATTAGCGGTGCCGCGGTGCGGCGCCGCAAAAGCGACGCGGCGTCGCAAAATCCTGCGGCGCCGCACCGCTTTGCGGTGGCGGCGCCGCACCGCGAACATGGGGACGGGCCCTTATCGATATTTTATTAAACTAATTTAGGTTACATAATATATTCTACGGTTGCCGCGATAGGTGAGTCGACCCGTGACCACGAACGCTGTAAAGTGTTCGAAACGTCGGGATGTAATTTAAAATTCAGTATACGCGATATAATCCGTTCAAAGTTGTTTTATTTCTAATTTAGGTTGTTAATAATTGTTAAACCGAACCCCTAAGGGATTATTTTGGTGAAAAAAATATTACCTAGGTATATCATACGTTATAGAGCGTGAAGAGGTAACAGACAGACATATTATTTTTATTGGTCATAATAGTCATATCAAACCTTCATCAATGCATAAAAAGTTAAAATACTTACAATTTATTTCTTACGCTGTGTCCTACGTGTGACTCGGAGCGACGCTAAAGAAACGAACAGCCGACCAGCGATTGAAGTGTCCTACGAAGCTACACATCACGCGAACGCGAAGCGGCACGGCGCGAAATGAAGAGAACGCGATTTTGTTTGTTGAACGTTTGTTGAATATATTCGCGCGTATTAGACGCTTATAGAAAATATTAAACAAACGCTCAACAAACAAAATCGCGTTCCCCTCATTTCGCGCCGCGCTGTTTAATGTAATTATTTTAATATGCATATTACTGGTGAATACGTCAGCAAAAAATAATAGAAAGCGCTGGTAGCCTGGCCATAAGACGTCCGACTACCAAACTGGAGGTCTCAGGTTTCAAACCCCTAACCGTACCGCTGAGTTTTTCGGAAATTTTGTAGGTACGAAATATCATTGCTATTTTCCAGGCGCTATCCAATAAAGGAAATTATCGTGAGGAAACCGGACTTAATCCCAGTTTCCTCTCGGGGTTGGAAGGGCAGACGGCATTCGCTTTCGAAAAACGCCAATTCTTGGGAATAGGTTGCCAATTAGACCCCAAGCACAATTGAGTTATGGCAAAAGCCGGAACAAACGCTAGGAGGAGGATGATGATGGCGTATCCAAATTTTTTTTCAAGTATAAAATTTTAAACCAATAAAAAATAATATAACTGAGACAACTTTGGCAGTTTTTACCTAGGCTGAGGATGGACAGACGGTCAGACGGGCATAGCGAAACTGTAAGGGTTCCTATAGTAACCGCAGAATTAAGTGGCGACTGAGGTCATAAAACTTCTCTTACACACTTGACCGGCCACTGCAAGAGAGAAGGAGACAGCATTATGAACTCAGCCGCCATTTAATTCTGCGGATACTATAGTTGAATACCGATCCCTAATAGTGGAGTACTGGAACGCCTTTTTAACCTATAAAAATGAAAGAACTCACAAGTCTGATTTTATTTTCTGACCTGTCAGAATACGTTAAGTATTAATAATGAAAATATTTTCTAACAATTGTTAATATTGCGCTAGGTATAACATGTATTTGATTGCTACACAGAGGAAAGATTATGCAAGTTTTATTTTTCTCCACCAGGCCTTATAACGGTTATGCCAAGAGCATAAGTATGTCATCTTAACCATGTGCCATTCGTTTAGAATTTAAGGTCACTTATATTTTTTTATAAATTATTTTCTACTATGCTCACATAATCTATAGACCAAACTATTATAAAATGACAGATGATGTTGAAATAGTGGAATGCAATAGTTTGATAAAGAAAAATATATCTTATTTAATCTTTTCTTAGTGGTATTAACAAATATCTATATAATACGAACACACACTTAGCATGTTACTCTGATTGTTACTGCGCTTTTTGATTTGACATACTATATATTCTCTAATAAAAAAAATTGCACTAACGTAAAAATTGTTCGCGTACCGTAGTATAAAAATCAAGCTTCTAAATCAATTCAATCCAAAGATATGGCAATTTTAATAACGATTACCTTATTTTCTAAACTTTCCAAGGAACCCATAGGGCACTTCCCATAGATTAGAATCATGAAATTTTGCAAGAAGGAAGGTAGATCATAAGTATAATGTCCGAAGACGGGTTAATTTGTGGCTCGATCACAAGAAAAATCGGATCATAACGCTTACGAACTTACAAACCCATAGACCTGCGAACAAAATCACGAAAATTTGCAAAAAGTAAGTCTTACAGCATAAGTAAAGGAAAAGATCTATCTTATTGAATTGTGTCCTTATAGCCTTAATGAGTATTATAGTAAAACCCAAAATAGTCAAATGTAATTGCATGCTAGTCTAATAGTTATTGTAAATATGTATTACGACTGTAATAATGCTACACCGATCTGGTAAAATTGTATTGAGACTAATCAACATATATTCCACAATTGTAACACCTCTAATGTAAACATACAATTTATGGCAATAAATGAAATGAAAAATGAAATGAAAGATTCTTGTTCCATAATAAATAAAAAGCTTTAAAAATTGGGTCCTTAATCCAATTTTTCTTTTCTTGTTAAAATGGTGTGATGTACGGAACGGCGCGAGTTTGACGGATACTTAGTAAGTAGCTGTTTTTTTTCGGTGCACTGTGCAGCAATGTTAGGTTATTGTTAAATTCGTGTGATGTACGGAATCCTCAGAGCACAAGTCCTACTCGCACTCGGAAGGTTTTAATAAGTTATATTAGATAATAAGTAAATTAACCCATCAAATAACAGCCATTTGTACTATTTAAGCGAAACGTTCATGAACAACTTTGAACTAAGTATGTTTAAAGGGCAGTCGTGATTTTAGAATAAACTTATTTTATTTATTTTAATCTCAAGAGCGGTAAGTACATATTGTTATCCAACCTTATCCTATCTTAGCCTATTAAACTTGAACTTTTATCGATACAAATATCGACTTTGCGCAGCATTTGAGTAGCGAGTATTTCAAGTGACAGAATGATAGAAAATTCTAGATAAATAGTACCAATGCGCAACATAGATTACCTCACTAAGATTCCGCACTATGAGCGTTTATGTAGGTTCGTAGTCGGTATTTACATATATGCTGTTTTATTTAATATATTGAGCCGCCTGCCGCATCAGTTGGTTGTAGGTAATGTACAATATTTGAAACTACATAATTTTAAACAAAAAAAGAACCGACTTCACTTAGGATCCGCTATTCCAAGAGGAAGTGGCCGAGTTGCTGTAAAAAATAGTGAAATCACTATAGGTGTGCCTATAATAGTTGAAGAGTTCCCTCGATTTCTCCAGGATCCCATCATCAGATCCCGACTTGGTGACAATGGGACCATCTAGGGGTTATACCTGTTCGATTCAAAAAAAAATTTTGAAAATCGGTTCACGATTCACGGAGATATGGAGTAACATACATACAAAAAAAAAAAAAATTCTGTCGAATTGAGAACCTCCTCCTTTTTTGAAGTCGGTTAAAAATACACGACACACAAATTCTCCTTAAAGTAGCCAAAACTTCCTAGTTTTGGCTAAAGATATATCCCGACCAAAAAGTGTAGAAATTAAAAACTGGCAACATCGTAGTGTCGTGCCGTTTTCTTAGTTTGTTTTGAAAGGGACGACACTAAGATGTTGCCACATTTTAATTTCTACACATTTTGGTCGGAATATACACTTATCTGCCCCAATATTTTTAGATGAGCGTTTACAATATTAAATTTAGACATTTCAAAAATCGTTTTCCTAGCACAGTACCCAGTACCGACCGATAGTATATCACCTACATTTTTTACGGCACATACATACATTTAATACTGTATACAGTTAACTTAATATATTCATTAGATCTTTTTTAGTAAAATGCTAAGTCTCCTATTGTAATTCAAAGTATTTAATAGGCATTATTTATCATATATTTATATAAAATTACTAGTAAAATGTGCAATCTACAAACTAACCTATACATATATGCTCATTCAAAAAAACAAACGTGATATATTATTGGCCGGTACTATACCTGCAGTAAGTAACTGGATTCAATTTTCAACTCTATGAAAATAGTTTAATTTTAATTGGTACTTAAATTATTAACGCTAATATATGCACTGATTATTTTGACAAAAACGGGACTTAATTGCATTTTTCTGACATTTCGGTCAGTAAACGTGTCGTAGCGCTTGTGGTTGCAATCAGGGTGGATGGTGGTGAGTCTGCCTGCGACCATGAGAGCGCTCGAAAATAAAAGTAAGTATACGCGATTAAGTCCCGTTTTTGTCAAAACAATGAGTGAATATTGTGTGAGTTTAAATCAGTACAGTACATATGTAGTGATCACGTGTTTCGTTTGTATGCTCAATCTAATGTGTACATAAGTGTTCCGTTTAGTCCCGACAACAGTTGTGCGCCCCTTGGCGAGCCGATTTCTCTAACCCCCAGTGTAACATGACCGCGAAACTCGTAGCAATAAAGCATACTTATATTGGTTTATTATCTATGACTCACCCGTGCTGGGTCAGCAGTTGGAATTGTAACGTCATACCCGGTCTAATGTTTCGTAGATATCAGCGCAACCTGGCGTGGAATAGCTGTATTATGATGTGGCTTCGTAAACTAAGTACTTTATCAGGACAAACCCTAATATGTCACATAATTTTTCATAACAACTTAAACCGAGAATCATAGCCATTAGAGTCGATATTCTATTAAGAAACAACTATCAGTAATATCGTTTCGGTACGGAAAGCTGTCAGTTAACGAGTCTTATTCGAGCGCCTGATTAATTTCAAACATTTTTCACATATCGGAATGAAATAAACCGCAGGCGACCAGTATTAATGCATTTAACTTCAACCTGCCTCTTTCCCCCCCAACTCACATGTTTGTCAACGTTATAATCCAAATATATACATCAAATGCCACGATATCGTACTAAATCCAACACTTTAAATTTAGCGTCACTCGCTTGATTTTTTACCAACTTTCCTGGTCTGCCATTCCTGCACCCCCCGGTTTAAAGCTGCCAGACTGCCAGATTAAGTAATAGCAATAGCATAGCAGTCTACCTATATACATTTCGTTGCTCTCATTATCGTGTCACATACGACGTGGCCAGCTCTCCGTCTATAAAGTCAGCCTCGAGCTAGTATGTATGTAGTATTTTAGACGGCTAGAATAAACTGAGTCCAAGATGTCGTTGTAGTTGTGATTGGTCTTTTTATAATACAATCACAAAGTAGAAGCAAGTTTAAGTAGAAGAAAATTTGACAGATTAATTACGTTCGGAGATTATAAAGTTGAGTCTGTCCGAAAAGAAAAGTGTCGTACAATGTATGAGCTCCTATATAAACCACGACACTTTTCTTTCCGGACAAACTCTACACATTTTACCGAGATGTAAGTGAAATTCCCCTTTCAAAATTATTTTAGTTTAGGGGCGGGTTGTTTAATAAATCTATTTAATGATCCCGGAAGTGCTATAGACTATCCAACATTTAAATGTGTACGGTTTAAGTCTGGTCTATAAAGTCCTAATACACAGATTACAGTCGACGAGTAGAAAAACTAATAAATTAGTTCTTATTCTTTTATGAAAATAAATGGCATCTGTCCATATTGGGACAATTTTGCCAGTGTCGAAGTAGTGTGACAAGTGTACGGTCGATAAAAGTTATTATAGCTCTTAGAACTTTTTGTAAAGAAATAACTTCTCTTTACAAACAACACGTGGCCGGTCTTGGCCTGGTTTACCGAATGTCCAATCCAAACAATTGGTTACACGCGTTTTGAGACTAATTCTTCATTAGCTGTAGCTGCATCCTTTATTGTAAGATCATAGCACAATAAGCTATGTATTACATACTGAACCACAAAATTGAACAAAAAAATAAAGAGACTATTCTCAAAACACTGCCGCCATTTTGGTAGAACAACCAAGAATCCTCTGACTTTATTATCGGTGTGCAACTAAGAGCTTTAAACCAACCAGAGTGGCCATTGACAGGCGTTCCCCTCTGCCGAAAATATATGACCAGTGGTCATACTCATTGTATGGACTGACGCTATTTTGACGTTTCGCATACATTTGACGCTCCCCCGCAAAAATCGGCAGACTTTTCTAGAGTGAAATTAAAGTGAAACTTTAATTCCATCGCCTCAAAAATTTAGGCCTGTCTTCCGCGCGACATGCGTTACAAGCTGTAACGCTGATAATCGCGGTATACAAATCTATATTTCGCGTCTTAGCTTAACTGCAGCGGTGGCACTGTGGTATGGCATGAGACTTACGATCGAATGAGCGAGGGTTCAAACCCCGTGGGACGAATTGTTTTTTTCTAAATTTTAGAAACATATTTCGAATTTAATGAATTACATTTGGCAAGTCATTCCAGCTCTGCACGTCTAGCATGACAAACCAATTGGGCACCAATTTCTAAGCGCCATGCTAACGTAGTAAAGTTTCACTTTCATCGTGGTTTCATAAAACCACACAATGTTTTTTTGTATAGAAAATGACAGACATGGCCGGTTGGTTGAATAGTCAAAGGTGTGCAAATAACGGTGTCAAAACATTGAGCCAACGGCGTAATACCTAAGGTATTTTAAGGGAAGGTTGAGGGTCTCATTAAAACTTTAGAGAGTGCAACTTTTAAGTACGTAGGTGTCTCGCCATCCAGTAATGAGCTGGTTCAATGTTCTTATCGCTTGCCAGATAACGAGTTCCAGTATAACTAGACCTACATGTTTTTCTAGATGATGATAGTTTGCGCAATTGCACAATTTCTACGCATCCTTGTCACATCTTAGTTTAATTTTGCGTATTTTTTGCTTCATTACTTAAATGGCAAATAGTGGCCATTTTTTCCGTTTAGGTGATGAAGCCAATAGTAGGTAAGTAACTTTTATAACGCATTAGTTTTTACTGTAATGTTATGTAAATATGTTTCATAATGAAATAAAATAAAATAAATACATAAATTATACAGAAATTGTAGGAAATACCATCCGCCTAATGAGGGCGCCAAATAGCTAACAATTTCGATCAATGTATGTCATGTCACGAGACGAGACTGTTCTTCCTTATTCAATAGAGGTTCTACTGAAAGCCACCATTCACAAGTAAGTACATATGTACAAAAGCGCAGATATGTAAATAATGAAATGTCAAACTCCATACAAAGTCGCGTCGCTCATCACTGTTTCACTGTTCACCCTACGACGGAACGGAGATAAAATAGGTACATACAGGGTGTCCCAGAAATCGACGTCAAGCCGTGAATGGATGATAGACCAAGTTATAACAGTTATCAGAAAAATACAAAAAAAAATCTATCACATATTCTTCAAAAATTATAGTCACTTTAAAAATATACTAGAAGTTAAGAGACCAGGGCGTGAATATTCTAGTAAATGTCATCCGTTTAAGGACATAATTGGCGTATTACGACTAAGAAAAAGTAGCAGAAAAATTTTTGGACGCGAAAAAAAATTTTTTTTCTATGGGTCAGGTGGTCCCAGCTGGCCGACCCTCCATACTAAACCAAAATGTTTTTTCGCGCGAAAAAGATTTTTTCTTACTCTTTCATTATTAGAATACGATACCAATTATGCCCTTTAAAGGATCACCAGTATTTTTGTTACACCTTGTATGTGACAGTGCCTATAGATCAGAAGCTGCCATATGGTACAATATTGTACTTATACAGAGTGTTTCCTGTAATAGGAGCAATAAATTAAAACGTAGATTCGCCTCCTCAAACAACACAACTTTTGTTCAACAACTTTTAAAAATAATGTACTTTTTAGATTGTCTCTTTTTCATACAAAATAAATAGTATTTTCAATGTACGTTAAAATTCGTCTATTTGACATTGCTTGTCACCCTACAGACATAATCAACTTTGAAATACATCGCGTGTCCGGAAAAACTTTAAAGTGTCCTAAAAATCAAACCATAAGTTATTTTTAAAAGTCGCTGAACAAACGTTGTCTGGTTTGAGGAGTGGAATCTACGTTTTAATTTATTGCTCCTATTACAGGAAACACCCGGTATATGTACGGATTGTACGGGGTACAACATGAGTGGCTTACGCCAAATGTTACCTCCTCCAATAAAGTGTCCCATATGTGTCATTGGCCTGCCTTTCAGCATCGAGCAATTTTCGAAATAATCGTAAACTTCAATACTGCATTTAAAATAAAAAATTGTCATTTTTTATGAGGAAATACTACAAAATGCGGAATGATTGCCAAAAGAAATTTTCGATCCAGTCATCCACCGCACCAGGTTCAGTAAAAACAGTATATATATATATATATATATACTTGTGTACTTATACTGTTTCTTTAATTTGAGGTGTGCAATAAAGAATATTTATGTTATGTTATGTTATGTTATATATATATATATAGTCCTCCACATCGATTTCGATGACGGCGACTGGCTAAAGTAAACAAAATATTCGAACGAGCGGAGAGAAAGCGAAGTGAGGTTCTTACAGGCAACGGAACTTTACTGTCAGCTGGCTATTAAGAGTCGCCAGGACGCTCGCGTTCCCATACAAACGTAGTTTAGCTCTCATTTTAAAACGACATGCTTTAGAACCACGAAATTTGGCATGGGCATTCTAGTAGTACAGATCTATGTCAGTAATTCATTTTCGTTGCAAAAAAATACAAAGAAAATACAGCCAGATACAGATTTACATACAAAACTTATTTTTGCTATATTTTCTTTGTATTACAATTTTTAGCAACGAAAACGAATTACCGACATAGATCTGTACTGCTAGATGCCCATGCCAAATTTCGTGGTTCTAAAGCATGTCGTTTTAAAATGAGAGCTGAACTACGTTTGTATGGGGACGCGAGTTCACGCGAGCGTCCTGGCGACTCTTAAGACGTCAGAGCATTTCAATTACGTAATATTATTCAAGAAAGTTGGGATTGTAACAAAGATCAATAATATAATTTGAGAGCTCGTAATATTAGCAAGATCGATAATTAAAATAGTACATTACGCACCTAGGGCGGTAAAATAAAGAACGGCTCAGATCGCGGATATTTGTGGCCCTAACCGAAGGTAAGGGCCATAAACAAGCGATCTGAGGCCTTCTTTATTACCGCCCGTGGTGCGTACACAATTTTACGTCTTCTCCTGTAAAGTGAGATTTGCCGCTGCGCCTGTGGGCGTAAAATCTCACTTACCGCCCAGAGTGACGTAAAGGGGTTTTGGAGCTAGAAGGCGCGAAACAATCATCATAAAAGGTCTTGTTTTATTGGTCAACTCATTTGCAAGGAAATCGCGAGTTCTCAGTTCGAGGCGGACTACCCCGACTACCTACTAGTTAGGCGTCTTTCACACTGCTGCGGTTTCCGCATGCGGAGCCGGTGCGCGAGCGAGACAGCTGTGTGTGTATTGCTGTCACGCTTGCACACCGTCCCCGCATGCGGTTGCGACGCCAGTCATTGATATATACGTATATTTACCTCAATGACGCCAGTGTGATAACAAGCTTACAAAATAATTTTATTTTATAATTTTATATTTTATATGTTCCTGTAACATGAGCAATAAATTAAATCGTAGATTCTACTCCGCAAACAATAAAACTTTTGTTCAACAACTTTTAAAAAATATGTACATATTTTTTAGATTGTCTCTTTTTCATACAAACTAAATAGTATTTTCAATGTACGTTAAAATCCGTCCAATTGACATTGCTTGTCAGTCTTGTCACCCTACAGACATAATCAATTTCGGAATACATTGCGTGTTCGAATAAACTTTAAAGTGAAATAAAAATCAAACCATAAGTTATTTTTAAAAGTTGCTAAACAAACGTTGTCTGGTTTGAGGAGTAGAATCTACGTTTTAATTTATTGCTCCTATTACAGGAAACGCCCGGTATAGACTTGGTTTTCGCTAAGACCATCCGAGATAAGTACAGACTCAGGTAAAGGGTTTTAGACCCCCCAACTAACTTCAACATATGCTCGACAAACTCATGAATATCTCTCCCCAATTACCTCTTCTTCCCCTTTCACCCCTGATCAAAGAAGCCCCACGCGCAATCGTAATTAGACGCGTGTGAATGATATTGTTCATCTCGTTACTTGCGCTTGGAACTCATAATAGAGTTTGGTGAAGGTTAAATTCCATTTGTGACAGCAGACGACAACTGTTCTTGACGCAACCGCAACTGGCTATTTTCCTGTAGATAGGGAATAAACAATAGCAATTGGCTATGTGCCGTGGGGTGCCCGGCCTTAAAATTGTCTCCCGCCATGTCTGCTAAGGGAATATACCGGGAGATGGGCAGCAGCATCGTCCGAAAGCCTAAACAACAATAAACAAAATAACGCGCGCCAACCCGCCTGCCAAACGTGGCGCGTATGGCAACTCCACCCCCTTTAATAAAGGGGAGGCCTATGTTCAGCAGTAGACGTCTTATGGCTGAGATGATGAGGGAATAAAGATGACAATATATGCTACCTGTTTATTGGCGTGAAGAGGACATGACATGATTGAATTGCCAAATTAATCCACTAGATAATTTATACAATGAGCTTACATACACATACACACCTATAAATATAATCGAAAGAGCGGAGCGTGAGCGAGTGAAGTTCTAACAGACAACTTCGGGCACAATGGACCTGTCAGCTGGCTATCGGGTCGTCCGTGAATTTCGATGGCTTTTTGATTTCGAATTTGTTCGGCGATAACTTTTTCGAAATATAGTTTGTTGGGGTTGTAGCAGAGATAACTACAATTTTTAATACAGTTGCTCAAAAAAGTGCTTTTCTTGTAGTGGTTTAGCGTGCGGAAAGTTTGATATCGCGCACTAGTGCTCTTTACTTTTCCAGCCAATCACAGCTAATGACAGTGACAGACAGCCAATCACAGCGCCGCACCGCACCGCGCGGAGCGTTCGGATACATGTACTAAAGTAACCTCAAAGTGAATAATTGACAATTTTATAATTTTTTCGCAACTGTATTAAAAAACGTCGTTCGATACTCGTGCGTAAATGTCATTCTTCACTCGTCCCGAGTCCCGAGTCGATATCTCAGTACTCGTGAAGTAATGACATACTTTCCGCACTAATATCGAAATGTACTATTGTGATAATGCATGCACTATGCCGAAATATCGGTAGCTCACAAAAACAAATTTACACGGTAAATTAAATATCCCGTATTAAATAGTTTTTGTAATGTTGACCATGTTAGCTTACTCGTAAAATCGTATACATACACATACTTTGCTATTAGAGGGTTGCCGCCACTAACAATTGAAGGGGTGTTTACAAAAACAATATAACTGCTTAGAGCGGTTGACACTTTTTTACGAACATTGTTAATCGTTGCAGGTGTCGACCAGTGCAGTCAGTTATGTTGTGTTTGTAAACATCCCTTCAATTAGTGCTTAATTTTATTTATGCCTTTACGGGTCTATTGGAAACGCGGCCCGAAATGGGATGACACCTTAACTCTAGCATTCTGATCACGGTCAAAAGTTCTAAGTAGAAATTGATCAGACTCTAGCCTCAAGTGATAATACCTATTTGAAACTAAGAAGTTGGAGTCCTCTTCAAGACTCAGATTATTAGTCAATTGTGGGAGTCTACATCAAAAGGTACCATTTGGCATATTTAAGTCGAGCAATAAAAGAGTAAACGCCGGCTGCCAAATGGTGCCTTTTGATGGAGACTGTCACATTTTTTATAGGCGGTTATCACACTGGTGCGGATCCGCATGCGGCGCCGGTGTGCGAGCGAGACAGCGCTATACACATGCAGAGCGCTATCTCTCTCGCGCACCGGCGCTGCATGCGGATCCGTCGTCAGTGTGATAATCGCCATATACCACGACGGTAGCAAACAAGCATACGACCTGCCTGATGGTAAGGTGGTTATTAGAATCTTAGGGCCGGTTCAACCAAACCGTCGTTCGCCATCTTTGTAGTTCCTCTGGAGTTGCAGGCGTCCATAGGCTACGGTAACTGCTTACCATCGGGCGGGCCGTATGCTTGTTTGCTGCCGCCGTGGCATAAAAAAAAGTTAAAATTTGCTTGTATGAAAAATTACTATTTTCTATGAAATGCTGCCATATTTAACGATATCAGTTCGTTAATTGTGCGTGTCGCAACTCACTCTGTACCATTTTTTTCAATCAGTTTTTTGTGAATTTCTTTCTAAATAACATATTTTCCAGACACTTTAACATTCATTATACACATGAAGTCTTTTAATAGTAACGTTTTTACCCTTAATTGGATATAGTACGTACCTTGCGGTTTGTTTTTAAAATTAACAAGTAACAATGTGGTTGACAACCGCATTCATTTTCGCAAAAGTTCTCTTTTTAACTGTCGTTAAAGTCTTTTCTCAAACATGCTCGGAAATGGCCGCATTTTATTCCTAAATCGAACACGGAAAGTACTTCACTTTACTCCTAGGAGTAAAATGAATGTATGAAATTCCATTTTTTTCCGCTGCGTTAAACTTTTAAAATTCTCATATTTGCATATAAATCTAATGGGACAAGGCAAAAACGGATTCAGCCAAGCAAAATAATTCATTTAAACAGCCGTGTGTAGAGGGCTTCACAAAGTGCGCGCGCGAATACGCATGCGCGTACTGTGTCGGGCTATCTTGTCTATGGTTTATTAAAAATAAATTTAAAAAGCGGAAAAGTTAGTTTGTTATGGTAATTTACTTCGTTACGTTGTTTATTTACTTTATAGTACAAAATAAACTTAAATAATGATTTTCAGAAATGAATGTAGTGCGGAAATTGATAGCGAGGATTACTTGCTCCCTGCTAGGTCAAGAGACGAAGGGATTATGTTTATGACGTATGTATGAATTCGAAGATGAGCATAAATGCTAATATCTTTTCTGAAAATGTGTTTTAGCTTATTTCAGTTATCAAAAAACAAGAAGCCAACTATGGTGTGGTTTATTTATGCTATGTTTAAAAGTACCTCCGTATTACCTATTATTAAACACAGTATCAACACAACTTTTCCAATATAAAATACTTGTAGTTTTTTTCTAAATTTTTTCTTTATTTCCTCACATATTCGAGAAAAGCACTATGTATACCTCAGCGGAAACAGGAATTTTCTGACTCGGAACTAGTGCCAGGCCTCGGCAAGCCTCGCCCTGGCACCCAAGTACCTCGTCAGAAAATTCCTTTCTTTCCGTGCCTCGGCAACAATGTACTATAGAATAATAAAGTTTAGAATGTAAGTGTTCAGGCATAATAAAAACACAGTTTTAAGTGGGCGACTCGTCGATGTTGCGAAAATATAAGTAAACCCCACTTAACTAACTTAGTAGTTCTGTGAACCGTAGACTTCGGAGCATTTCCCCCCTTTTCCCCTCCCTCGAAACTTTTTTTTACAACAACCTCTAAGGAAGTGTGGGCTTGACCTTTTACCCGAAAATTATTGAAAACGCGACAGCAAACTTCCCCCCTTTTCCCCCTCATTTTCCCCCCAATAAAAAAATGGCTCGACAATTTTTGGCAAATAAATCAAGGAACGTACATGCGAAGTTTCATCGAAATCGGATGAAAAATGTGACCTCTAGACCGACACTGGCCAAATGTATTTGATAACCTAACAATAATTATGTTCTATTATCCTCTTGACAATAAAATTGGCGCTAAGATAAAGCTAATTACTAATTATCTATTACTATATTACTAACCTACGTCAAGATTTCAAAAGAGGAGGTTCTTTCGATGCTATGTTATTTTTTTTGTTTTCTTTTTAATATTTGTTACTCCATAACTCCATCATCTCTGAACCGATTTAGAAAATTTTCTTTTTGATTGTAAGTATACAAATAATAAAAAACAGCAAAAAATGTATTTGTTTTAGAAGTCGTAAAGTATACGATACGATGTACGCCATCTAGTAATAAGCTCGCTAACTAAAACGCAACTCTACGTACGTCGCAACCACGTCGCAACGCAACAGAGCGTCGCACAGAAGCCTTTGTTTCGTTACCGTGTTACCAGATGGCGCTGTTTATCCTTGTACTCCTTTTAATACGTTGCGGAGTAGGAAAGTATCAAAAATGAGAACATTTAGTAAGTATCAGAGACTATAGAGATATAGACGACCATAGCCTAAGAACTTTTTGAAGCTCATGTCGATTGCGCAATCTATGTCAAAGCCCCCTAAAGATACGGAATAATTTCTCATAGTATTGCATGAAACAGTGAATTCTCTTTAAGATTAAAAGGTCGACAACGCGCATGTGATACATCTGGCTTTTTATGCATCCTTAGGCTACGGTAGACGGTAGCTGCCTTACTATGAGGCGGCTTGCAACCGTACTGATATAAAAAAATCAAAACTTAGCGTAAAATAGCGTTGTCGAACTCTATATACCTTAATTTCGATCCAAACTAAAATTATACCTACTAAATCTTCTTCTTCCGTGCCTTATCCCTTTATTTGGGGTCGGCCCTCCTCGTTCTATGGCGCCAAGCCACTCGATCTTGGGATTCTTGGGTTGTCTGGTTGTCAATCTGTGCCCGTTCCAAACCTTGGCAACGGTTGTCGATAGAGATGCAACGGATAGTGGTTTGGCCGGATACCGGATACCGGATATTCGGCCTGACCCTCCGCCGAATATTCGGTATCCGGCCGCCGAATATTCGGCCGGCGGTACTATACCTACAATTTTAGTTTTGCAGGTGCGCGTCGTGCAGGTTTCGACCTGTGTCGTAGTGAACGTTCGCGCGGATACATTCCTAGGACTTCTAGGCAACAAAACGAATTTTATTATGTCAGTACCTACGGAGTAACTTTTTTCAAAAGTACACACGCGCTCGCGTATTTTTGTGTAAAAAAAATTTTTTGTATGACTAGTGGGCGACTCTGACTACATCCGGTACCGTCAAATGGCCCAACTTTGCCCACCTACCAAACTTTGCCCCCATACAATTTTCTTCTTGGGCAAAGTTTGGTAGGTGGGCAAAGTTGGGCCATTTGACGGTACCGGATGTAGTATCCGGCCGGATAGTACGAAGATATCCGGTATCCGGCCGGATACTAAAATAAGGGCCGGATAGGCCGGATACCGGATAGTAACCGGATATTCGGTGCATCTCTAGTTGTCGACCACGTGACCTTCGGTCGTCCTTTACCTAAAATTATACTAAATCACACCATAAATTTAGACCCTTAGAAAATAAATGCGAAAGCCATTGAATTCCAAAACCCTTCGGACAGTCATCATCAGGCACGGAATAACTCCATTAATCCATCTAATCTATCTTTAAGCTGTATTTTATTATAATTCGCTTAATTTAAATAGAGACCATTTAATAGTACAGACTTTTATTCGTCATACAAAGCGCATTTTGTTACGTACCACGCACCAAATAGCCGGAGCAGTTTTAATGAAATTTTAATGGGGTTGGCAACTGTCAAAGTGACATCTTTAAAATTGGTCCCTAGAAAAGCTAAATTTGTATGGCGCGAAGTAGTTTTTATTTATTTTCGCGAAAATGACTCAATTTTTTGTCTCGAATTGCTCCGAAATTGAAATCCATCCGTTTTTGGAATACACTAAAATTAAAATGATGTAGATTAACGCCATAGGGAAGGTTTTTGCCTAAGAAAAGCTTTATGCCTGCATACAAGTTAGGGACCATTCATCGTCTGTTTCTTTCTATCATTGTTTGTATCTCTTTCTCTTATTGTATGGAATCTGGAAAGCGCCCTCTGCAAAAGTTTTCACCGGCCAACCCCATTGTTATCTGCAAATTCTCTGTCGTTCTGATGAGCATACCCCGGGGTTTTCGGTGCGGGAATGTTATACACTAGCCAAATAACAGGTAAAAACTGTAAAAAACGATACTAATTTAACATTTCTAAGCACATTTGGACCTTACTATGGTCTACTTTTAATTCATAGTTTGGTAATTACTTTACAATAAACAAAGTTATAAATACACGAAATCATTCCCGCACCGAAAACCCCGCGGTATGCTGATGAGCAAGTGTGATCACCGACTATAGAGTGGGTGGGTGGTAGGACTCGTGGTACAGTCACCGGCAATAGTATCTTACTACACGAAGGCCGCAAAAATATGTGACACGCTCTTATGGCCCCACTAATAAGAGCTTTGATTATTAAACCAACCGGATGCGAGACGCGCTCTCATTTCTATCGGAAAAAGTCTGCCGTTTTTGCGGGGGAGGGGAATGTCAAATGTATGCGAAACGTCAAAATAGCCACGTCAAATAAACGTCAGTCCATACAATGAGTATGACCACTGGTCATAGATACTGATTCGGCAGAGGGGAACGTCTGTCAATGGCTACTCCGATTGGTTTAAAGCTCTAAGAATAAGAGCGTGTCACATATTTTTGCGGCCTTCGTGTATGAAGATACTTTTGCCGGTGACTGTACAGAATAAGTTATAGTACAGTCGACGTCAAAGATATGTTTACGCTTTTGCACCTTACTCCTTTGTAATAATGCTCAGAACTGTAAACATATGATGATAAATTAAAGTATGTCAAAATAATGCATTTTATTCATTTTAGACATCATGTTTCTGAGAGACATTTACAGCTTAAGACCTACACAATCGATATTTAAATAAAAAAAATTAGGTTTATTTTTTCAACACAACCGGGTTCGATTCCCGAGTTGGGTACAGTTTTTTTTTTCAAATGTATGAATGCAGTTTCTCTTTTTATTAAAATCGGTGACATGGTTCCTAAGAACAAATCTTCGTATGTCTTATAGTTCCAGACATTCCCATACTGACCGATTTGAATGAGCCACCCTGTATATACATATGACTGTATAAACAGCAAAACCAGGGACTGCATATCGGAAAAATATACGTACCGTTTTTAAACGATATGACTACATACCGTTTGTTTCGGTATGATTTCAGTAGCGCAACCGATATTTTTCTGTATCGAAATATAACTATACCGCTATTATTTCGGTACCTCAACCGTTTTCATAACCGTATAGATTGAGGTTGAAGTATGCGCTACCTGCTGATGACGCCTTTACAGTCGACGAGTATAAAAAACGTATTGGATACGAGTAATATACTATATTCGTAATTAGATTCCAAAAATATAACCTCACTCGCTTACTTTTCGCTTTTATTTCTCTGAATTAGGGCAACTGATATCACTTTTTTACATCAGAGGATTAAAATTACCATTATTACATTATATCAGTGGCATTTCTTTAAAAAAAGAACGTATAAATACACGAAACCGATGAGGAAATGAGGTTATATTTATGGAATTTAATTACGAATCAGAGTATAAGCAAGTCCGTATCGTTATTATTTAACTATCTCGGATGCAAATTATGAAGGTTTAATTTCTCTAAGAGCCCCTTTGGACCCTTTTAATGGAATTTCGTGACAACCTATCAACACATTTCGTAAGCAACTTCAAGCAATTGCATACTTTAAACTGATTGCATAAGGTTGAGTTTAAGGATTTATCTGTGTTAAAAATGGTACCTTTTGGGTCTGAGATAGGTACCCTCTTCCGTGTACTTGACCTAGAAACCTACATTCTATATAGTCGTTAATCTACTGTTTACGATTTAAATGGATGCGATGGAGGTATTCAATATCAATATGTACATTACGCATACGCACCTAGGGCGGTAAAATAAGTAATTCGTGACCCGAACCGAAGGTGAGAGCCATAACAAGCGATCTGAGGACTTCTTTATTTTACCGCCCTGATGCGTAAGCAATTTTACGCCTTCGGGTGGGAACTGAGATTTGCCTTGGATGATTTGCATCTGGTGGTTAGAGGGTACGACTCCTGAGGGCCTACCGCGAAGTTCGAAAATCGACAAAACGATGGTCCCGTCTCTATCGCTCTTGCATATACGAAAGAGAGGGATGCAAATAGACTATTCGATGAACGAAGTGCTTCGCGGTTATAGGCCTGCGGGGAAGTTTAGCGATTGTAATGACACCCTCTTTACAGAGAACCGCATAATTTAAAAAAATACAGTTTTGCATATAAATTGGACTTTCAGGTTGAAACTGCAATTTTCCTCTTATTTTCTAATGAGGTTTTAGGTAAGCAAAATTTTTATGAATGTAAGTATACTTATGTTATCTTGATTAAAACAACTCCAAATACAAATCACAGTTTTATTCCTTGAACTTCACTTCACAAAATCCAACGACATAATGCCTTAACAAAATGTCAAACTACCTGTTATATAAGAATATTGATACCGTCAAAGTTGCACAAATCAAATCAATCAAGTTACTAATAAAATTAAATATAAATGGCTAACATTCGGCCGTCCTGAATACATTTCCGTCCCGGCAATTAAATGTAAATTATTGAGAAAAGCAGACGCTCTGATCAATATGTGGTAAAGAAATGTAACATGATGACCAGTTGTTAACATTACATTATTCCATTAAATTGTAAACAAATCATTACAACTGTGTCTAAGCTCATACTCATATTTCAATTGGTAATTTACACATGAATCAAGTGCATCTTTCATTACTTTATTATATTATCTATTTAATTTGAAATTAAATATAAATGGCTTTTTTTTTAAACAATCCATGTACCTATTATGTAATTATATTTTTTTTTACAAAAAAAAGTTTCACTTTGTTTTTCAATTATTATTTATCAAAATATTATCAACAAAATTACATTAAATATTGAATCCTCATACATATATTCAATATTATAATTCAGTTGGGTACTAGAACCTCATACATATTTCTAATACCCTATCAATTTAACACATGGAAACCTCCTTCATATTTTCCATGTATTTTCAAATCATTATAATTCATTAAGTATGTAAATCAGATCGAATACATGGAACCCTCTTTCATATGTCCCACGTACATACTAATATTATTTTCTCAAATCATTCAGACATTTCAGATTCTACTTCAAGATAATTTTCATTTTCATTATTTTCATTGTCACTTTGACAGTCAGATCTCTCAAATACTAACCAGGGATGAATTTTATCCACTGAAAATACACTTTTAAATGGCTTGTTACCCTTCTTAGATAATGGCGTATCCTCAACTTCATATCTGTCATTCCCTAATACACGAGTTATGCGGTACGGACCCCTTAGTTTCGGAATCAACTTTTTACTATGACCGGTAGACTGTATCTCTCTCTCAATTCTTACTAAATCACCAACCTCATATTCGACGTGTTTTCTTTTTCTATCATATCTATCCTTTTGCTTCTTTTGGTCAATTTCTACGTGTTCTGTAATTTCCTCTCTAATTGTATCTCTTTCTAGACTATCTTCATCTAAAGCTACTCCTAATCGCAATAATGCATCTGACATGCCAGACAATTCCGTGCCAAACAAAGCCTGTGCAGGTGTCTTACCAATCCCCTTATTCAAAGTATTATTCATACCCCATTGGATTTTAGATATGCTATCATCCCATACTCGTTCGGATTTTCCTACGTTACACGCCGTCATTGCTGCTAGTAAAGTCCTATTGTACCTTTCTACCTGTCCATTGGCTCTTGGGGTACAAACGGCATTAAGTATATGCTTAACACCTAAATTATTTAAAAAATCCTTAAATTTGTGAGAAGTGAATGAGGTACCTCTGTCTGAAATAATTCTTTTTGGTACACCAAATGTATGAAAGTAAGCAGTTAATGCTTTAATGCTACTAGCTGTTTTTGTATTTTTGACTGGAGTGATAATAATAAACTTCGTAAACGCATCGATTATTAATAAAAGATGAGTATTTTTGTGTTTACTTTTGACAAATGGCCCTAAATGGTCAATATGGACCGTGTGGAAGGGTTCAGATATTTTCTCTATTGGATGTAATTGCCCGGCCTTTTTAGCGACAGGAACTTTAGCATGAGCGCATTCTAAACAAGACTCAACGTATTTCTTTATAAATTTTCTCATTTTGGGGAACCAGTAAGTGGATCTAATTTTATCATATGTCTTATCAAAGCTAAAGTGGCCTATATCGTCATGATTGCTTTTCATTATTTGCCATCTTACACCTTTAGGCACAACCCATCGATTCCCATCACTAGTGACTCTATATAATAAACCCTTTTTGACAACAAAATTCTTCGTTACTTCAATTATATTATTAGTTTGAGTATCTTTAAGTATATTAGCACAACGCTGAATTTCGGGGTCGTTTTGTTGTACTGTTGCTATCCAGTCAACTGTAATGTTTTTAACTTTAAAGGACACTTCATTAACGGGATTGCGACTCAACGCATCTACGTGAGCCATCGATTTACCTGGTTTGTAATTGATTGTAAAGTCATACTCTTGGATTACATTCCACCAACGCGCAACTCTAGATATAACATCCTTTTTCTCAAATGTGGCTCTCAACGAATTACAATCTGTAACGATGGTGAAATGTATCCCAAGCAAATAAACTCGAAATCGTTGTAATGAAGATACTACAGCTAGCGTCTCCAAGTCGTATGAAGTAAAATGCATCTCTTCAGGGGAGGTTTGTCTGCTGTAGTATGCAACAGCTTCAAACGGTTTTGATTTATCCTTTCTTTGTAATAAAATTCCCGCCACTCCAAGTTTAGACGCGTCAGTATGCAACTCTATTTCATATGAGGGATTGAAAAAAGCAAGAATAGGTCTGTCTGTTAGATCACTTTTAAGCCGATTAAATGCATTTTCTTCCTGTTCGCCCCACGTGAATTTAGAATCTTTCTTTAATAGTTGAGTTAGTGGTCTCGCAATAATAGAGAAATTTTTTACAAACCGCCGAAAGAAACTGGCTAATCCTAAGAATTGCCTTATTTTGTGCTGATCAGTAGGACGAGGAAAGTCTTTTACTGCTTGGATCTTTTTCTCTCCCGGTCTTATACCGTTTTGATCAACTTCAAATCCTAAATACTCAATTGATTTCTTAAAGAAATTACATTTGTCTAAATTTAAAGTCATACCTGCGTCATTAAATAATTGCAAAGTGAGTCTTAATTTATCTAGGCCGTCTTGTACGTTTTTAGATGGTATGATTATGTCATCCATATAAGCAAAAGCGTGTTTGAAACGAGCATTACCTAAAATATTGTTAATGGTACGTTGAAAATTGGCTGGTGCGTTACTCAAACCAAACGGCATTCTGTTAAATTGGTAATGCCCATCTGGTGTAATAAAGGCAGTGAGATGTTTCGAAGGATCAGCTAGTGGTATCTGGTAATAACCAGATGCCAGATCTAATGTCGTATAATATGAGTATCCTGCTAATCCATCCAATTGATCATCTATTCGAGGCAAAGGGTAGTGCTCTTTTATCGTTTTCTTATTCAATGCTCTATAATCGATGCACATACGATAACCTCCAGTCTTTTTCCTTACCAATATGATCGGTGATGCATAGTCGGATGTGGACTCGCTAACAATCCCTGACTCCTTGAGTTCACTAACCATATCCCTCACAACCTCTCTTTCCGCATAAGACAGGCGATAAGGGCGGTATACTACCGGAGTTTTATCATTTAGTTGAATATTCATAGATGTTGAGTTACAACAACCTAATTCTTTGATACTAAATGCGAAGCATTTTCGATGTTCGTTTAATAAATTAACCAGCTCATTCAGCTCTTGCTTGCCTATGGCTTGATCTACTTGAATTTTTGACAGAGTTATGTCTTCATCGGCTTTAGATGATGAACTCAAATCTATGCGATTAACACTGTAAGATTGAACTTCTTTTGCCATGCACGCACGAGTAATAATACTATCCTGTTTTAACTCGAACGCATTCGATAATAACCCTTTAATCAATATTCGTCCATGCCCATTTGTCACACTAATCAAACCAGGTATTATTTCGTATTCTTTTTTTGGTTGCATAATCAAACTATATTCTACATATACATTTCCATTGTAAACTGGCTTGGTGTAAAAATCTACCTCAGTAATATCATTTATCACTACAGTGTCTTTAATAAACAAAGCAATAGATTTGTATTCATCTTCCTTGGATTTATTCGAAAAAGCCAGAATAGTACTCGTTTTATGAGTAGCTAGTTGATCCAATTCGGTAAATGATTGTCCGATTAATAAAGATGTATCTAAATGGCTATCAGGTACGATGAATATCTCTATGGTGGCGTCAGCAGAGTCAACTACGACATTTGCAATAACTCTACCTATTGCCTGAACTGCGGTATGCGGAAAACCGTTTAAAATAGGTAAATTATCTTTAGACCAATTACCAAAAATATTACTTGCATCAGACGCTCTCATCAGCGTACATTCACAGCCAAAGTCTATAAAACACGATAGGCTAGTTTTGTTTACAAATGCAGTTTTGTAATATTTTTGATCCTTGCTGTTAGAGACGCCTAGTCATGATATTAATTTCACCGATTTTTCATTTTTCAAATCTAAATCCTTCTTAATGTTACAATCTGACGTAATATGACCAAGTCTAGAACAATTTTCGCATTTCTTAATTGGCTGTTTACATCTGAAATGAGGATGTCCATCCTCGCCACAATTAAAACACTTAATAACTTTATGATCTGGCTTAGAGCTCCTATTGTTAACTTGTTTGTTATCATTCGACTGTCGGGATAGAATTCTAGGCTTGGTACTTTTCTGACTACGTAAATAAACTAGCAACTTGTCCGGCTCTGTAAATTGGGCTGCTTCGGCGCTGGTTTTAACTGCCCTGTCATCGATACCTAATAAAATACAATCAACTGCATCGGTACCTGAGATTCTACATCTATTAAGTAGCAAAACCTTTTCATAATAATAGTCTTCTAGAGAATCCCCATATTTCGCACGCTTCTCAAGCATTTCCGTTAACAACAAACCGTAATTTTCCTTGCTAGGAAAAGCTGTTTTTAATTTAGCTTGCCATTCGCGCCAAGTGTGCTTTAAACTCGTCAAACCTTGGTACCACTTTTGAGCAACACCAGCTAATTTAGGAAGAGCATAGTGAATGATCTGGCGTTCAGTCCATTTATAAATACTAGCAGTCTCATTCACTTTATTCAACCAAATATCAATAGGTTGACTACGATTTGCGGGGTCGAATTCAGGTAATACATTCATTACGGGAAATCTTTCAATATGTTCTGACCTGTCCTCTGTCCTAACTGCTCGAAATAAATCTTTCAAAGTACCTAACAAATCATTATCACCATACCTCGCTTGACTGCGACGATTTCGATGCAACTGTGAGCGGCTGCGGCTGCGGCGCGAGCGGGTCCTGCTGCGACGAGAGCGGCTGCGGCTGCGGCGCGCACGTGTCAGGCTGTGATGCGTGTGAAGCGGGCTGCGGCGCAAGCGCGACCGGCTACGACGCGAGCGTGACCGGCTTCGGCGCCTGCTGCTCCTCAACCCGTCAGAATTGATGCGGCTACTTCTCCCGCGGCTGTGTCTGGTGCGACTGCGCCTGGTCCGGCTGCGCCTCTCTCGCTCACGATCGCGAGATCTGCTATGCCTATTTTCTGCTGGTGGTGTCATCGCCTGGCCTCCATCGGGATTGTCACTTGGAAGCGGAGGCGTCTGTACAAATCTTCTATCATCCATACTGAAATTAAACGATTTGTACAAGTATAACTGTTTTTTTTTAAAGCTCACTATTATACACATTACTGATTTAAATAAGTGCCAGTTGTATTTAGTAAGTGACAATCACTACACGTTATTTGTTTTGTGATAGAATTTAATAACGACTTAAAACACATAAGAAACTATCAAAATATGACTACCTTTGATAAAATACTGCATAATTGCTCGAACAATCAGTTATATAACCAATAAGTATACAAAATGTATTGTATAAAGAATAAAGTGTAAGTACGTTAATAAGAAATTATTCGAATTCCTTCGTTGGCGATTACGTTTATGAATATGTCATTTACTCATCCATCTATTTAGACATTTAATCTAAACTTAATCGTTAACCATAAAACCGTTATAACGTTTATCATTTAATTAACATGTCCACAATATGGTTTAGAACATTTTCCAGTACTCTTTAACTTATTTGAATTGTTCAATAACTAACGTCAAGAAAGCCAAACTCATGCAAACAAAACTTAGTTTTGAAATCAAAATTTCGATTACCTGTGGGTTTTTGAACTCGTTTCCAACTTCTGAACTGTTATCTTGATTAAAACAACTCCAAATACAAATCACAGTTTTATTCCTTGAACTTCACTTCACAAAATCCAACGACATAATGCCTTAACAAAATGTCAAACTACCTGTTATATAAGAATATTGATACCGTCAAAGTTGCACAAATCAAATCAATCAAGTTACTAATAAAATTAAATATAAATGGCTAACACTTACTTACGATACGATACTAGGCTTGTATTTTGGGTTGCAATAGCTAACGAAAAAATGATAAGCTTCACCCTGTATTTACAGGGTGTTTTTTCAATAATAAGCCATATTGTTAGAAGTGATTAGAAAAGTCACACTGAACAACCTTTTCTACAGGAATAACCCCAATAGCACAAAAAAAACTTTGCCTCCACGTAGAAAACGTGAACGTCTGATCGGCCGAAATGTATGAAACAGCCAAAACTTTTTTCGATATTTCGGAGTTGACCCCATAGTAAAAGTTGATTAGAATGGCCTACCAAATCACCCCGCACAATATGGCTAGTTATTGAAAAAGCATCCTGTATAACTAAATCATAATGAACCACATTTGTTTAGATAATTTTAGAGAAAATCGCATAATAAAACTCCGAAATATTATATTTCCCTGACATTTTTTTCTTGACCATGGGTAAATACATTCAGTCGTAATCATAAAAAAAATTACAATACTAAAACTAATCAAGATACAATCGGGCGTGACGAATTTCCAACGTACAGGGGGGCAATTTTTGACTTTCGAGCGCCCGAATTCAAAAAGTTTAAGCTCGAAAATAATCGCACTCACAAGCTTACCTCCAATTTCTTCGCATGAAATTAATAGTATAAATACTCATGATTTTAAATTGCTATCGCTGTTATTTTAAAAACATAATTTCATCGTTATATTCTTAGTTGTAAATGTCACTTTCGAGTACTCGAATCTCAAAAATCACCCCCCAGTGCTAACAAACTAAAGCGAATGACGGTTCGTGGATCTTTCACCGAACACTTCGGCTGGGGTTGCCATACTAACGACGCGCCCGAAATTATATCGATTTTACTTTTGAACGTCGTATTGTTCATAAAAAAAATGTTTGCTTTTAAAAAAACTTAACAGCATAATGCGCGCTTTTCTTAACAATCAAGTAGTGTTAAGTTCATTTTGAACACCTCAACCGCTATTGTGCTGGTGACTGTATATTC
The DNA here is from genome assembly GCA_911728535.1 of Pammene fasciana. Taxonomy (NCBI): domain Eukaryota; kingdom Metazoa; phylum Arthropoda; class Insecta; order Lepidoptera; family Tortricidae; genus Pammene; species Pammene fasciana. The sequence continues at coordinate 3,291,759 of OU452275.1, read as the reverse complement.
CTTTAAATATAATAAACAAAATAAAATAATTAAGTAAGAATATTAAGTCACAACCTGTGTTGTACGTTGTAGGTAGGTACCTAACATATTTACTTTTGAAGTCTAGAAAAAAATTACCATCGGGTACATAATTATTAATAATTACATATCCAATTTGGTAAAATTCGACGATTTGGTAACATTCCCTTGCACTAAACTCGCCCACAAATAGTAAAACACATCATTTTCATTTACAGATTTTTTCGTTTTTACCCTGGCAACACTAGTAAAAGGGAGGGGTTGTCCGTGCGTCACTGATCGATGCCTCTAACATCTGAACAAAAAGACTGATTTTATTGTTATCACCAAATATCAAAAATTAAGCTAGTGACTGTATATTTAATCAAGCTCAAATATTAAAGCCAAATAGTAAATAACAGGGGAAATCACAGTTTTAACGTTTCTGTCCTTGCACCTAGTAAAGGGGAGGGGTGGTCCGTGCAACAAATATCAAACCAAGCTAGCTTGTAACAGTTGTAACTGTATATTCTATCAAATCCAGTCCAGTCCAGCTAGGTAGGTCCAACTTCGAGAAAGAGGTCAATCGTCGAATCCGTCTCGGTTGGGCAGCGTTTGGGAAGCTGAAACATATCTTTTCGTCCAATATTCCGCAGTGTCTCAAGACGAAAGTCTTTGACCAGTGTGTGTTGACAGTGATGACCTATGGCTCTGAAACGTGGTCGCTCACAATGGGCCTCATTAAAAAGCTTAAAGTCACCCAAAGAGCAATGGAGAGGGCTATGTTAGGAGTTTCTTTGCGTGACCGTATCAGAAACGATACTATCCGTAGCAGAACCAAAGTAACCGACATAGCCCGTCGGATCGCTAAACTTAAGTGGCAATGGGCAGGGCACATTGCACGGAGAACCGATGGCCGTTGGGGCACTAAGGTTCTCGAATGGCGACCATACACCGGAAGGCGAAGAGCTGGTAGGCCCCCTACAAGGTGGACTGATGACCTGGTGAAGGTCGCTGGAGTCCGCTGGATGCGGGTGGCACAGGACCGGTCATTGTGGCGTTCAGTGGGGGAGGCCTATGTCCAGCAGTGGACGTCTTTCGGCTGAAATGATGATGATGATGATTCTATCAAATGTATAATTTACCAGATTCACAGCATTTTTACACTGGCAACACTAGTAAAGGGGAGGGGTGGTCCGTGCGTCCCTGATCGATGCCGCACTTGTTGCGGGGCTCAACAGGCCGCACCGACAATTAGTGACATACCACTCTTACTGACCAAAAGTACTTGTTTTATTGTTATCACCAAATATCAAAAATATAGCTAATGTATATTTGATGACACATGATTTTAATTTGGTACAGATGTTTTAGTTTTACGCTGGCAACGCTAGTAAAGGGGAGGGGTGGTCCGTGCGTCCCTGATCGATGCCGCACTTGTTGCGGGGCTCAACAGGCCGCACCGACAATTAGTGACATATCACTCTTACCAAAAGTACCTACTTGTTTTATTGTTATCACCAAATATCAAAAATATAGCTAATGACTGTATATTTGATGACACATGATTTTAATTTGGTACAGATTTTTTAGTTTTTCGCTGGCAACACCATTAAAGGGGAGGGGTGGTCCGTGCGTCACTGATCGATGCGGCACTTGTTGCGGGGCTCAACAGGCCGCGCCGACAATAAGTGACATATCACTCTTATTGACCAAAAGTACCTACCTACTTGTTTTATTGTTATCACCAAATATCAAAAATATAGCTAATGACTGTATATTTGATGACACATGATTTTAATTTGGTACAGATTTTTTTAGTTTTTCGCTGGCAATACCATTAAAGGGGAGGGGAGGTCCGTGCGTCACTGATCGATGCGGCACTTGTTGCGGCGCTCAACAGGCCGCGCCGACAATAAGTGACATATCACTCAGGAAATTGTCGGCCCGATACGAAATAAGATTAACTATTTTGTAGTTACAGAATTCAATTGCTGAGTTTACTGATTAAGATAGAGATAGGATTTTGAACTCTAATTAAAAATTTTGAGTTCAAATTTGGAAACCGCGCCCATACTCAACTAGTTCTCAAAGTTAATACTTATTTTATAAAGTGTCCAATGTAAAATGGTCGACAGTTAAAGTCCGAACCGTACCTACAGTCAGCATCAACAGTAGGTATTTTCCTACACGAAGGCCGCAAAAATATGTGACACGCACCTTATGGCTCTACAAATAAGAGCGTGTCACATATTTTTGCAGCCTTCGTGTAGGAAGATACTATTGATGCCGACTGTACGACTACTGGGGAATTTAAACGGAATATTCCTTCTTACTTTTGATATTTCGTTAAACTTGAAAGTTTTTTTACAAGCTTTTATTAAGCTTGAAGCGTAACTGTATCTCCTTAATCAAGCTCATTAAGCCTGGCTGCTAAAAAGCTCCAGCTTTTTTTTCACGGGGGAATTGGATACGCAGCGGCATTCAGTATTTAAAAATTCTTTACTGATTTGATATTAATTTGATTGAATGCTAACAACAAAAATTTGTTAGTGGCAAACAAGCGTTTATCTTCCTCGCTTGCTATGGACGCTCGGTTAAATACACTTGCATCTTAAGACGTGTCACATGCACGTTGCTGGGCCTTTTCTTTATAGAAAAACCCATATTTTCTGTAGTGTTTTGTGAATTACTTGGCAGGAAGTTAGTACGAGTACAAGTAGGTATAAGAAAATAACAATCGATTATAGAAAAAAGTGATTCTTTTTTCAAAATATAATATATGTTTAGTCCACTACTGGCTATTTAGTACCATCAAAAGTTGGATTTTTTTAAGAAAATTTCGACCAAAAACTCGATTTTTTAAAACAAATTCTAGTCACATATTTTTTTACGGTTTTTATAATAGTAATGGTCTAAATCTTAAAGTCCAACGATTTAGGCTAAACGTTATCTGTCCCATACGTGGCCGTTTTATACAGCGTGTATCTTTGATAAGTATTACCTCATACGCCAAGGGTAGTTAGTATTAGACCCTAATAAACATACTTCCATATGTTTTATTAAAATTTTACGACTTTTATTTTTCCATATAAAATATTTCAGCGCGCAATGTATCGCTACCTACATGATTTCTTTGCCCTGAAATGTCACATTTGATGATGTGTCAAATAAGTGTATACGCAATACATTGCGTACCGAAGAAATTTAAGAAATCAATTGCTTTATGTTAACTAAGAGTTAGCTCAATATTTATTACAATATCGATTTATAATCTCAAAACTTGCGTCTGGCTTCCATTTGAGGTAATATTAAATAAACACGCGGTATTCGCTATGTGCGAAGTGCATGGTGGGGGTAACGAGAACGATCGCAGTGCTCAATGTGACAAGAAATGAAACTGCAAATCCCCTGTCTGCTGTCAAAATAGTGAATCAGCCAGCTACATTTCATATAAGCAAGGAATACAACCTATTTAAAAAAAAGGAAAAAAAGAGATTGACCACCTGCCCAAGAGATGGCGCCACAATCATGCACACAGCGAATAAAAACAGTTACTATATTATCTTTATCTACGAGTGTATATTATGTAGCTAGAGCTATGCAGCCAATCATCTAATGCATTTGTATCACTGATTGAAGCCTGTGCAATGTTGGAGTGGTTTCTTTCATTCAATCATCCTGAACACGAACTATCTGCGTGCCCGCAGAACCATAGACTAAATACATATATAGCAGACGGCCATATCCATAGCCTAAGAACTTTTTGAAGCTCCGAATATTTAGCGCCATCTAGTTCAGAGCCACCTAAACAGAGCCAATATGTATGAGATAAAATCAGCGCCACCTAGTAACACTAGTGTACTTGTAATACGTTATTCGTTACTAGGTGGCGCTGATTATATCTCATACATATTGGCTCTGTTTAGGTGGCTCTGAACTAGATGGCGCTAAATACTCGGAGCCTCAAAAAGTTCTTAGGCTATGTCCGTCTACTATATATTTAAGTCTATGGCAGAACTGTGCAATTCTAGTATGTTTGTATACAACAGCGTCCTCCCTAACCTCTCGTGTTAACGGCCTCCTAGCCTAGTCGGTAGTGACTCTGCCTATGACGCAGGAGGTCCCGGGTTCGAATCCTGGTCAGGGTATTTATTTGTGTAGTTATAACGAATATTTTTGCCTGAGTTATGGATGTTTCCTATGTATTTAAGTATTTATATATCTTTGTATTATATATATCGTCGCCTAGTACCCACATCAAGCCTTATTGAGCTTACTGTGGGACTGGGTTGTTTTAATGTGTAAGATTGTCCCATAATATTTATTTATGCCACACCTGGCCATAAAGTGGCTTTTTCCGCACGCTGCGCGTACGGAAAAAGACGCTTTCTGGCCAAATGTAGACATAAAACGATGTACACAACACGGGAGGTAATAAAGAAAGCCCTCGATCGCATATTTACGTCCCTCGCTTGCAGCTCGGGCCGCAAACTTCTGCGATCTCGGCCTTTCTTTGTTTTACCACCCTAGTTGTGTAATGTACTATTATTTATCTATTATTCAGGAACAATAAAAAATATTGTTTTGTATTGAATGTTCAATTCTACTTCAAATGAGCTATGACTTATTGTTTAAATTCCCTTAATACATTTCCGAGAGCTTCTCACCAGAAGTAGCTAAGCTGGTAGGGTGTTCAAAATGACCTACACACGCTCTTATTCTCTTAACAATAAAGTCGTGTCCAGCTAACTCATTTTACAACGTACAACGGGCATAAACTTCACATGCAAATTCCTTTGTGCACCGAATTATTATTTCAATATGTTTTCCCTGAAACCTTTCAAGAGATTGCTAGCACGAATTCACTGGACAATTGAAGAGGGAGAAGACAACATAACTGACTACACTGGTTGACACCTGAAACGATTAACAATGTTCTTAAAAAAGTTTCAACCGCTTTAAGCAGTTATATTGTTTTTGTAAACACCCCTTCAAATCTACCTTGCTATACAATTTTAGGCTCTGTTACTGTAAGAAAAAGTCGCTTGTTCTATGTTCCAATAATGATATTGTAGAGTTAGAATAACAATTGAAAGACGGGTTACTTGCCAGTGCATAAATGCGCTTTAATTTCATAAGTTAAGAGTTGAGTTTTGTACGAATTGATCTTTTTGTGAGTTTCATTAATTTTGAACTAAACATGAAACGTGTTTCAAACCTCATTTAGTTAAATTATTTTTTTGTCTGTTTCTAACGAACACAACTGTCAAAGTGACAGATAAGGACAAAAGTTGATTTAGTTAAATGAGGTTTGAAATACGTTTATGAATAAACAGGTAAAGATTTGTCAGAATCACTATTTACTTAAGTAATTTTGATAACATATTAGTATCATTTACATATGTATTAGTTATATATTAGAAGCGCTGGTAGCCTTGCGGTAAGACGTCCGATTTTCAATCCGGAGGTCTCGGGTTCAAATCCCGGCTCGTACCACTGAGTTTTTCGGAACTTATGTACGGAATATCATTTGATATTTACCAGTCGCTTTTCGGTGAAGGAAAACATCGTAAGTAAACCGGACCTAATCCCAAAAAGGCCTAGTTTCCCCTCTGGGTTGGAAGGTCAGATGGCAGTCGCTTTCGTAAAAACCAGTGTCTACGTCAATTCGTGGGGTTAGGTTGTCAAGCGGACCCCAAGCCGGGATAAACGCTAGGAGGAAGAAGATGTATTAGTTATATATTGTACCAAATAAACACATGATCATAAATAAGTAATAAAAAAGACAAACGTCTACACCGTATTGTATATATTGGAGTTTTTGAGCAGCCTGTATCTCGGCACATCTGCATGCGCCATCACGGAGTCTATGCCGATATATCGGGTGCTAAAAACTCCAATATGCATGCTAAATACTCCGTTCTCAATAGTTATCAACAGACGTGAGTTAGTTCGAAGTTGTAAAGCGATAGTTCATCATTTTCATTCAAGTAAATACCTTGATTAAAAAATGCATGTATATTTTATATACTAGTAGTCCGCCTCGAACTGAGAACTCGCGATTTACTTGCAAACGAGTCGACCAATATAACAAGACCCTAAGGAGGATTTTTTTCTCCTTCTAGCTCCATAACTTTTTAGAGTAGTATCTTCTATTATTTTGTGTTATCGGTACTAGCATGTGTTTCAAGTTGGGCTGTAATTTCTTTTTGTAAGTAATCTAGATCTATAAGTGAGAACCTGTAATTGGCTTTCTAGTTTTATTGTATTTCTATAAATATTTTATGCTGTTGGTTTTCCATACAATAAATAATAATAATAAATAATAATAACCACTTGATCGATCCAGTTTATAAATGCACTCTCAATTTGTATGTATCTCTGCTACAACCTCAACAAATTTCATAAAGATCAGAAAAACGTTACTCAAGTTATCGTCGAACAAACTCTCAAAATCAAAAAGCCATCGAAATGCCGAGACGTCCCAGTAGCAAGAAGTTGTTTGTAAGAATTCGGTTCGCTTAAGCCGCTCGTTCGATAAACTAGGTATACAAATAAACGACTATAATTTTAAACAAAAAAAGAACCGACTTCACTTAGGATCCGCTATTCCAAGAGGAAGTGGCCGAGTTGCTGTAAAAAATAGTGAAATCACTATAGGTGTGCCTATAATAGTTGAAGAGTTCCCTCGATTTCTCCAGGATCCCATCATCAGATCCCGACTTGGTGACAATGGGACCATCTAGGGGTTATACCTGTTCGATTCAAAAAAAAATTTTGAAAATCGGTTCACGATTCACGGCGATATGGAGTAACATACATACAAAAAAAAAATTATGATAAAAAAAAAACAAAAAAATTCAGTCGAATTGAGAACCTCCTCCTTTTTTGAAGTCGGTTAAAAATACAATTCAAGTCAAAAATAAATAATATTTATTAGTTATATAATGTTCTAAACAGCAAGAAAAATAATTAAGTCATATCCATGTTATGCTTTCGCATTTAATTGCTACCTGTCTCTGATCATTATTAAATAAACCTGCCATTTTGTATCGTAGCCCGTAGCTACACGGCTACGGCGTAGGGCGTAGAACCCAAATTTCGTAGTACGTAGCCACCCTCGGGCATCCATGAGCTATCGTGGGTAGGAATTATGATTTGGAGGCATATTCAGCCTCGCTAATTGGATCAATACCTAGAAGATACTAGTAGTCGGCCTCGAACTGAAAACTCACGGTTTACTTGCAAACAAGCTGACCAATATAACAAGACCCATGTGATGATTTTTTCGCGCCTTCTAGCTCCGTAACCCTGACAGACCCCCGTTGATCGATCTTGGTCATATACAAACTCTCAAATAAATAAATAAAATTGTTGAGGTTGTAGCAGAGATACATCTCTGCTACAACCTCAACAAATTTCACAATGATCAAGAAAACGCTACTTGAGTTATCGTCGAACAAACTCTCAAAGTCAAAAAGCCATGGAAATGCCGAGATGTCCCAGTAGCCAGAAAGTTTGTAAGATTTCTCTTCGCTTACGCTCAGCTCGATCAAGAACTCTGACATAAAGTAAAATCAAAGGATCTTAGTCATAATTTGGTTTTTGAAATGTATTAGGTACAAGTGTTACTTACAACCAAAGGTCTTATTTCTTTCAAACACGCTTAGACACGATCCAACTTCAACACAAATCCAATGCATTAACTAGGGGCCGTATTCTAACTTTAAAACACGCACAGACACGATCCAACTTCAATGCAAATCCAATACAATAACAACACAATACAGCTTACGACTACACGTCTGAATCAAAAATGAAGGAATTTACTTGAAAATTACTGCGTTGCAACTACAATACAACTTCAATATAGGTTGATTATTAGTTGAGTGTTGGAGTTATGTTTAAGGCAGATTGTGTTGTTAATGTATTGTTTATACATTTTAAAATTAGAATATGGCACTAGTAGTCCGCCTCGAACTGAGAACTCGCGATTTACTTGCAAACGAGTTGGCCAATATAACAAGACCCTAAGGAGGATTTTTTTTCTCCTTCTAGATCCATAACCACTTGATCGATCCTGCTCATATACGAACTTACAAATTTTATGTACCTCTGCTACAACCCCAAGAACTTTCATAAAGATCAGAAAAACGTTAATAAAGTTATCGTCGGACAAACTATCGAAATCAAAAAGCCATCAAATGCCGAGACGTCCCAGTAGCCAGGTGACAGTTCGGTCTGGAGTTGTTTGTAAGAACTCGCTTCGCTTACGCTCCGCGAGTTCAACTATGCAATAGGTACAGCTTGCACCTTAATGTATGAATCAGAAATATCAGAATTTGCATGATAATATGATAAATGTGATATGGAGGCATATTCAAACTCGCTAATTGAAGTAATGTCTAAAAGATATCAACCTGACATCAATTATTAAATTCAAATATGCCTTTTTGTTATTATGTGGATTTTGAAACATAATCATTTGGCATCTCGCTCGTAAGTACAGTCAGCAGCAAAAGTAGCTAAGCGTATGAGGTGTTCAAAATAAGCTGGACACGACTTTATTGATAAGAGAATAAGAGCGTGTGCAGGTCATTTTGAACACCCCACCCGCTTAGCTGCTTCTGCTGCTGACTGTACTTATTAAGCATAAAATGCACTGCAGACGAGTCGTTTAAGAGTCAATAGGACGCTCGCGTTCCCATACAAACGTAATTCAGCTCTCATTTTAAAACGACATGCTTTAGAACCATGAAATTTGGCATGGGCATTCTAGTAGTACAGATCTAGGTCGGACATGCGTTTTCGTTGCTAAAAATTGTAATACAAAGAAAATATAGCAAAAATAAGTTTTGTATGTAAGTATGTAACTGGCTGTATTTTCTTTGTATTGCAATTTTTAGCAACGAAAACGCATGTCCAATCTAGATCTGTACTACTAAAATGCCCATGCCAAATTTCGTGGTTCTAAAGCATGTCGTTTAAAACGAGAGCTGAACTACTTTTGTATGGGAACGCGAGTTCACGCGAGCGTCCTGGCGACTATTAAGGTCATATTATAAAAGTTCAGATTTTAAAGTTATTTCAAAGTTATAAATTGGTCTCCATGAATAATAGTACATTAGGTACGTACCTAGGGCGGTAAAATAAAAAAGGGCTCAGATCGCGGGTATTTGTGGCCCGAACCGAAGGTAAGGGCAATAAACAAGCGATCTGAGGCCTTCCTTATTACCGCCCGTGGTGCGTACATAATTTTACGTCATCTCGTGGGTGTGAAGTGAGATTTGCCGCTGCGCTCTAGGGCGGTAAATCTCACTTAGCTCCCAGAGTGACGTAAAGTATTTTCCAAATCGCGTAAATCAAATGTTTTCTAACTTTCAGGTTTATTTAGGGTAAGTACGTATTAGGGTATCAGAAATCGTTATAGACCAAGAGTTTTGTTCGAATGGTTTTGTTTATTTCTATTCAAAATTGCCATCGATACTTCTTTACTCATTTAAAAAATAAATGAATTTGATTTTATTTATTTACACATAAGAATACCCCATACTAGCCTTTTGTTTTCGACAAACAGCAAGAGCAAGGCTTAATATATCAAGGGTCTGCCTGAAAACCAGCGCTGTTGTAAGCTGCGCTCGCTACAATATCATGCTGCGAGGCAAGATCCTTTTTAACGTCATATATCAATACTTTTTACCTACATAAAAAAAAAAGCTGGAGGTCCCGGGTTCTAATCCTGGTAAGGGCATTTATTTGTGTGCTAATCTCAAATATTTGTTCCTGAGTTATGGATGTTTTCTATGTATATAAGTATGTATTTATCTATCTAAGTATGTATATCGTCGCCTAGCACCCATAGTACAAGCTTTGCTTAGTTTGGGGTTAGATTGATTTGTGTAAGATTGTCCCCAAAATATTTATTTTATTTATTTTATTTACATGTAAATCTCGTTTTCTGTTAATCTTAGTTTTATATTTTATTTTGATAAAAATCACACAATTTACAATTTATATGAACCACATTAACAATACAATTTATATTTACTACACAATCACAAAAAACAAAACCACTTAAAAACTACAAAAAGCCCGTAACCTAACCTAGTTTTATTAAGTCTCTTTTCAGTTTTGTAGCATTTTCAGTGAAATTGTAATACCATGTGATGTTAAATAAAAAAATTCTATGTCTATTCTTGGAAAACCGTCTCGAGATGATTGAATCTAATACTTTACTAAGCCTAATAAAACATCTAAAATTATAGTTTACATTTTGGCAATTTTGATGGCTTAGATTCTGCAGTAGGTACGTTTCGAACTGAGAACTCGCGATTTACTTGCAAACGAGTTAACCAATATAACAAGACCTATATGAAGATTTTTCGCCTTTTAAGTCCACAACCCCTTCAGCGATACAGCTCATAAACGAACTCTCAATTTATATGTTTCTCTGCTACAACCTCATCAAGTTTCATAACGATCAGATTAACGCTACTTAAGTTATCGTTCGAACAAATTCTCTAAATCAAAAAGCCATCGAAATGCCGAGACGTCCCAGTATCCAGAAGTTGTTAGTAAGAACTCGCTTCGCTTACACTCCGCTCGTTCAATAATTTCTTTATTTGCGATGTGAACGATAAGTGCATTTCCTCTTAAAATTGGATTTAAAGGATTATTTATGCTCGATTTTTCCCCGGTGTTTCCTGTAATAGGAGCAATAAATTAAAACGTAGATTCTACTTACTCCTTAAACCAGACAACGTTAGTTCACTACTTTTAAAAATAAACTAAACTTTTGTTGAACTAAAGTTTTATTGTTTGAGGAGTAAAATCTACGTTTTAATTTATTGCTCATATTAAAGAAAACACCCAGTATAACTACTCAAAGCAGTCTTAAAAAATATATAAAGTAAGATATCCCCCTATGGGCAAACTTAAATTTGGTATCTTATCTTAAATTTAAGGGCATTTTTACCAGTCAATCATAGGATGACTACCCAGGGCTGGGATCGAACCAACATCTTCTGCATTTGCGGCAGATTATTCAAAGAATTTGATTTGTTCTCTAGATGTAAACTTGTATACTTCAAAACAAAAAAAAAGCGGTACCAATAATGTGTGGATTAAAAACCATAGAGTAGCACTGAACTCAATTTCTGACCACGCCCTCCGTCTAACGGGTTATGTACATACAGGGTAGGTATATACATAACCCGTTAGACGTATAACAACGTATGTACAGATTGTACAGTCAACAAAGAAAGTTGCCAAACGAAATTAGATTACAGAAGTAATTAGCAAGGACCGGAATCCTTCATAGCAAAAATCAAACTCTCAAAGGGATTGACCATAATGTTTTATCGACTTATCGATAAATATTTGTCACTTAAAAAAAAAACTAAAGTAATGAAATCAGGCTTTTGGATATACACACAAACAAAATAAGGGTGCCCCTAATTACTAATTAGACTCATCATTCGCTTGCCCTTGTCCCATTTACTTGGGGTCGGCGCAGCATGTCTTTTTTTTCCACACATCTCTGTCACCCGTCATCTCATCACTCACCTCCTTTCTTTTCATATCATCTCTCACGCAATCCATCCATCTCTTCCTAGATTTCCTCTTTTCCTACATCCCTCTACATTCATTCTTAATACCTTTCTCGTAACATGACTTTCATCCCTCCGCATAACATGCCCGTACCACGCTAGGCGATTTGATCGTAATTTGTCGCTTATGGGTGCAACTTTCAGGCCTCCTCTTATATATTCATTCCTTATCCGATCCATTCTCGTCACTCCACACATCCATCTTAGCATTCTCATCTCCTTTACATGCAATCTCTTTTCATCCGTCACCTTTAGGGCCCAACACTCTGATAATTACTAATTAGACTCTTAAATGCATATCCATATACCAATATTATAAATACTCAAGTGTGTCTGTCTGTCTGTTACCTTTTCATGGTTTAACCGCTGAACTTATTTCTATGAAATTTGGTATGAAAGATATGTAGTTAAAGTCCCGGGCAAGGATATAGTTTTTATCCCAGAAATCATCCCTTAAGGGGTGAAAAGGGGTTGGAAGTTTCTATGGAATTACTGCTTATTGTTGACTTAAAATAGCATATGCGATTCATATTTGCTCTTAGATTAAGGTAAGGTATTTTAGTAATTCCATATGGCGAATGTTAATTCCACGCAGAAGATATCGCGAGCATAAGCTAGTATTACTGACAGCGCCTCTAAATAAATTTCATTTACATCAATATAAATATATAGTTTTTTTTATTATTTTACCTAGTTATTATGCTTATGAGATGGAAGGACGACATCTGTCAACAAGCCGGCGAGAATTGGATGCAGATGGCAATGGATCGAGTAGCATGGAAGAATGGAGAGGAGGCCTATGTCCGGAGACGGGCGCTTTCAAGGCTGCTATAGATAGATTACGCTTATATTTACCAAATATATATAGGTATATCATTTATTGGGATGGGTGGGATATATATTTACATTTAAATTTGTAAAACAAGCCAAACAGTTGAATTCTAAAAGATTCTGGACTGTGCACTTACAAAAGTTGCTGGAGAATGTAAATTCGAAAAGATAAACGATACATGTAAGTACAGATTTTTGGTAAAAATGTTCATTGATATTTCCCTAATCCAATATTACAGGGAAATGTTACATTTTCAGGGTAGTTTTTAGACTTTTATTCTCACTATGAGAATGTTCAAATTTCAAATCAGATCAAATCAAACATTTATTCAGTAAGTAGGCCACAAGGGCACTTTTACATGTCAGATATTATAAGATAAAAGAGAGAGAAAAAAACAAACTACACCGGTTCTAACCCTACACCTCTGACCCGGGAAGAATTACTTTTTACCGGCAAGAAACTCGGCGGGACTCATTTTTTCAAAACAAGAGTACATAAAATCTTTAAAATATGTATAAATGCGTTGTTCTATAAGAGAGCATATTATTATCAAACCACTTTAAGAGAAATACCATATGTAAGAAAATATAATGTTTATGAGTCCAAATCTGACAATTAAATAAAAATAAAACATAGAAGGAACCGTGTAACATTGGGTCAGCGAATTGTATACCATGTTCTTCTGTAACGAATGTAATATTTATGTGTCTTAATATTGTGTTATTGTCTTGTTGTGTTGTTGTATTGTTATTTCATTTATGTGTCTTGTTAGTAGTTACTTTTGTAATTTTATATCGTTCGGTAACTTTAAATTGCTGACGTACACACGTCTTGTGTAAACATAGGGGTCGTATTATTTTTACATGACTGATATGAAGAAATGGAATAATGTTTAAACACAAAAGATTATTCTGTAGAGAAAGATCAAAATTTACTTCATATTGGGATCTTATTCTGAGAGAAAGGCCATCTCAGGAATAAGACATAAATGGTTGTTTTCTGAAGGACACCATGTATTTCAAGCTAGGCAAAGTTGTAGTTGTAGCAGTTGACGGTAAGTAGCAATCAATATCCTTATGGCTCCTCTACATGATGGGCCATCATAGGGACGCAGCTATACGTTAGAGGGAGCTAACGGTATTGCGATCTCGTTCTGTTGTATAGCTGCGTCCCTATGATGGCCCATCATGTAGAAGCAGCCTTAGAACGATCGGGAGTCTACGACAAAAGTCTCCCTACGCGACACCTTTAATTATGCCAATTTTTGTGTAGTTTATGTTTCACAATATTATAAATAAATAATAATAGTTATCTGTGCAACAAGAGAGGAAAGTTGGTTTTTCTTGCGAGTGTTGAGTTCGAGTCCCGAGTACGGAGAAAGTCGCAACTTTCGTCACTCCCTGGGGGCCAATTTTTGACTTTCGAGCGCCCGAATTCAAAAAGTTTAAGCTCGAAAATAATCGCACACAAAAGCTTACCGCCAATTTTTTAGTTTAAATACTCATGATTTCAAATTCCTATCGCTGTTATTTTTAAAAAATAATTTCATCGTTTTATTCTGAGTTGTAAATGTCACTTTCGAGTACTCGAATCTCAAAAATCACCCCCCTGGAGTGGTGAAAGTCGCACTTTCGTCACTCCAGGGAGTGAAGAAAGTAGGCTTGTTATAACTGCAAAAACTTATTTACTTATTATAAAATATAAAATTAATTATTCATTATGGTACTTAAATTCATTCAGCCAACGAGTAAGTATCGGTAGCTTAGTATCAAGTTATTTCAGAGTCGCCAGTTCGAATCCCGCCTGAGGCCTCAATTCTCCATTATTTCTAAACATTGAAGTTGTATTTGTGCACGGTTTCGCTAAACCAAAGGAAAATACGAAATTGTTTTACAAGGTAATGGCTCGGGGCTACCGCAAAATAATGTAGCTAAATAAAGTTATCTTTTTATTTAATGCACCTATTTTATTATATACAAACGCTAATTGGCTAACATTTTATTTGTATAGAACTAACAATATGCATTTGCGAGTTAAAAGATCATATTTTTGATTACTGCTTTTACCGTCATACGAAAAGGAGATTTTAGAGTTAATAATAGTTTTTCATACAATAATGAGCCTTTTTTTGAACTTTTCTAAGACCTTCCAACCCAGAGGAGAAACTAGGCTTTATTGGTATTAGGTTCAGTTTTCTCACGATTTTTTCCTTCAGTGAAAAGAGACTTAGTACCTATATATTAAATAGAATTTCGTTCGTACATTCCAGAAACTCAGTATTACGAGCCGAGGTTTGAACCTGAGACCTACGGATTTTAAGTCGAATATCCCATAATATCTTACCTCTAAGTTACCAGCCGCTTAGAGCCATTATCAGTCGTCTTATCCAATTTCTTTATATCATTATAGTATATTTTAAGCTCCCGCTCTTAGAGGATTAGTGCCTACGCCAATTAGATAAAGATAAAGATAAAGAAATTTTTATTTGGCATATACACTAATTGATAGGATTAGTTTACCGAGTGGATCCCAGGACCAATTGAGCTATGGCAAAAAACTCAAGACAAACGTTAGGCGGATTGTGATGAATTTATACTAAAAAACCCAAATCAGAATATTCTTGAATTAAATAAAATTTGATAATTTCCTGTATTTTTTTGCTTTTCGGAAGTATTCTAATTAAAAAGTCGAAGGCAAGAAAATCCTCTTGTTATCATGTCATATTTAAGGCGAGATCGCCCTTGGCGCTCTGTGACCTTCTGCACCTAGACCTGTTGCTCGCGCTCAGAGAAAGTGGCGCGACCAAAATGCGCCGTCGCGCGACGTTGCCAGCTCCCGCGCGAACCCGGTGTTTGGGGAAAAATGGATGCAAACTGAGTAGTATATAGGAATGAAATGTTCTCATTAGAAAATTAATTTGTATAGGGGATATTACTGCAATATTCTGCCACCAGAGTGCAGCACTAGCACACCGGTAAACCATAGAGTTCACATACTAAACCTTAAACCGTTTTTTACAAGTTTTCATAGATAATTTATAACGAATAAATATGTCATTTGTGCACCAAGGCGGTTTGTTTACAGAGGGCCTAACGTGAAACGAAAGAATCGAAATGTTGACTTCTGCCTCTCTATCGCTCTAATAAGTAAGAGTGACAGAGAACCAGGTAACGAAACTTTTATTTTCGTGTTTCGCGGTAGGCCCTCTGGTTGTGCTAGTGCCGCCCCCTACGCAGAGTTTTGCGTAATATTCCCTATTAAGTTTTCGGAAATTTCCAAGAGAGTTACCGAATTTTTGAGAATGTTCTGCAACATGTACACTGCTAGTCACGTCGCCGATCGGTCGCACTGTGGTTACACACACTGCTAGGTTATCGTATGCGGCGATGATGTGTGAGCAAGATAGCGCTAAGTCTGGCCAAGTACACATTTTAGAAACTTGCACGAAGGAAGCATATTAATATTTTTTAGGAAAATAAATATTTTATACTTACAAATATTGCCTTACGACTGTTAATTTCTGAGGCTAACTAAAAGTGTTCATTGCATTTTTTCATATTTTAACAATTTATAGCTTTATGGGTTTGGTGCATTATTATAACTTATAATATTACTTTTAGCAGTGAACATAAGGAATCCTCATTTATAGAAGGTATGTGAAATCTCTGGATCTTTGAACTTCCAGGTCTCCAAATACAATGCTGTCCTCTATATCTTCAAGTAACGTGTATCCCGTATTGAGCATGTGCATTACCTTCTGCTTACTTTTATGCTGGCTCCTAGAAATAGTATGCCAACAGAAATAAATGATAATAATATATACATGAATTACTTATAATTTATAAGTAATTCATGATAATAATATATTTACTAAGAATATAAGGGCATTTCTGTTGGCATACTATTTCTAGGAGCCAGCATATAAGTAAGCACAAGGTAATGCACGTGCTCAATACGGGATACACGTTACTTGAAGATATAGAGGACAGCATTGTATTTGGAGACCTGGAAGTTCAAAGATCCAGACATTTCACATACCTTCTATAAATGAGGATTCATTGTGTTCACTGCTAAAAGTAATAGAGGTCCCCCCCCCCCCCAACACACTGCATTACCGATGAGCTCGTTGACTGTTGTTGTAGTATAAAGTTATGTAGTTGTACAGCGAGAATCTTTAAGACTTTACTGGGAAAAAAATCACCTATGTTTTTTCAATCTTTCCCAATATAGTTTCTCTGGGGTAAAGGCACCATGTCACTGGCAACACCATCCCGGGCGGCGCCATCGCTAGTGTGCGCGAGGCGCCGCGCCGTACGCACGCAGTAACGGTCCCCGCCCTCACCTCACCCACCCTTAAACGTGTTGAAACTATACCTTCGTGATCCTTCAACTATCTCTTCCAATCTGTGCTCAATACGTAGTTTATCAGACGCTTAAGTGTAAGGTCAAGTTTGTTTACAGTGTGTTTAAAAAGTTCGGTTAAGTCGCTTTAAAATTCCATTCGGAGTTTAAGTTGCATAAATAATTATAATGTAACGGATGGTGAAACGTGTTGAATATCATAGACAATCGTAGGTATTAAAAAAATACAGTCAAAAATTGTGAACTAAAATTTATATATAATTCTCAGTAATTGTTATTTTACTTAATGATGTTCCTGCGTAGTAATCGCAGCGGTGGACGCGAGAAATATTCACTTAAATAAATAGGCAATCTTATTGAGCTAAAGCCACCGGGTAATTCTTAAGGCGCAACAGTTAGCCCATAATCTTGACGCCCCACACCCACCTTACAGGACTGGCTCCGACTTATTCATTTAATATTTGAGACTGTGTTTTGGCTTGTTTATTTAAGCTACACAATGACGTACAGTTTAAATATTTCTTACATCAAAAGCTTCGCGATCTTATCGACTACTATAATAGGTCGTATATCTTTTACATATTTTTGAAGACACATCGATTTAAGAGCTAGAACGTAGTTGATACGGAAATCCTTTATAATTTGTCATGTAATAGCTCTGACAACTCAATTTGAACGTAAGTAAATTAAATTTGGCACCCAACGTGGGGCTCGTTTAAAATTGGCGCCCGAATTGGGGCCAATTGAAATTTCATTATCGAGCAATGGAAGTGATACGCGGCTTGCGGTATTTTCATAATTATACGAAGGTTTGAGCGTCCATCAATTTATTGAGTTTGGTCAGGTGGAAATTAATCGCCCTTGATCCGCGCGTCCGCGCTATGACGCGTTTATTCCTTTAGAAATAAAGTGCAGCTGTATTTTTTATTTCTTATTTGTCAGCGAAACAATGCAGAGTTGTATCACTATATCCACTTTATCCATTCTGAAAATGTTGACTGAAATAAAATGAAATTTTACACTCAGTTACACAACAGCATTAAATTGTTATTCAACGTTTTGTAATATTTTAGCGTTGAATAATTTTGATAGTAGTATTATGGTAGCGAGTAAACAAACTCCCACTCGTCGTCTGGCGTGGCCGGGTTTTACAACTACGTAGGCGGCGCTGCGAGCGTCTGGGTCTTGACCTGTGACTTTTAAACTCAAAAACATTTGCCTTGTATATTATTTTGAAGAAATAGGACTTAGTATTTCTTATTTTAATTTAGTCGCGTGGTCAATCTTAAACAATCAGCAGCGAGCGAAGTAGCTATAAGCAGCAGAAGGGCGAGGCGGTTCAAAATACCCTTGTACGATTGTACTAAGGCAATTCTGAATACCCGTCCGTCCGCTCACAAACTTCTGTTGCTAACTGGACATATCATATTCATAGCCGTAACATGACTGGCAATACATTTTCGAAATTGCGCGAGTTCTCCAATTTAGCATACCACTTAGAATAAATTATTTACTGCTACGCTAGGGTTGTCTCAGTAACCACAATATTCAACGTCCTATGATTCGCTTTTTTACCTGTTTGGATAAAACTACGCTGACTTTTTTTTTAAATTAATATAAGTAACAGTGCTAGCTATATTTAACAATACTTTAGTATTGAATTTAAACTTTCGTGAGACATATTAAGTATATTAACACACTACTGCATGCGCTTGTACTCACTTGTGTTTAGTCACTACGCGCGACATGTTTCCTAGACCTAAACCCTCCGAAACATGTCGCGCGTAGTGACTAAACACGAGTGAGTACAGCCACATGCAGTGATAATACGTTGGTAGTTGTATTTTTAAAATCTTTGTAATTCCCACAAATTAACTTCAGATTACAAAAAGTTTGTCGTCCCGAGATTGACAAAAATGATTACTATTATTAATAATTACTATTTTTTTATATAAATGGTTTTTTTCGTGTAATACTTTCGTAAACAATAGCTCCAAAAAATTAATAAAGTGTATCCGATAATTTAATAAAAACCTTTAGCTCTTATCCTAACTCTGAAATTCCGATGTTTTCTGATGTCAAAAGCAAAGTTCCAACTAAACTTCAGTCTAAACTACTTTGAGATATCGCAGCTCGATCAATATCTACCTGAACTGTCTAAGTTGCACTGGAACTTTGAAATGGGACCAGTTTCTGCAGCAGGAGGCAGGGCTCGGGAACCGGTATTTGCTCCATACTAAAATACCGTTTTTTTTCTTTTGATTACTATTTCATACTTAATCAAACAATCTTATAATACGAAGTGGAATTACAATATGGAGTTCTACAATAAAGACCATAAAATAATTAAATAGATTGGGAAATTTCGGGGTTTTTGAGAAAAAAAACGGTTTCAAGCCCTGGTAGGAAGTATTATGCTGGCAATGATGACATTTTGTTATCTGTGTATGTGTTAGGTTCAAATTTTTTTGTTAAAAATACTACTAACCTAAGATGCAATGGCCAATGAGAAATAGTTCTCTATTTTATTTTAACTAAAAACTTTTAATTAGTAGGTATGTGTTTGGAAGTGTATTGGGTCATATAATCTTATGACCTCTTGTGTCACCAAATGGGGGCGCCATAATTTGTAATTAGTATACATAAAACATGGTTAAGTAAATGGTCAACATTTTTATAAAAAGGTCGTAAGTGTCATTTTCGTCGTCTGCTCCTTATTCTCCTGTCGTTAATTTTGTGTCCGATCCGGTTCTTTATTGCGACAAAAGCTCACTATTTTCGTCACGTTGATAATCAATTTAGTGTCCGACGACTTTCAAGTTAATTTCAGGTGCTCTTGAGTACCCTTGGAAAATAGAGGCATAATCTTATCGTAAATTTGCAGTTTGAAACTTTTAATTCAAGTCATTGCTCTTATAGGTAAATAATATTATTTGTGTGTTATTACAAGTTTTTGATTGACTAATTTAAACTTTAGGAAGCCTCTGCCCGTGACTTTGAATTTAACCGTGTGGATGTCTTTAATAACTTTCAACCTTATTTCCACCGCTTTAATATCCAAAAATCCTTAGGTACTTTTTTTAAATCTTTATTTAACGAGCTTAATCTAAAAGACAATGTCGCTCAATAATACATTTCAAATATAACATTACCAACAAGATACTAAGATGCTAAACTATTACTTCCGTCTTCGGATACCAACTAGCACCATGCTGTACAGAGCTTCTCTCGATTGAGGGAATGCCAAAATCCTGTTACAGCCGTCCAGTTCCTTAATATTAATACCTTGAGACAAAAGTTCACTTCTCTTATCCTCGTTGCGGACACACTCCATCATAATATTTAGGTACTTAGAGGAGCTCTGTCACATTTAAAAAGATTAAGAATATGAGTACTAGTACAGCAGTACTCCGAATTTCAAGGTTCTGCTTTCAAAGATTTGAGCTGTGCGTTGGCTGTCAGTGGAGCATCCAATACTGCTATTTTAAATCATTTACAGCTTATACTCTTTACCAGCAGAGTAAAATAAAAAAACACGTATCAACATAACATTTTCATTCCTAGTATTTTTTTGTGTAAAAGTATTTTTAATACAGTTGCTCAAAAAAGTGCTTTTCTTGTAGTGGTTTAGCGTGCGGAAAGTTTGATATCGTGCACTAGTGCTTTTTACTTTTCCAGCCAATCACAGCTAATGACAGTGACAGACAGCCAATCACAGCGCCGCACCGCACCGCGCGGAGCGTTCGGATACATGTACTAAAGTAACCTCAAAGTGAATAATTGACAATTTTATAATTTTTTCGCAACTGTATTAAAAAACGTCGTTCGATACTCGTGCGTAAATGTCATTCTTCACTCGTCCCGATATCTCGGTACTCGTGAAGTAATGACATACTTTCCGCACTAATATCGAAATGTACTATTATGTGTTCACTGTGTTTATTTACCTACACTTTTAAAATATCATTGAGTGCAATTACATGAGATAGGTAAAATCAAAGTAACAGTTATTTATTTTACGCGGGATAAAATAAACATTATGACCTCACACGTCCATCTAGCTTGACCTTAACAGTTATTTTCAGTTCTAAAAATTTAGGTGTTTACATTGCCCTTCAACTAATATTTATTTTATACGTGTTTCTCTGGCTCTCTGTAAAATTTAAAGTAAACAAAAACTTTCAGTTTAAAAAAATCGGTGCTCATATTTACTGCCCTGAAATCTATACCTTTATAAAAATTATAAATGACAATGAAATAAATGGACCAACGAACAATACCCCTCACTCAAGAACTATGTTGTGTTACTTGTGAGTGTTGACAAGTTGATACAAGATGAGTGGACTAGGTCCTAGTGGGGTCTGGGCTGCCCAGAAGAGGTTAGAATCCTGGGCCAGGGCAGCCCGGGAGAGGACATCCAGTGCCAGCAGTGGGCAGAGCCATAACTCGACTGACAGCTTCGGGGACGACAAGTCACATGGGAGCCCTAGTGTGAGTATTCTCTTTAAGTCAATCTTTTACTACTGCTGCTAATGGGTTCGTCAGTAAAATACTTACTTGAAGAATCTCTCTATTAAAGAGAGAGGAGTAAACAATGTGAGTATGTCCCGTATCAAAGACACATAATTTTTTTCATACTAATTCAACTTATACAATTTACCTACGTCAATAAATATGTATCCACTTTTGCTTCTTATCACATTGTATTCAGGCTCAAAAGTGTATACTTATTTTTGGGGTAAGCTGTGTCTGTTTAATCTTTGTGTGTAATTGTATACGAGTTTACGTGTCGTATAACATTCGGTATTCTGACCAAAAGTACAATTTTTTTTTAAAGATGCGTGATACAATTTAGGTATCTTCAACAGTTTGGGTACATCAATGTCTCAACCAGAAATCAAACTTGCTTCCCTACCTTCCAGAAGAGATTATATTTGCTTTTCTGTGTGGTGCTTTTATACAAAACAAATATGAGAAAATATCATACACAGAACGAAGTCCATCCAGTTTATTTGCATTTTTTCAATCTGAAAGCGATGCAATAGTGTTCACGGTAAAACCTACAACAGAACATGCCTCGAACCAGTTTTTCCGATTTTATAAATAAGCTTTCGAGTGCTCGGTAAAAAAGATTTTCAGTTTCGAGGATCGCCACTTACCCTATTTCCATTTTTAACCCGAATTTCGGTATTTTAAGCGAAAATCCCGGAGTTTTCACATGCTCCTGTCATTCGCAGTGCACGTCCTCGTACAACAACTGAATTGTTGATTTTCGAGAGATATTCTGGTGGAACTATTTATGAGCGCAAAACACGTTTGAGCGGAATTCAGAGCCGAATTCTGAAAATCTGAGCCGGAAGTCGGATTATTCCGACTTCCTTCTGATTTTTATCTATGAGAGCTGAATATGACATAGTTTAGGGAAAAGGATCCAGTCTGCAAAAATCTGTCAATAAAATTAAAACATTATGTCAATATCATATAAGTAAGTCTTTTGTTTCAATGACAAATAGTTGAGGTTGGATTCTTTTCGCTAGATTACGTCCGGTGCTGAAATCCGCTCAAGTCATAGATATACCACCCATAGATCTGACACGGAACTAATAATACCAAGATAGAACGGGATGGTCTTATTACACTTTCAATAGATACGGCAGAGAGGTGCTATTATCGTTGGTCCTTGTCATAGTTTATATTACCCTCCACGCGTTACTTCTAGCAGTGGAGGGTAACAAACAGATATAATGCGCGATTTCTTCAAGAATTTCTGTGATTGCTACGAGAAAAGCTGTTAGTTTTCCTAGAAAGTTGTGTCGGCTAAGGAAAAGATTGGTAAATTGTTCTGTTTTATGCTGTAGAAGTGATTATGGGCATCTATATATCTATCCCATACGGGGGTACACGTGTGCGGGCTCTAGTTAATGCTTGCTTTGAGGCTCAAGTGCATGTTGCGCCTTACCATAATATTTTTACAATATTCTTAGAGCACGTCCTTGTCATAATATTCCCGGTTACCTATAACGAGTCTGGTTTGAGAGGCTTAGTGTTTTCTGCGCTATAAGTAAGCCTAGTGATGTACTTTCCCCTGGGAACTCAGACCAGATTACTTTTTTTTCTTTTGAATAGTTTACTGAACTAAGTATATATCTTTCTAGGTTATAATAATTATACCTGTGTCTAAAATGGGTATGATTTAACTGATCATCAAATAAATATGAAATTGATGACTTAATTAATAAGATTGGCCACTAATCCTAAATTGTAGGTAATTATAAATTGTATCACCAAATAATATCAAAACGGTTACCCAAAAATGAATTAATATTTTCGGCAACTTATATGTATGACCAAATTAATATATCTGGTAAGTACTAAAATCGGATCTCCAAACAATAATATGAAAACGATTACCTAAAGTTAGATCACAGTTCACCTAACACGCTCCTCCTCACTTCGCTCGTCGTCATACCTACCTTGTGTCTGTTGAAACAATTTTTTAACTATATTTTTTTTATTTTTTGGTGGAAGATCTCCTATTCTGTCAATTCAAATCTGGCTATCAAAGTTTAATATAACTAATATCCATTAATTTGATGTTTCATAATTGGAGGCCGTTTGGATTAAAATGGTCACAGATATTTTTTTGGAGGCAGATATTTTAATTAGGATATACATTTTTTTACGTATTGTTTTGATGTTAATATAACCAAATATTAATACAAATATTATACAATTTAGTGTTAATGCATTAAAACAATTTCCGTGCACTAACCAAGTAGCTGAACATCTGATCATACCTACAAATATCAGCATTTGTAATGTACAGTCAAGGAATTTGATTCGCGTACCGTTTCGTTGATTTATTGCTTGAAATGTCAGAATATCATAAGGCTTATATTTCTTTAAGCAAGCGAAGAAACATAGCCCTTAGTACTATTAATTGTCATCAGTAATTTAGACTTAAGACGGTACGCGAATCAAATTCCTTGACTGTACGTAATATAATATTTAAAAAACTCCATAGACTACGATTAAATAAATCCATTATTAAATACATTAAAATAATTAATAATTTTAAACAAAAAAGAACCGACTTCACTTAGGATCCGCTATTCCAAGAGGAAGTGACCGAGTTGGTGTAAAAGATAGGTGTGTCTATAATAGTTGAAGAGTTTCCTCGATTTCTCCAGGATCCCATCATCAGACCCCGACTTGGTGACAATGGGATCACCAAGGGTTTAAACACGTTCGATTAAAAAAAAAATTTTGAAAATCGGTTCACGATTCACGGAGATATCGAGTAACATACATTTACAAAAAAATAAATTCAGTCGAATTGAGAACCTCCTCCTTTTTTTGAAGTCGGTTAAAAATAAAAGACAAATTTCGATAAAAATCCAAGAAACGGAACCATAAGAATGAATGGAACCACATCACTACTCAATCTACTTATACTGTAGATACAGTAAGCTATCCTCTTACTGGCTTTAAACTACTGCAATAAATCGTTCAAGAAAACTGGAACGAACAACAAATGGCGTTTGGACGTTGCATTTCTTTATCCTCAATTTATATGTATTTTATTTTATTTATCGTATGGCTACACGTCACTGGATATAGAGAGGCATTCTTCTTTGAGGTGGTAATAAGGTAAGTTCGCCTAATAAGGACCAGGTTTTTGTAAATCTTTATAATTAAATCTGATTTAAGAAGTGTTTTAAATTAAATAACATATGAAATGTATAAATTGTCTATATTTGAAGTAAAAACATTAAGTAAAAATCATGTATCGAAAGTAGATTAAGGACAATAACTGTTTTTAAAAAGCTTGTATTTGGACCTTATTAGGAATGGGTGTTCTCAATAAGGCTCATTTCTGTTCCGTACATAATTCCGAAACTACAGAATATTTTTTTTTTATTTAATATTTTTTGTTAATTGTTACAATTGTTTTTGTCGTTCCCGATTGATTAATCCAAAAAATTATATGAATTGTAGTGCTGGTCCTTAAAAAGTCTACAGAAACTTAAACGCAGAATAATAGATTTGATTTATGTCTTTTAATAAAACACAGTTTTGTATTGTATTGATATTTACTAAGTTAAACTATTTTAAGCATAAAACAACATAATTTGAAACATTTTCAGTCATTAGCCCTTGGAGCTTATTAAGTCTTTAGAAATGATATGAATAAGATCCGGTCCTTATTTGGTGACAAGGAGGTGGTCCTTGTTAGGCACTTCGCCATCCCGGAGTAAACCAATGTAAATTGATAAAAAAATTGTTCTTTCAATAACCTTATCTTCACAATCCACGCCTAAATGTTACTTATTCCTTTTCATGTGTTAATTTCTTGCGAAAACGAAACAGGATTATTTGAATGAATCGAATAACACCAACAAATTATATAAAACGACCCACGCGCCGTGACGTGGACTGCATCCATAGGCATATTGACAGAATGGTGGCGTAAAACCCAAGTAATGCCAATGCACTTCAATGATTGGTTAATGAGGAGCGTCGGCGCGAGACATGATTTCAATTTAGTATCGGGAACGGGATTTTTGAACTAGTGGCTCTTATTAGGAACCGGTCCTTATTAGGCGAACATACCTTAGTTGTGGGAAAGTAGATAGTGAAGAAATTCCAGTGAGTGCTGCGACGTCCAGATGGGACAGAGCAGCTGCCAAGTTTGTTACTCTAAGCACCCCCCAGGGATCACGTGCAGGGTTGTCTAAGGTGTCTCCTACGGACGCAGAGTAACATTGATCCCCTCAGATTTATATTCCTTCAAATCAATACTCGTGGCTCCAACATCCGTAAAGCATAGTCTACAGTGTGTAAATCTAATACTAGCGAATCTCTTTACCGTAATTAGTATAGGACTAAAAAAATGATAAGGAAGACAATATAACTCATTAGTGTAATTAATTACGATGTTATTTTCATCATCATCATCATCAATTATTTAAGAGCTGGGCTCTTGTCGGTGGAGCATTTTCCATGTATATCTATCCTTTGCCTTCTCCTTGATGGCCTGATACGACACGACGTTTTTTTTTTTTTTTTTTTAAGATGTTATTTAAGTTACCCTTAACTGTGACCCCATAATACATTTTTGAAAATTTTATCTGTAGCAATGTACTGTAAAAATGGGATTAAAAGTAACTGTCAACGAGCGTTTAACGCGAGCGTGTTTGCATTACATTGCGGCCGAATTATTTTGTATGGATAATTTTTTATTGCAATTCTAAGTAAAAGTTATCTAATTACATTTCTTATGTCCTATAATAACCACCGTTACGAGATTCGCCCGTATTAGATTTACACACTGTATAGAAGAAATATTAATTAATTAGACTCTACGGGTGATCAGAGAGCTGGCAGCTTCCTCGCGCAACGCATTAGTATTACAGCGGGGAAATATTATGTTATGTATTTCTTACCTTAGTTTCTGGTTGTGACATTGATGTACCCAAACTGTTGTAGATACCCTAAGTATTAAAATTGTATCACGCATCTTTCTAAAAAAAAGTTGTAATTTTAGAATACCGAATATTATACGACACGTACTTCTAAAGCCGTGGGGAGCCCGGCCTTAGAATTGCCCCACTATATCGTCCCGTGGTTGCAGTAGGAGTCTGCTAAGGGAATATACCGGGAGATGGGCAGCAGCATCTTCCGAAAGCCTACAAACGATAAACAAAAAAACTGCGCGCGCCAACCCGCCTGCCAAGCGTGGCGTATGGCAACCCCCCCCCCCCCCCCCTTAAAGGGGAGACCTATGTTCAGCAGTGGACGTCTTATGGCTGAGATGACAGTGGGAAAATGCTGCCAGCATCCTCGGCACCATGCCGAAGGGGCCCAATGTTTATGATACTTTTTGAATTTTAGTTCATTTATTTTAAATAGGTAAGTTTTATTTTTAAGTCTTATTTGTAATTTGTTTATACTCTTGTAGCTGCCATTAAAATTGAAATAACGAAATAGAGATAAATATAGAAAGTAGCAGATCTCCCGCAACGATAGGTCCCGTTTCTCGATAGTATTTCCGGATGTGGTTAGCCGATAGGCCACAAATATAATTTCCTTCTGAGAATCTCGTCTTGGGATAAATTTAATTAATTCTCAGTTCTGGGTTTAATGTAGTATTACGGGTAGTTATGTAATTCATTAGAATAGGTGTATGTAATTTCCAGGCGGTTCTGTGGGGGTAGTAAACATTAATAACATTATATTATATGTTTAGAAATAAAGGAAAAGTAGAAAAATCCACTGCCTCAGGCGAGACTCGAACTCGCGACTCTGGGAAACATGCCCATCGCTCTGCCAACTGAGCTACTGAGACTATACCTGATAGCTGCGAATGTCTCCACCACATCCTTTATTTGTGGCCTTTGTGTGTTAAACATTGTGGTATCGTTAGCAGACGTTCTGCTTAATACAAAAATAAATTATATTATATGTCATATTTTATATTAATCTTAATATCTTTGTTATTTTAAGACTAGAACGACTTTTAAACAATTACTGCATTAACTATTTAAGTATAACAAATGTTGCTTTCTTAGAGGATGGAGCCAGAGAGAGTCCATTTAAAAAAACCGGCCAAGTGCGAGTCGGACTCGCGCATGAAGGGTTCCGTACCATTATTTATAAAAACCAGCCGTAGTACCTACCAGGGATGTCACGAATGTCGTTTTTCTCACATTCGCGAATGTGAATGCGAATGCGAATGCGAATATTCAGGATACGAATGTCCGAATGCGAATGCGAATACGAATGTTACGAAGTATATTCATAAAAGTTAATCTTGCTCATAAATTTTATGCTTCCATAGTTCTAAGTTCATAAATACAGAACATGATATGTGATGGAGTCCTATATTATTGATCAAAAGGAGACAAGTGATACCGTCGTTTTCACTTCCTGTGTATGAGCAAGCATGTGACCATCGGCTGGCTCAGCGCGGTCAAAAAAGAATGCGT
This sequence comes from Pammene fasciana, assembly GCA_911728535.1. Taxonomy (NCBI): domain Eukaryota; kingdom Metazoa; phylum Arthropoda; class Insecta; order Lepidoptera; family Tortricidae; genus Pammene; species Pammene fasciana. The sequence goes on along the minus strand of OU452275.1, from coordinate 3,263,968 downwards.
CCTGCCCACATTCGCATTCGGAAAATATTCGCATCATTTCATGCGAATGCCAAAGTTGATACGAATGTCAAAAATGATGCGAATATTCGCATTATACCAATGCGAATGCGAATATTCGTGACATCCCTAGTACCTACTATCGAATAAATTATTATCGCAAGGTCGTATCTGCCTAAGTGCGTAGTTTTTTGGAGATAACTCAAAAACACATAAACCGATAATGTTCAAATAATTTTTTTCTTCTTGATTTTTTTCATAATTTTTGGACTTTCGGTTCCAAAGTTACAGGGGGACACAATTTTTATGACTTTCGGAGCGATTATTTCTGAAAATATCGACTTAATCATGTTCAAAGAAACCTCTATGTTATTTTTAGAGACCTATCGATTGATGTGCATCATGTGGATATTTAACAAAAACAATTTTTTTGACAATTAGTTACATGTATGGAGTGCCCCCCTAAAAAAATTTTTTTAGCAATTTTTCTACAAAACTAAGTAGCGGCACACACAATACACTTTATGTAAAAAATTTATAATGATACGTCATATAGTTTCCGAGTCAAATGGCTGTGACATACGGACGGACAGATAGACAGACAGACAGACATGACGAATCTATAAGGGTTCCGTTTTTTGCCATTTGGCTACGAAACCCGAAAAAGAGGGTACCTACCGTTTCTGAAATACCAAAATGATATGTTATGTATAAACGAAAACCATGTCCTATTAAATATCTTATCTATTGACATTCGTTCATTCTTTTTTTCACGTTCATTTTAACACGTTCACGGACAGTACGTCGATAGACGTAAATGCAGAACCTCGCGATGCGGCATCATGTCAATAGCCGATGATTTTTACTTTGACATACTTAAGAGTCGCCAGGACGCTTGCGTTCCCATACAAACGTAGTTTAGCTCTCATTTTAAAACGACATGCTTTAGAACCACGAAATTTGGCATGGGCATTTTAGCAGTACAGATCAATGTCGGTAATTCGTTTTCGTTGCCAAAAATTGTAACACAAAGAAAATACAGCCAGATACAGATTTACATACTAAACTTATTTTTGCTAGATTTTCTTTGTATTACAATTTTTAGCAACGAAAACGAATTACCGACATAGATCTGTACTGCTAGAATACCCATGCCAAATTTCGTGGTTCTAAAGCATGTCGTTTTAAAATGAGAGCTGAACTACGTTTGTATGGGGACGCGAATTCACGCGAGCGTCCTGGCGACTCTTAACCGCCAATCCGTCTACAGACGGTGAGTTTCTATACAATTACAATGAAGTTAAGTATCTTGTGCCGTTTTAGGATCTCTGGTGTCACAGCAAAAAATCTTCAGGGCGAATTTCCAATCATACGCCTGCAGGATAAGGCCATGACGCATGTTACGGCACCGCACGGCTATGGACGACGGACGTTTCGGCTATAGACGTGCCGCCGTATCGCGAGCCTACTCAATGAAAATGTATACATACTGAGCTGTCAATAAGTGGTACAACTTTTGTAGAATGTGCGATGTGGCAGTCCGGCCATAGACGAGTAATCATGTCATATTTATTTATTTATTTATTTATTTATATGAGATTTACCACTGCCACAGCACACAGTTTGGAGAATAGCGCTGTGTCCGTGAACGTGTTAACTATTGTTAAAGCATTGGTTAAGATATAAATAAAAGTCAAAGTCTCAATCAGCCTCATTTATTTTATTACCCTACTTCTTTATAAAACAATCGCAAGTCAATAAATAGGGGTTGCATAATCTATTATTTCAACTTAAGGATTCAAAAATCTAAGGGAAACTTTATTATGTTAACTGGAAACTATAAACCACTCAACTAAACACAAACTATTTATTAATTATTTTAGAAGCATTCAGCAAAACTAACACCACTATTATTAAACTACATTATAAAACGTAACACGCATTATGTAACAATCACAGTACACAATAATAACTAAATATCAAAATTGGTATAGCAAAACTTTCATTTACTTAAGCCCGGTTAAATATTTTAAGCAATGGAATCTACAGACTAAATAAAAATAACCGTTACTGTTCGTTACGTTTCTAATAGAACACTCGGTACGCAAACCGTTACCACTAAAATAAAACTGTAATAATTCAAGACTGGCAAATAATTATATGTAACACATTTTTAAAACGTAACACTATGAACTCAATTTATCAAGAATTAACCTTAAAATTCACAGTAAGGATTAAAGTAACTACTGAAACGTTATATTTAAAATGCTAAGGAAAACTATCGAAAGCAAACACTAAATTATGATCGAAATAGCCACAAAGCCTATTACAAGAATTATACTAGCTTAATTACACTAATTAACCAAAGTACTTATCTTTTTAATAAATCTAACAATACGCCAATACTAAGATTTCGTCACAAAATTGCCAAGAGGAATGAATGCGCTGCTCCACGTTTTCATCGAAGGGGGTCGAGAACTCCCTCCAGAACTGCACGCCTCTCATTGGGTAGCGATGTCTCTGCCAATCACGTTCAAGAGGTTCCAGTAGCGTGATGAGTGCGAACGCCGCTGATTGGTCCGTTTTGGCGGGAATACTGCCGCCCTAGCAGAGTGACGACCGCGCGCCCTCTAGCGGCTGTAGTGCGAAGCACGAAGTTTGACGTCTGGTAAAGATAACGTCACTTAACAACGCGATTGTGGCGCCACCTGTTCGCTGCTAGCGAGACTGCAGAGGCCATTATTGACACTCGTCCATCCTGACGACTTTGCGACTCTGCAAAGAAGGAAAAAAAACAAGGATTATCTGTTTTTCACAACAACTAAATAGGGTGTAAATATCTGCTTTTAAACCAATTTTATAGCCATTTATTTCCTTTTAAATCCTTTATTATCACAGTTATTTTCCAACACTTATCTCAACCAATTTTTTATCCATAATATCCATTATATTAACCAATATTACCAATTTATATATAATAACCAAGTATTATCAATTTCTTTCAAAAATATATCCACAAAATCCGTAATAATCCATATTTTAAACCTTTATATTTACTATCTATTTCCATAACTTTTTCTATATATATCATATCATGTCACATAATTTTATCCACAAATAAATAAATTACAAACCAAAAGCTTAATTATCCTTCAAGTAGGTCAATTAACTCTTCTGTACTGTCAACCTGACTGTCATCAGAGCTGCTCTCTTGGATATCAGCTTCTCTGTGGAATCTCTTTATAGCGTCCGAAGATACTAAAGCTTCAAATCGCTTGTATCCCTTTACACCTTTAAGTGAAGTGATCACGTACCTGTCATTGCCAGCAACTTTTGTTATTTTATATGGTCCGCTATATTTTTCTTTCAGTTTTCGTCTCACATTGATGTTTCTATCGGCCGCGCCCTTCCAGAGTACTAGATCATGTACCTTGTACTTCGTTGGTGGTTTCCGCTTAGCATTGAAATGCTTACGCATGACTTCTGACGTCCTTTTAAGGTTACCTGATGCAGTGCGCCGTGTCTGCTCCGCAGTCTGTTCATCGTCGAAGGAATTTCCTGCTATTGCTTGATACCTATTACGGCTGGCGCTAAACATCAATTTGAAAGGAGTAAATCCAGTGGAGGAGCTCTGTAAATTATTCATACCCCATGTTACGTTCGGCAGCTTCATATCCCAGTCTCTCTCGTTGTCCACGCTGGTGTTCAAGGAGTCTAATAATGTGCGGTTATACCTTTCAACTTGTCCGTTGGCACGAGGACATGCTACTGCATTGATGACGTGCTTTATGAAGTTGTCAAGACAAAATTGTTTAAAACTTTTGCTCTTGAAGGATGAACCACTGTCGGAAATTATTCGTTTAGGATATCCAAATGAACAAAAAATATTCGATAGAGCAGATAATACCTCTCGCGCCCTTGTAGTTTTCACCGGAACAGCCCAAGTGAACTTTGTGAATGAATCGACAACCATTAACAAATAACTGTTACCTGTGCGACTCTTGCAAAACGGTCCCAAATGATCAATGTGCACAGTGTGCAATGGCTCTGCGATCTTTTCAATTGGATGGAGCTCTCCCTCCGGGCGTCCATACTGACTCCGTTTGTACAGACAATCTAGACATGCATTTACATACTTACGAATGAATCTAGTCATACCGGAAAACCAGAAAGTGTCCTTGATGATCTGTTCACATCGTTTCAAACCTGGATGTCCAATACAATCGTGGTATTTTCGCAGAACGTTCCACCTTCCATACTTAGGCACAACCAACCTCTCCTTATCACCTGCAATTATTCTATACAACCGCTGATCTTTCAATCGATAATTGTTTTTAATTTCAGGCTCTGCCTCTCCTGACTCTAGTTTAGTCTTGATAATACGTACCTTTTCATCTTGATTTTGGAGACATACAATCCAGTCAAAAACGTCAACCTTGTTGATATCAGCAACGTGCGGAGGCTCGACTGGTCTTCTGCTTAGGGCGTCTACGTGACTGTGTGACTTACCTGGTCTATGTTCTACCTCCATGTCGTATTCTTGTATGAGTAACCACCATCTTGCTATTCTCGGGGTCAAGTCCTTTTTTTGGAATGTATACCGCACTGCCGAGCAATCTGTGACAACTTTAAAATGGTTACCTACCAGGTAAATGCGAAACCTTCTTAAGGACTCCACGACTGCCAATGTTTCAAGCTCGTAAGAATGATACATCGATTCTTCTTTGCTTGTTTTGCGGCTGAAATAAGATATGGGTTTGAAGTTACCTTCTTGTTTTTGGAGAAGAATACCAGCCAATCCTTTACTACTGGCATCAGTATGAACCTCGATATCACCTTCCCGACGATAAAGAGAGAGGAGTGGGCGAGTAGTCAATACCTTTTTTAGCTCTTGAAAAGCAGTCTGCTGTTCTGGGCCCCATTCCCAAGTAGAGTTTTTCTGTAATAACCTATATAAATCATAGGCAATACCTGCATAGTTTTGAACGAACTTTCTGAAGTAGCTGGTGAGCCCCAGAAACATCCGCAGCTCATGAATGTCATTCGGTTCCTTGTATGCAGCCACAGCTTCAATCTTTTTACTACCAGGCCTGATACCTTCCTCACTAATTTCATAGCCTAAATAATCAATTTTTGTTTGTAAAAAGAAACACTTTTCAAGGTTTAGAGTTAATCCTGCATCTTTTATTATTTGCAACACTACCTTTAAAAGATCCAGACCATCCTCTACAGAATTTGTTGGGAGGAGTACATCATCAATATAGGGCAAAACCTTGTCATGGCGCAAAGATGAAAATATGCGATCCATCAGCCGCTGAAAAACGGCAGGTGAATTAGCAAGACCGAAAGGCATTCGCAGAAATTCATAATGCCCTTCAGGCGTTACAAAACCTGTTTTATGTATCGAATCCTTAGCCACGGGAATTTGATAAAACCCTTGAGACAAATCTAGACTTGTAAAATATTTCTTACCACCCAGCTTCTCAATATGTTCCTCTATTACTGGCAAGGGATATTTATCTTTCACGGTTATGCCGTTAAGCTTCCTAAAGTCAACACAGAGACGAAAATCCCCATTTTTCTTACGAACCAGGAGAATTGGACTTGCGTAATTTGAAGAAGACTCCCTAATGATACCATTGGACAACATATCCTCAATCTTCTCCCTCATTACTGCCTTTTCAGAATAAGACAACCTATAAGGCCGGTAACACACTGGTTTGTCAGAATTCAACTCTATATTTAGCTCAACTTTATTAGTTACTCCTAATTCATGCGTATTTTCTGAGAAACAATCTGAAAATTCTTGTAAGATTTGACTCAATTGGTTTAATACAGTTTTGTCCTGAATCCCACATTTGATTTTATTAACGTCTACCTTCATAACCGAACTAGCTGCAACATTTATTTCTAAGGGAGCAGACCTCGTCGACTCTTCTGTTACATGCCCACGGACTACCAGCTGACCCTTTTGAAATACTAGGGGATTATTACCTCTATTTACGACCAGCACGGATTTAACTGGGTAACAATAAAGAGAGGAGGGGATACTGTACTGAACGTTTTCAAACTGGCATGAACGTTCGTCAACAAACAATACAGTAGACTCCTGTACAACCTCATTACTATGAGTCTCAACAAATTGAGCGGTGTTCGCTGGAATGACTGTATCTACAGAACATATAATACCCACCTTAGTGATCTCTGAGTGATCGTTGATTGCATTTATGTGGACGACCTCTGCTTGCACTGGCTTCACGTCTGCTTTCTCGAATGTGACTGTAGTTCCGTGAATAATCAACCTATGCTGCTTATCGTTAAGAATTGGCTGGCCAATGAACACGTCGGCTTTCTTTAAAGGAACGTCAATCACTACAGCACCAGATGTAACTGGAATCCCATCAATAATAAACTCTCCTGTCACTAACCCGCAAGACATAACTGGCGAACCACTGAACCCACTGACCACAATATTACATGGCTGCAAGTCCAAATTGAGTTTTTGAGAGCACTCTAAAGAAATCAAATTAACTTGGGCCCCTGTGTCCAAATAGGCCCTCAATTCCCGACCATTAAAATTGATGTTCTTAAAATAACAATCATTTACCTGAGGGTCAACGAAGTTAACTGTGGCAGTCTTCCGGAAGCATTGCTCCGTCTTGTGGTTGGTCCTCCCGCAGATGTCACACTTAACGGTGTTGGGGTTCTTCGGGCAGAACCGCACAGTATGACCCTGTTCCTTGCACAAGAAACAGACCACCGGAGATCTATTGAATGGTGTCTTCTGATCCCCTGCGATCACTTCCTTAGAAGAGCTAGGAGCGCTGTTATCTCGGCAACGTGCTGCAGTAAACCGATGGTTGGGAAATCCCCTTTTCTCATCGTTCATACATAAGAACTGAGAGTATAACTCGCCAGGAGTCCTAAAGTTACCTGCTCTAGCTGAGGTTTTTAAGTGAAATGGTAATCCTTCTATTATGCATGACACAGCTTTTTCACCGGTGATTTCGCATTTAGTTAACAGATTGCATTTAGAATAAAAGTAATGTGTCATAGTCTCAGAAAATTTTTTTTTTCTGTTTATCATTTCCTTAAGAGCCTCGGCATAATCTCTATTTTGGGGAAAAGCCTCCAGGATTCTCTCCTTCCATTCCTGCCACGTCATTTCATAACTACGCAAAGCGTTGTGCCACATCTTCGCAAGACCAGTTAATCGTGCCTGCATATAGTAGCTTTTAACACTATCCGACCAACCATGTATAGCTCCCAATTGTTCGATCTTGTTGAGCCACTGCTGCGCTGGTAACTCCGACTTCTCTGGATCAAACTCCGGGATGATATCAGGTTTCACCATTACTCCATAATAATTTGGATTGATCCTACCAGGTTCATCCAGCGAAGTAGGCTCATCACGATCCACAGAATCTCGCGGCCGCCATGGTGCCCAACGCCTCGGTGTCCGCTCTCGGCTGCGACTGCGGCGCCTGCGGCTACTGTTGTTGCGCTCCCGTTCAGACCGCCTATTGTCCCACCTCACTGGGCTTCGGGACCTGCTCCTGCTGCGCGAATCCATATCCCACTTCTGAAATTTGTTAAAGCATTGGTTAAGATATAAATAAAAGTCAAAGTCTCAATCAGCCTCATTTATTTTATTACCCTACTTCTTTATAAAACAATCGCAAGTCAATAAATAGGGGTTGCATAATCTATTATTTCAACTTAAGGATTCAAAAATCTAAGGGAAACTTTATTATGTTAACTGGAAACTATAAACCACTCAACTAAACACAAACTATTTATTAATTATTTTAGAAGCATTCAGCAAAACTAACACCACTATTATTAAACTACATTATAAAACGTAACACGCATTATGTAACAATCACAGTACACAATAATAACTAAATATCAAAATTGGTATAGCAAAACTTTCATTTACTTAAGCCCGGTTAAATATTTTAAGCAATGGAATCTACAGACTAAATAAAAATAACCGTTACTGTTCGTTACGTTTCTAATAGAACACTCGGTACGCAAACCGTTACCACTAAAATAAAACTGTAATAATTCAAGACTGGCAAATAATTATATGTAACACATTTTTAAAACGTAACACTATGAACTCAATTTATCAAGAATTAACCTTAAAATTCACAGTAAGGATTAAAGTAACTACTGAAACGTTATATTTAAAATGCTAAGGAAAACTATCGAAAGCAAACACTAAATTATGATCGAAATAGCCACAAAGCCTATTACAAGAATTATACTAGCTTAATTACACTAATTAACCAAAGTACTTATCTTTTTAATAAATCTAACAATACGCCAATACTAAGATTTCGTCACAAAATTGCCAAGAGGAATGAATGCGCTGCTCCACGTTTTCATCGAAGGGGGTCGAGAACTCCCTCCAGAACTGCACGCCTCTCATTGGGTAGCGATGTCTCTGCCAATCACGTTCAAGAGGTTCCAGTAGCGTGATGAGTGCGAACGCCGCTGATTGGTCCGTTTTGGCGGGAATACTGCCGCCCTAGCAGAGTGACGACCGCGCGCCCTCTAGCGGCTGTAGTGCGAAGCACGAAGTTTGACGTCTGGTAAAGATAACGTCACTTAACAACGCGATTGTGGCGCCACCTGTTCGCTGCTAGCGAGACTGCAGAGGCCATTATTGACACTATAATTCGTTTTTTTTTTTGAGATTAGAAATTCAGTAAACATAGAAACAGAAGTTGCCAACCTGTTCTAACCTGTTCTGTTTGAATGTTCAATTTAAACACACTGCAAGCACACCAACAAACGATTAGTTAACATGATGAAGAGTTCACATTTGTAAATAAATAATGACTAGGCTTGGGACTTTTGGATGCTCGCTATGGTTCTGGCATCCGCGGAGTCGCCATTATGTTAAATAAATTTTTTCGAAGTCAAAGTCAAAGTACACAATAATTTGTATGTAAGTATGTAATTATAATAAAACATTCTACCGCTAGTAAACAAAATAAAGAAAAAAACCTTTAAATAACAATAACAAAAATGTCTTCTTCTATCTAATATTAGTCGATACTTCTAAATTGCCGATGAGGTACTGGCTTTAGGAATCAGTGCGTCATAATCGTCATATTTTAATTCCTGATACGGCTCTAACCAGGATTTAATTTCGCAAGTCGTAAAATTATTCATTTAAAAATTTTATTACAAATTGCGTAAACGATCTTTAATCTGAACTGACAACTTAACTCAAGTGTTTATTTCTATTTGAAATAGGGGTAAATTGCAGAAAAAATGTACCTTTACTTTTTTTTTTAATTTGATAAATATTTTGAGTCTATCCTATGCAGAATCATGAGCTCTATCGAGTCTGATAGATTTAAAAAAATGTCCAAACTGTTCCAAAATTATCATACAAAAAAAATTTCGTTACGTTCATAAAAAATGTAACGAAACTGATAACGTTACACTTTTTTTATGAACGTAACGAAATTTTTTTGTATGAAAATTTTGGAACAGTTGGGACATTTTTTTTAATCTATCAGACTCGATATAGCTCATGATTCTGCATAGGATAGACTCAAAATATTTATCAAATTAAAAAAAAAGTCAAGGTACATTTTTTCTGCAATTTACCCATAGATGTCAATAGTCTGTCAAACAAAACACAAGTATCAAAGAGGATGCATAGCAAAGTAAATCGTAGGTACGTTAGGTACGTACCTATATAGTATATATTATGCATATCGCGTCAACTATGAACTTCGACACGTGTGTGTAATAGATTTGTGATAAAATTAATTGCATATTGTTATAGGTATACGTATAGATCATGACACCTGATATGTTTTATTTTCCGGCTTTGACTTTGACTTCGAAATATATTTTTAACATAATGGCGACTCTGCGGATGCCAGAACCATAGCGAGCATCCAAAAGTCCCAAGCCTAATAATGACAATTTGCAGATTATAGTCCATAAGAGCAATAAAAACACAATTTCGTTTTGATTATCACATGACAATTGAAAAATTGACAGTGACACACGCATATTGTACGTTTCGAACCTCCTTTTCTCCAGGTTTTTTATTGTGCAACATTCACTATAACATTAACAATGATAAGAATAAATTATTTCGTAATAATGACTACTATTACAATACTGTAAAATAATGAATATTATTCAATGTAACATTAACAAATACCTACGCATGGCTTTATTACAAATACAAATTGAAAATTTTATTGGCCGCATTGACACTTTGACACTTGTGACATATATCATGCCGTATCGTGCCTGATAAAGAACCCTGTACATGCGCTTTTCAACTTTTTTCTAATCTAAAAAAAAACGAACTATAGGTACTGAATTACTAACGAACTAAGTATCACTTACATCTTATTCTTTCCGATAAAAATGAATATGACATACGGACAGACAGACCTGACGAAACTAAGGATTGTTCCATTTCAAGGTTCATTAATAAAGTACATTGGACATGGTTCTGTGTCGTCACCATACATTTTTTATCAGCTACATACCTTCTTCAATAACTAAGTAGGGGAGGGGCGATGTTCCATGTCTACCATGAAATTATAATGACATACACGTGTCATAAACACAGTTTGTATGTCGTTTATGGTACAAAGGAGGTGTATAAGAAATATGTGTGGCTTAAAAATTAGGGATTGTTGCATTTCGTACTTTAGATCTTTAAATATACTGACCGTACCGAGTCTATATATTTTAGAAGTGGCTGTTTTTGTTAAATGTAATCCCAATTTGTACAAAAAAATTGCTGACACACGAAGACTCCCTGTGAGACCTCAATATGAAAATTTACTACGCAACAAAGACTGTAATACAGCCTTATAGGCTGGGCGCAAAATCTCAAATTCGCTCTCCTTCTCCATGCGACAGGCAAACGATATTACTTTTGGGCAACCGGGCTTTTTACCTGGTTTAGACCCTGCTGTATCCGAATTGCCGGTTGCCATCAAAGAAAATATGACCAGAAGTGAGATATTCAAGATGGCGGCCAAAAAAATGACCCGTTTTTAGCTTTTCTTAAATAACTCGTAAACAGTGGCTCTTATCAAAAAATGTTCTTCCACTTAAGTAATCTAAATAAAATTCTCTATAAAAAAGGTTATATACAGTTTTTTGCTGGGATCAATGTTTAATGAGATATTAAGGGACTAAGATAGACAATAAACATATATACTAATTCGCTTTTTCCCGCGAGTTTGTCTGCGTGGGATTAACATTCGCCATAATAAATTTATGAAACACCGTAGTGAAATCTTATAGCAAATATAAATTTAACGTAGTTGCTTTTTTACGTCTACAGTGAGCAACAATTCCACACAAAGTTCCACCCCCCTTTTCACCCCTTCAAAAGATGATTTCTGGGATAAAAACTATTCTATGTCCTTTCCTAAAACTGAAACTATCATCATACCAAATTTCACCTAAATCGGTTCAGCGGTTTATGCGTGAAGAGTTAAGAGACACACTAACTGTTTGAAGATAAAATTATGTTTTAAATACTCTGGTTAAGGCTTCTAGGGGTTGTGTGGTATCATTTCCGTATAAAACAGACATGCACAATTTATTTTTGATAGAATTTTTTTATAAATCTGTATATAAAAAAAATCTGTGAAGAGGGAAAACTCTCAAATCAGATCAGAGGGGATTTTGACGTGAAGATCCAAAATATTTACGGACCTCCAACAGTAAAAAATATTCATCGTGGGGCACTCTATCCATGGACAAAAATTCAAAACTTTTTCTCGATGCGCACAATTTTTTCATACTAATATTATAAATGCGAAAGTGTGTCTCTTGCCTCTTCACGCTTAAACCACTGAACCGTTTCAGATGAAATTTGGTATGATAATAGTTTGAGTTACAGGAAAGGGCATAAAATAGTTTTTATCCCAGAAATCATCTTTGAAAGGGGTGAAAAGGGGAGTGGAACTTTGTATGGAATTGTTGCTCACTGTAGACGTAAATAAGCATATACGTTAAAATTATATTTGCTATACGATTTCATTAAGGCGTTTCATAAACTTATTATGGCGAATGTTAATCCCACGCAGACGAACTCGCGGGAAAAAGCTAATTAGTATATATGTTTATTGTCTATCTTAGTCCCTTAATATCTCATTAAAAATTGATCCCAGCAAAAAACTGTATAGAACCTTTTTTATAGATAATTTTATGTAGATTACTTAAGTGGAAGAACATTTTTTGATAGGGGCCACTGTTTACGAGTTATTTATGAAAAGCTAAAAAACGGGTCATTTTTGGCCGCCATCTTGAATATCTCACTTCTGGTCATATTTTCTTTGATGGCAACCGGCAATTCGGATACAGCAGGGTCTAAACCAGGTAAAAAGCCCGGTTGCCCAAAAGTAATATCGTTTGCTTCTCGACAACGATTTCTTGAAAAAAAGAACCTGACTATTAGTACGGAAAAGTTTATTGGGAATGGCGCCACAAATATACAACAAGATTCCTGATACTATTAAAAAACTAAGTCTTGAAAATTTTAAGAAAGAAATGAAACTGTTATTAATTAAAAATTGTTATTATAGTGTGCAACAATTTTTAAATGATATTGACATTTAATTTAACTTTGTAACAACACTCTCCACTTGACATAACTACCAATTATTATTCTTTATCCTTTTGACATTTCGAATTATCAATGCGTATTAACTGTATTTTTTTATTGTCCATAATGTTCATTTAATTATTTTATTGCATGGTAATTTTAAGCTTATTATTTGTACTTAAGTATAAAAAATTCGTGTGCCAACTGGCAAAGCATAGTGTTTCTTAACATATTATTAAGACCTGATGAATGTACCTATGTTTTACGAATAAATAAATGATTGATTGATTGATTGATTGATCGAGGAAGGAAAATAATAATAGGTAAGGCTAAAACTCGGAAGGTGGCGGGTCACATTTGGATGAGGTTGGCTCAGAACCGGGACATGTGGCGTACACGAAGAGAGGCCTATGCTCAGCAGTGGGCGATAAAAAGGCTGAAATGAATGATGATGATGATGATGAAGGCTAAAACTGAACACGTACAGTCGACCAAGAAAGTGGTCTACCAGTTTTGACAAAAGTTTCTGCGAGATCTAACGATCGCTAAGGTTGACATTTCACGACAAAATGCACGACCTTGTTGTCGTCATGACTCATGACGTTCAAACGAACCTCAACCGTAGGGTGATAGACCACATTTTTGGTCGACTGTACAAACTGAAATAAATGAAAAAATACATTGTGGTAAACGAGCTTAGGGCTCTCCTGAAGGTAAGCAGCTACCGTAGCCTATAACGCCTTTAACTTCTTAATACAAAGGAGGACCCCTGTGCTAATAGAGGATATTACTGCAATGTTCTGCCACCAGAGTGCAGCACTAGCACACCGGTAAACCACAGAGTTCTTAATACATACTAGGCCTTAAACAGTTTTTTACAAGTTTTCATAGATAATTTATAATGAATAAATATGTCATATGTGCACCAAGGCGGTTTGTTGCACAGAGGGCCTATCGTGAAACGAAAGAATCAAAATTTCGACTTCTGCCTCTCTATCGCTCTAATATGTAAGAGTGACAGAGAACCAGGGAACGAAACTTTTATTTTCGTGTTTCGCGGTAGGCCCTCTGGTTGTGCTAGTGCCGCCCCCTACGCAGAGTTTTGCGTTATATTCCCTATTGCTAAAGCGACAAAATAGTGTTGTTTGCAGAAGTTTTTGCTCAATATATAGAATACAGTGTGTTTATGTAATAGGAGCAATAAATTAAAACATATATTCTACTCCTCAAACTACAAAACTTTTGTTCAACAACTTTAAAAAAATATGTATTTTGTAGATTGTCTCTTTTTCATACAAACTAAATAGTATTTTCAATGAACGTTAAATTAAAATCCGTCTAATTGACATTGCTTGTTACCCTACAGACATAGGCAATTTCGGAATACATTGCGTGTTCGAAAAAACTGTAAAGTGTCCTAAAAATCAAACGATACGTTATTTTTAAAAGTCGCTGAACAAACGTTTCCTGGTTTGAGGAGTTGAATCTACGTTTTAATTTATTGCTCCTATTACAGAAACACACTGTATATTGAGATACTATTTGGTTTTAACAAAAAAACTTACTTGATAACGTCAACTACTATAACTTTGCCTGCGATGGCCGCCTTTCTCCCATCTCAGGGATAAAATATAAATAGGTGTTTGATGAACAAAACCATGTTTTTCAAGCCAGGCAAAATTGTGGATCGTAGGCAAAGTTGTAGGTTGTAGTAGTTGACGGTACTACAAACACTCAAACTCACTCACTCAAAGTACGTAAGTCACTAACTATCAATTTTGACCACATTAAATCTCATTTACTAAATGAGAAGCTAAATCTATCTATCTCTTTCAGGAAATGTTGATCTCCAAAGAGCAATGCCGCGTTCAGCCGTTCAGCGCCGAGACTCGCGCAGCTAGTTCGCTCCCGCACGCGCGTCTCGCTCGCACACCCTCCATATCTTCGCAGAGCAGTCTGGACAGTGGGACGTCTAGAGCCACGGTAAGATATTCATGTTGCAGTAGAGTATGAATTTCTCTCTAGATGGCGCTGTTCCCGGTATGCAAGAATCCTGAATCGCGCTGTTAAGATTATTCTTGGAATAAGGACGGCTTTCTCATACCGAAGTCATAGTGCACTAGTGCAGCGAAGGAACTTCCTGGAACCATAATATTATGATTCTCATATTTTCCGATCTCCGATTATACAGAGTTTTGCATCTCTTTTTCGTGCACGGGAGCCTTATATAAGTATACGTACACTTAGGAACAATGGAAAACTTTTTTGCTTTTTGAGTACGTATTTATTATCAATTTATCATTATCATCATTACCTAATAATTAATTTACGGTACTAATTTACCTGGAAATGATGATTTAGTTATGTCATCTAGATTGTCTAATCCAGACTACTCTAATTATTAGTTAATAATATAATTATAATTAGTGCCACAAGGTCCTCTTTGCCAAATTAATATGAAGAGTAAAAGGTACCTAATAATAAAATACTCTTAGTCTCAAAATATTACCATCAACCGCTGCAACATTTCCTACCATGCTCAACTTTGCCTGGTTGAAAAACATGGTGTTCTTACGAAATAAACGTTTATAATTTTATTCCTGAGATCGATGAAATGCGGCCATTATTTTAGGTACACCTATATATTCAGTAGAGATAGAATCGCTGTTTTCAAAGCCATGAGCAAGGAGGCAAACTTGCAGTTGACAGTATACCCTTTTCCGGGGTAGTACGAGATCCCGCAATCAACGGATTACGCTCTCAGTGTAGATTCGCCTTAAATAATAAATTTAGGTCAGTCCGTACTAATAGCACTTCTGGGTCCACGGAGCTTATGAATTCATCAATATGGGAGCGCGACGTTATGGCACAAGGAATGTTTAATGAACCCATCGAGTTATCATTCTGTATTCAGTTTGTAATGTGTTAGCGTATTTAAGGTAAAATCCACAATTCCACGGACTGATTTGACAGCTCCTAGCATACAAAGTGATTGTCAAATATATGAAAAGAGCTGTCAAATCAGTCCGCGGATTTATGAATTCTACCTTACGTCCAGTGCGACATGAGAGGGACGGGGCTATTCCCCACGCTGGCCCAAAGAGGGACTTCACATACACTATTTGTTGTATTTCTTCATGGTGCAGGATTCTAACTTTGGAATACAATAATAATACATAAAAAAACAACCTATCCCGAACCCAACCCAACTCCAACATACCGCCCGCCAAAAAAGTCCGCCATTTGTACCAATTTTTATGGTGCAATAAATTTTAAATAAATATATAAATAAACACAACAAATAATCAACCAATATTGAAGTTATATTAGAGTTGTATCGGATAAATTTTCAGGCAAATTCTGATATGTCTGATTTAGATGTTTAGTCGTTAGCTGTGTTGCGTAGTTAAGAGTCGCCAGGACGCTCGCGTGAAATCGCGTCCCCATACAAACGTAGTTCAGCTCTCATTTTAAAACGACATGCTTTAGAACCACGAAATTTGGCATGGCTATTCTAGCAGTACAGATCTATGTCGGTAATTCGTTTTCGTTGCTAAAAATTGTAATACAAAGAAAATATAGCAAAAATAAGTTTAGTATGTAAATCTGTATCTGGCTGTATTTTCTTTGTATTACAATTTTTTGCAACCGACATAGATCTATATTACTAGAATGTCCATGCCAAATTTTGTGGTTCTAAAGCATGTCGTTTTAAAATGAGAGCTAAACTACGTTTGTATGGGAACGCGAGCGTCCTGGCGACTCTTAATACATTTAATTGTGTTTTAGGAGTTGTATTGGACTAGGATTTAATGTTATATTACGGCCCTTGGATGTATGGAGGTTAACAGGAATTTAACTTCAAAACTAAGTAGGTAGCGGGACACTTGACACCTTATGTTCAAATTTAAGAAAGATACGTCTATGTCGTCTTTAGTTTCCGAGTAAAATGGCTGTGTCATACGGACGGACGGACGGACGGACGAGCGGGCATGACGAAAATATAAGGGTTCCGTTTTAGCTATTTTGGCTACGGAACCCTAAAAATAGGTAACAGATTTTATGGCCATGGCCGTACACTCCTCATCAAGCATATCGAAGCGCTTTAAAAAAATATCTGAACATGCACTTCGTTCGCTCGTTTCAATCTCAACCGACCTTAAAAACTAGTCTTAAAATCAAGTTCAGCGACCCTTTAAAGTCACAGCAAAAAATTCGAGTTCCATCAAAGCTTAATAATCAATAAATGAGTGCCAAGTTATGCCAGAAAGAATGCATTGAGGGCCCTATTGAACTGTCACTCTGTATTCAATTTGTATGTAATTAGGTCATCCAGGGATTAATTGCTCGTCTGTGAAAGGTAGGAAACAATGTGTTTTGTACCCATTTTCATTGGTTTTCAGTGTATAGTGTATCAAGTACCGTATATCGCTAACAATGTCTATTGGAACAGTGCGTGTTGGAGTATCTGCCATCTTGTGGTCTAGGTCATCATCATCATCTTGTGATGTAGTCTAACAATTAATTTTGTAAAGCAGAAAGTCTGCTAACTTAATTGTAGTATGGGGAAGCACGTATCAAAGTACGCTTTGATGTGCATTCAGATTTTTTGCTGTGCTAGACCAAATCTTTATATACCCGGAATCATTGAGTAACAGGAGATGACATCCCATAGAAAAAAATTCAGCCATGAGTTTAAGTGATTTACACGACTTTAAGTGATAAGCCTGACATTCTGTCTTGGACCATAGACATGATGCCACGCAAGCTTCGAAAATTTTAAAAATATAATATTAAAAATAATGGCTTCGTGCGTGGTATAAAACTGCACCAATAATTCTAGTAAAAGTAACAGAAGCCACGGAATTACATTCCGTCGGTAAAGAAGTGCAAAGTTTGATGTATCGCTAAATTAAAATAATGGTTGTTCGCGGTGCGACGCCATGTTGCCAATTTTCCTCGGCGCATAGATTAATGCCGCAGAAGTAACACATGTGCCTACAATTATGATTTACCTACATTATTTATTAGATTCTTATATTGCATACAAATATTAACGTGCTAGACCATTTTTTTCAGATAGGTACCTACATTTTATTATGTTTATTTCATAACAAATTATGATTATTGTACAACAAGGGCGATTTTGCTGAAATTTTAAACGCGAGTTAATTACATAAAAATGGTATTTATGATTTGAATTTAAAACGTAAATATCGAAATATCGTTCACATTATAGTTACCAAATACTCATAATGATTTTCAGTAAATATGAAGGGTAAGTAGTTATATTATAAGTATAAATAAATAATTACAATCAAAATGAAACACATCGCTCAGTAATTTTTTTCTTAATTACCACATGATATAAGGTTGCAAATAAATATTACGAATAAAACAATCAGTTTCTATGAAATTATATAATCACGTTTCATTACAAAATGTGTTTAGGCAGAATACAAATATTGTCATAATAGTGTCACGACTGCTTTGCTAACGCTAATCTTTGATTCAATGACAGCTGTCAACCGCCAAAAGTGGCGCACAAACTTTGTTCTAGATAGCTTGTCTAGTAGAATACATACTAAGTCAATGCCCGGAATAGGTATTACTTCGCAAAAAAAATGTCGGCAATGTGAACTGGAACTATAATGGTCTAAGAGCTGGTCACGTCAGATAATATATGACACAATAATGAGAGTTTTGTAACCAGTCCAGTTAGATTGCATAACCATCCTTATGGCTAGATTCGGGCATCTGGCAGCTTTTAATGGGTGGAGATCAGAGTGACAGACCAACAAAGTTTTTAAGTTGGAAAGTAATACCAAAATAGATAAAAACTGCTGATGTTGTCATTTATAGAGAACAGGGCCTATATTTTAACATTAGAACATAAAACATTGTGTATTATTGCGGAAACAAAAACAGTAGGCGAGTAACCAAAAATTTCATATACATCATTTGGCACTACTTCCCCCAATCGAAACTTTTGGATATGATACAATCTAATTAATTACATAATTTTTCATAATATTGGACCAAATCCAGAAATGTAGGATTTGTTTTCTTCAAATTATTTGCATTTTTTGACCTCCATCACTTCACAGATGTCCGGATCTAAAAATAAGCATAGTATAGCAAACTAACTAGAGGGGTTTCATCGCTCTCATTATTGTGTCATATCTGACGTGGCAAGCTCTCCGTCTATAATGACAAACCTACTCGCAATCAACCAGTTCCCAGTCCATAGAAAAGTAAACCAACGTTTCAATGATCCAGGTTTTTCCAAATATTTTTATTGCATCCCCAAAGTGCGATATTTCCAGGAAGGGAAAATGCACGAGTGATTTTTTCCATCCCGTTCGATTTTCTACGTTTTTATTACACGTTATCGAAGCTGAGCACTGACCTACACTTTTACAAACAGATTGCGTAGTCACGTTCCAGTGTTTTTTTTTTCAATGACAATTGAAACTTCCTCGCCATTTTTACACTATTTTACGCCTTTCCGGGGCTTGATTGCTTTACCAATTGAGCTATTAATCAAGTTAGTAAGTTGACGAAATTTTTATCATCAATTCATCATCTTATTGCATTTTTTGCGGCAACTAGTATCGATGTGGGTTCAAGTCCTACTCAGTTAATTATTTCTTTCAAAATTTTCGATGATTGTGTTTCATTAACAATCGAATGCACTTTAATTAGTTTATTTGAGCTAAATGCGGATAAAAATATACGCGGCGCCTGTAAAATAATACGTAAAAGTAATCGTTATATAAGAACGTGTCCCTTTTGTGACGTCATTCATTGTCTTTCGGAGTAACACGAGGCCGGGTCACATCTGGCGCCCATTTCACGTAATGAAAATTGGTTTGATATCGTTTTCTAGTCCAAAGGGACTAATATACTTTAGAAATTTGCTAAGAATTAAATACAATGGTTTTGCAAAAATATTATTCAAAACAAAGTGAATAAATTTGGGACTCAAAAATCTCGACACCGTCATTTTGTAGGTGGCTATTACATATAAGGTACATGACATACTTGAGCGGAATTCAGTCGATCGAATTCCAAGCTGAGCTGAAATCCGTTTAGTATTTAT
Source organism: Pammene fasciana (assembly GCA_911728535.1). Taxonomy (NCBI): domain Eukaryota; kingdom Metazoa; phylum Arthropoda; class Insecta; order Lepidoptera; family Tortricidae; genus Pammene; species Pammene fasciana. Next base: position 3,244,259 of record OU452275.1, on the reverse strand, counting down.
GTGGTGCGCTTTAGATGGCCATGCTAACTTTGCATGGCAAACATGTGAAACTGCCATGAACGTTCTGCCTTGCCTCCAGATATATTATAGCATAATTATCTTAAACAGAGCCACCGCGGATCATCCCCCGCCATCCGTACATTCGCGCCCGACGGGCGCACGCTCGAGGCCGGCGGCCCCGGGCCTCGCTCGCCGTCGCCGCTGCGCGCGGCCTCGCTCGACGTGCGCGCGGCCCCCATGGCGGGCTCGCTGGCCTCGCTGGCGGACTCACCAACGCCCTCGAGCCCAAGGCATCTGCCGCCGAGATGTTTGTCGCCCCTGCTTATGCCACCGAGGTGAGTAATGTCATGTTAATGGTAATTTAGTAGGGTATTTAGCAGTGGCGGCAGGTCAAAAACAATCTTAGGCAAGCTGGAGCTTAGTTTGGCTTGAAATTTCTTCATGAGCTGTAGGAAAACTGCTCAGGTGCCTAAAAATTAGGCAAGCCGACGGGAACCATCTTCTATGGACGCGCCGTCACTGGTATTTAGTAAAACTCAGGGGTACGAGCCGGGGTTTGAACCCGACACCTCCGGTTTTAAAGTGGAACGTCTTACCGCCAGGCTACCAGCGCTCTTACCAACTGCAGTAGTGTGGCTAATACCGTCATAAAGGGAAGACCGTCTCTTTTTGACACTTGTGTACGAAATATAAGACATAGTTTCCCCTCCGAGTTGAAAAGTAAAAAAGCTCTGGAGCTTTTCTAAAAACTAGGAGCTTGCATATCATTGGATAAGGATACGGCTCGCTTAGTGAGCCACGGCACGACTAAAAGACAAACATAAGCTATTATCTAAGCTAATTGATAATGACAGCGAGCCACATTTGTTATGTGACTCCTGTGAAGTTCCTGGAAAGGCTATCCAAGTTGTTCTGAAGCCTGAAGGTTTCATTAAATTAAGTCTAGGGCACTAAAATAAATTGTTCACGGCAAAAGAAACAATTAGGCTTCCTAGAGTTCCTAGTACTCTGAAAACAAGGGTTTTCTTGCTGGTTAGCTGCGCATCTCATCGTTTTCCACAATATTTTAAAAGAATGTAAACAAAGAACCACACTGACCACACACCGCACTGGACCGAAGCCAGTGGAAGAATTTAATTCGAGCCCTACACCCCAGGAGGCATATTCGACATGGCATAATTGACATTAGCTGGCGAGACCACTGTGACATCACTCTATTGTTGACAGCCACAATCGCTGTGGATTCACTCAAAAGTGATATCCACCTACGTCAAAATCAACACGTCTCGCTAGAGGATTGCCTCTATGGGCATGGTGGCTAATAGCCATAGACAAACACTCTAGCGAGACCTACTGTAAATTTGACAGTTAGGCGTGTCCATCTGAGGACAGAGGGATATCACTCTATCACCTAGCGATTCTACTGTGACGTCCACGTTTCGTTTTATAGCTTGTCGAATCGCGCCCCAGCAGTGGGTAAAAGGATGAAAAGAAGAGAGGAAGAAGAAGTAAACAAAGAAAACCTTGTGATCAGGAACCTTTCATATTTATGGAAGCATGTCCTTGATCGAACGGCAAAACGGAAAGAGAAATATGGAATGAACTAATGGACTTAAAGCGTACTTAAGGATACAATCTGGAAAGAGCATTATCTTGAATATTAACAATCATTATTTATGCAAATATTTATGAGGAGAGGTGAGAAAATCACGAAATTGGGGTGACCTCTAGGATTATATGGTAATCTGTGTTCTAATAAAAACTGTATTTATTCCCCGACTTATTCCCCGATGTATTTGTACTGTAGTACATCTGTATATTTAGTTATGTAAATAAATGTTTAAAAAAAAATCTTCCCCGATTAATTTAAATCGATATTTGCTCGACGTGTTTCAATCAATTAGTCGGCGCTGCCGTCGCGGAAGCCCGCTGACTATGATCATCGTAAATTTATCGCAACATGTGGAGCAAAAATCGACTTTAATTACGTGAGTAACCCGTTATAAATATTTTTAATATGTTAATCTCACGAGAGTTTTATAATTAATTGTGTTAACGCTTTATGTTTGCTAAGTAACTGCATGTGCATAATTAATGAAACGTCTTTTGCTTCTAGTTTCTTGGCAGAATACGTTTCTTAATAGTTTGCAGCAGTGTTCACTAATATATTTTAAAAGAATTTTAATCCAAAAGAATTAAAAAAAATGCCTTGATTAATGGTCTATTTTGACAAAGTAACTCAGGTAGTGTTGGGGAAGATTACGATACTGACTTACGTATAGCTTATTGAGTCGTCATTTGTCAAACGGTCAAAGGCCCACCGTCAACGCAGACCGCACGTCAAGCACGTCATCATCCTTTTGACGGCATCAAATATTTGTTCCTGAGTTATGGATGTTTTCTATGTATATAAGTATGTATTTATATATCTAAGTATGTATATCGTCGCCTAGCACCCATAGTAAAAGCTTTGCTTAGTTTGGGGTGAGGTTGATTTGTGTCAGATTGTCCCCAAATATTTATTTAAATATTTATTTATTTATTTATCACGGCAGTGGTCAGCTTTCTCACATACAAAGGGCTGAAACTGTGTCCGTGGTGCGGCGAATCTGCGGGATACCGGCGCGATAATGGACAGAGCGTATTTTTAATAGATTGATTAGTTTTATAGGACATTCTTTACGTAGTACTATTAATTATTCTATTAATTATACTTCATCCGCATTGAAGTCGATAAGTGTGGACGAGACACATGGACACTTCATACTTTTAGTAATAACTCCATATTGACAAGCGGTTTTCCCAGGACTGACACAAATTGCCAAATCTCTCGCTACTCCCGTGACCTACTTTTAACCTTCATTTTGCTTCTGAAGACAAAACAAATCTTCAAACATACATACAAAGTGTGAGAGAAAATATGAGTGGAAAAAATATACTGCAGTCATCGAATTGAATTTTAATCCTTAAAATATTCTGTTTATGTTTGTTTTATTCTGCTTATTTTTATGCAATATTGAAGGCAAATAAATTGACTGCAAACATAAGCTAATAAAAGGCTAAAAGCAGATTTATTGTGAGAAAGAAACAGCTATAATATTTCCCTTCTTTTCTTACTGGCGTTGACTCAGTGTGTCCTCTTACACACCTGTTGTTACAACGAAACCTTACGAAATAATAAGCTTTAACGAATAGGTACTCATTTATTTAAAATCATAGTTTTAAATGAAGTATGTTACTACTTAGTTTCATAATAAGTACGTAATTTTGTTCGAAATTCGTTCAATCTTTCGATAAACTTACAGTACATATGTGTATTGTATAATGTTACACTAAGAACTCACAGCACAGCCCTTCATGTCCATATCATGCATGTGACGTCAGAGCGACATGTACAGTAACAGCGCACATATCAACTTAGGGGCATGGAGTCGATTCGAACTCTCACAATCCTATCTTGATTAAACGAATTTGATACGGCGCGTCTCATCGTGCACGTATTTTTATGATCGATGCGTCGGGTAAAAATACGTAAGAAAGCTTAAGCTTTATTTGGGTTACAATTTCTTCATGTGCAGTAGGAAAACTGCTCAAATGCCTGAAAATTAGGCAAGCCGACGGGAATCTCATTTTATGGACGGCGCCACTGTCCGGTACCCGTGTCTGGTGTTGTTTATCTTAAACTAGTAATCCGCATCGAACTAAAAAAATCACGATTTACTTGGAAACGAAGTAGTGACCAATATAACAAGACCCTTATGAAGACTGCTTTTGCGCCTTATAGCTCCATAAACCCTTGATCTATGCTGCTCATATAAGTAAGAACTCTCAAATTATATTTCAGTATCCCCAGCAAATTCTATAAATATTTGAAAAACGTTACTAAAGTTTACGCGGAGATACACGGACATACCGGTAGCCAGGTTCATAATCGAACGAGCGGAGCGTAAGCGAAGCGAGTTCTTACAAACAATTTCTGCCTACTGGGACGTCTCGGCATTTCGATGGCTTTGTAATTTTGAAAGTTTGTTTGACGATAACTTTAGTAACGTTTTTCTGGTCTCCATAATATTTGATGAGGTTGTAGCAGATATACACATAATTTGAGAGTTCGTATATGAGCAGGATCAAGAGTCATGGAGCTAGAAGGTGCGAAATAATCATCATATGGGTCTTGTTCAGTCAGCATCAATAGTATCTTCCTACACGAAGGCCGCAAAAATATGTGACACGCTCTTATTTGTAGAGCCATAGGAAGTGTCGTGTAGGAAGATACTATTGATGCTTAGGGAACGTACCCAAACTACGTGACCCATTTTTTTCAGTTTTTGACCCCCCCCCCCCCCCCTCGGTGACCATCCGTAGTAATTGTCAAGACCCCCCCCCTCCCCCCTAGTTGTCACGTAGTAAAACTCGCACATATAGTTTAGAGTGATGTTTTGGACATAGAAAGCAAAAAAACATAATTTTGCCTACATATTGCCTTTTATTTACTCGACACTGGCCGCGTGACGTCAAAAGTGCATGGAAACCTATAATTAGAAGCGCGATATTTGAGCATAATGATTGACTACGTGACAGAACCTAAGACTCCCCCCCTCCCCCCTGTGACCTAGAGTAGTATTTTGATGACCCCCCTCCCCCCCCCCCTAAACTGGTCACGTAGTTTGGGTACGTTCCCTATACTGTTCATCTCGTTGCATGATGGTCATCTCGTTTGCAAACGAGTTCTCAGTTCGAGGCGGACTACCAGTGTTATATCGTAAATCGCCAGTAACTGGCCACCCTCCAGTAACTGGCCACCTCATAGGTTCTAAAAATGAACTCTATTCACCTACAATAGTATTTTATACAATAGTGACATTAGCTCGCCAAACGAAGGAAAACTTAGGGGAAATAATTCGTGTATAGCTGAATTTTGGTGAAGTTGTAGATAAAGGTGTCTTACACAACATACTAAAAGTACTCATGGATAGGGGTGCCGCTAACGGGGAGAGGGGGGTGTAAAGGTCCCCCTTTTTGGCTTTTCGTAAATAACTCAGTAGCGGTGGCTCATACGAAAAAATGTTCTTCTACTTAATTAATCCACAAATGATTTTCTACAAAAAACGGTTCTTTACACTTTTTTGCTGAGATCAATGTATAATGAGATTTCGAGGAAATACGATAATCACTTTTAGAAACTTTCGGAGCTATTATTTACGAAACTATTAGCTTTGTCTAAAAATTGTTTATGAAAACCCATATTTATATTAAAAGACCTATCCAACGACACCCCACACATTAGGCGTGGATTAAAATACAGAATTTACCTCCCACTTCATGTGTTTGGGAGGTACCCTAAAAAATAATATTTTTTCAGATTTTGTTTTAAAACTTTGTCTGCGTGTTCAAAACACATACTCATACGAAGTTTAACTATTCTAGTACTAACCATCACTGAGCAGGTTGAAGAGGGTATTTTTTTACTTTTTATTTTTTATGCCACGACGGTGGCAAACAATCATACGACCTGTCTGATGGTAAGCAGTTCCCATAGCCTATGGACGCCTGCAATCAACTTCCTACCCTTATAGTTTCGCTGTCCGTTTGTCCCAGTCTGTCCGTTCACGGCTTTGCGCAGTGATGGTTAGTACTAGAATAGTTAAACTTCGTATGAGTATGTGTTTTGAACACGCCAACAAAGTTTTAAAACAAAATCTGAAAAAAGATTATTTTTTAGGGTACCTCCCGAACACATGAAGTGGGGAGTAAATTCTGTTTATTAATCCACCCCTAATGTGTGGGGTGTCGTTGGATAGGTCTTTTAATATAAATAAGGGTTTTCTAAAACAATTTTTAGACAAAACTCATAGTTTCGTAAATAATAGCTCCGAAAGTTTCTAAAAGTGATTATCGTATTTCCTCGAAATCTTATTATACATTGATCTCAGCAAAAAAGTGTAAAGAACCTTTTTTGTAGAAAATCATTTGTGGATTAATTAAGTAGAAGAACATTTTTTCGTATGAGCCACCGCTACTGAGTTATTTACAAAAAGCCAAAAAAGGGGACCTTTACACCCCCCTCTCCCCGTTAGCGGCACCCCTATCCATGAGTACTTTTAGTATGTTGTGTAAGACACCTTTATCTACAACTTCACCAAAATTCAGCTATACACGAATTATTTCCCCTATCGAGCAGTTAGTGGGCTTCCTTCGGTGAGCTACATAATCAAGAGCTTTACAGTCGAGTACCGCGTTTAGGCCACGAAGCTTGCTGAGTGGCCTAATTAAGGTACGAGATTGAAAAGCTTAATTATGTCACTATTGTATACAATACTTTTCCTACGAGTATTAAGTAAGAATTGATTTTCTTTAATTATTTCTACATCTTTCCCAATCAAACGTACTATTTTTCAAACCGGAAGTAATTGTATCTGGGCATTCGGTGCTACCGAAAAGAGATAGACATATAATTGTATCGGTAGTAGAAGGAGACGGCTAGAATAAACTGAGTCCAAGATGTCGTTGCAGTTGTGATTAGTGTTTTTATGATCCAATCACAACGTAGAAGCAAGTTTAAGTACGAGTAGAAGAAAATTTGACAGATTAAGTACGTTCGGAAATTATAAAGTTGAGTCTGTCCGAAAAGAAAAGTGTCTTACAATGTATGAGCTCCCATATAAACCACGACACTTTTCTTTCCGGACAAACTCTATACATTTTACCGAGATGTGAATGAAATTCTCTTTTCAAAATTATTTTAGTTTAGTGGCGGGTTGTTTAATAAATCTATTTAATGATCCCGGAAGTGCCATAGACTATCCAACATTTAAATGTGTAAGGTTTAAGTCTGGTCTATAAAGTCCTAATACACAGATTACAGTCGACGAGTAGAAAAACAGAATTAATTTTAGTATGGCCCCAGTTATTAAAGGGTGGCCAGTAATTAAAACCTCATGCTGAAATGAATTCTGTTTGTAGGTAAATATAGCTAATTTTTATATTGAGGTGGCCAGTTACTGGCGATTCACCATATCAATAATAGATCAAATGTAAATAGTTAAAAGTCGAACACGCCTCATGGGGTACGTGAATCAATCTGGCGCGCACCGGGCGTAAATTGGAATAAACTCGATTTTCGCCGCGCGGCGCTACAATGAGTCGCAAATAGGCAGGCTACTATCAAAACTCGAACGTAATTTGAAACGAGGAGGTACCTAATTAGAATGACCTATAGTATCCGCAGAATTAAGTGGCGGCTGAGGTCATAAAACTTCTCTTTGACACTTGCACCGCCACGGCAAGAGAGAAAGAGACAGCGCTATGAATTCAGTCGCCACTTAATTCTGCGGATACTATAGTGAACTAAATATCGGGGCAAATGCCCCTGTTTTTAATAATAGTTATGGGATTATTTTGACTATACACTGAAAAACAAGCGTCATGGGCGTCATGGCTAAGAATCTTAGCAATGCGGTGATTGGTGATTTGTCTTTAAGATTAAGTTCAAATATTTTTTGTGTAACACCGAATAAACAATTTCTATTTTATTCTACACCTACTTTTATTATTTTCCTGACGTTTCGAGCATGTTGTAACGCTCGTGGTCGCAAGCAAAGTCTTAAATCAGTACATAGTTATGGGATATTCAAGATAAATGAGTGATCATCAGAACAAACAATACTTTTCTTTAAAATCATAAAGATTCGGATTTCTTCGATCGGTTTTTTCACCAGGTGGCAGCACCACGGCGCGAGGTCTAGCTGTCATAAATTCATACCCAATGAGGTGTCACACTAAAAGGTCTGGCCAGATGACGCTACGGGGAACTGAACCTTGTTTACGTTTTGTGTCAAGTGTCATAGTTGGAAAATATCCATTTATTCTTAAGAAATCACATTAAAATGTTTGCCTTCATGACTGTTCGCGAACTTCAATCTGAGCTGCGAAAGAAGAATGCATCGGTGGCAGGAAAAAAGGCTGATTTAATTAAAAGGTAAGCACTTATAATATTTGAGGTTATGTTCGATATTTTTAGTATAAATTCAAATTTTAAATGCGCACGTGCTGTTTTTTATTTTAGATTAGAGGCATATGAACGCAATCAAAACTTTGGTGCACAGCTGGGGATCCAGGACGATCGTGCGTATGCCTGTCCGCCCTCTGATACCTACAGAGATATAAACGCGGATTCGCCGATTCCCAACATAAGGAAGCATGAAATACAGGAATATTTTCAAAGGTATGTGATGTCGCACCGAGAGCGAACACATAAAGGTCTGTGGCCACTATTCCGTCCAAACTATGGCCATGCCATGACCGTACCAAGCACGGATACAAATCGTACGTTGGATGTTGCCCACTACAACGTATCAACACCGGTCAACGACGGGCGACGGGCGGCGGTGCAGACGGGCTCCGGCAACAGTGTTACAATATTGTATGGAATTCCTTTGTGCCATCCTTATGGATGCTACAATATGCGACCATAAAAGCTCTATCAAAAAGTATGCGCTAGTAGTTCCATCTACACAGTCTCAATACTCTCAATTCAAGCATTACAGCATTACAATCCCGAGTCAAGGAAGGTCAAAGGACATCATATCTGTCGTCAAACTTAAGAAATCCCGTAATATCTCAAACGCTTGAGAGAAAACAGTTTTTATCCCCAGAAAATTACCAGGAAATCCGTGGAGTAACCAAAATATCGCGCTTCGCTGCCCATCCGACACGCAATGACTGACACAAGCACGCGCATCCTCACAGGTATATTTTTGCAGTAAGCTAGTAACTCGCAACCTTCGCCGCTCAGCTTATCCCGCTAGGCTTACATGTAAGTAATCTCGCCGTGCGCAGAACCCATCGCCACTATCCTGAAGAAGCCTCTCGCTGTATTAGCATGCTCTACGCCACTCGCTATCTGCCCGCTTGAAAAACAATTTGGTTATGTTTTAACTGATATACTTTCAGTGGGTTTATTATCCCTTAATGGCCAAACATTATTTTCTAATTTATTTAAATTAATTTCTAATTTGTACATTTTCTTCATACTGCTAACATAATTATGTGCTAACCATCATATAATAATATAAGCCTATAGCTTTTCTAGCTTTTATTATATTACTGAATCTCTTGCTACCCAAAAGTTGGCTGGTACTCCGGTAGAGATAGCTTTATAGGGATAAGACCGCATGATACTGCCTATGTTTAATGTTAACTTTTTATTATTGCACAATTTGCATGTTTGGTCCAATAAATAATATAGGGTGGATTTTCTTTTTGGGTCAGTGAGGCCAGCTACCAAATCCCGTGTTGCTACGCGAAAATGGTCTTAGAAGATCTTCCCTCGATTTCAACTTACATAATGAAGATTTGAGTTTTGCAGATTATGGAAAAAAACATAAAGGATGCGAGAAAAAGGTCTATTTTTCACCGATTTCAAAAAAGGAGGCGGTTCTCAATTCGACTGAATTTAAAAAAAAAATTTTTTCTTTATTTTTTTTTATGTATGTTACTCGATATCTCCGTGAATCGTGAACCGATTTTCAAATATTTTTTTTTAAATCGAAAAGGTATAACCCCTAGATGGTCCCATTGTCACCAAGTCGGGGTCTGATGATGGGATCCTGGAGAAATCGAGGGAACTATTCAACTATTATAGTGATTTCACTATTTTTTACAGCAACACGACCACTTCCTCTTGGAATAGCGGATCCTAAGTGAAGTCCGTTCTTTTTTGTTTAAAATTATGATAAACATGGTTTTATGCAATTCGATCGCATTCCTATCCAAGTATGTGATTTTTTTCAAAATCTGTTAATGCGAATCGTCATTAATTTTAAATCCAGGCAAGGTCTTCTAAGATCATTTTCGCGTTGAATCACGAAATTCACCCTGTATATTATTATTATACGCATATCATGAAATGCCGGCATTTTTTTACAGATTTAACGGTCAACCAAAGGGACAACTCCTATACGAGGCTCGTCATCTTGTTACGGCTCGTTATTCATCTGACGGAACATTTACGTATTTGCGCGGACAGTGTAAAGCCAGCATGAAAAGCCTTACATATGTCGTGGACGTTACAGTTACACAAGAAGGCTCGATTGAAGAGAGCCACTGTGAGTGCGCCGCAGGTAACGGGACTCAGGCGAGCTGCAAGCATGTGGCTGTGCTGTTGCTGGGTGCACATGATATTGTAAACAAAGGTTTCATTTTATTACATCAAGTCTGCACCCAACAGCTGATGACATTTAAAACACCGAAGAAGGTTTTTCAAAAGTCGCCTATCGCTGCGCAAAGTTTGCCTAGCAAAAGGCTGAAAACCTGCAACTATGAGCCGCTTAGAGAGGAAGACGTAATGGACAATTATGAGGATTACGTTAGAAATTTGGCCATAGGTTATGGAGAAACCTCTACTATGCCTTTATTACAATCCTACGAACCAGCAAATCCTCACGCAGTGGAGTGGGATCACAGTTATGCCCAAGAAAGTTTACAAGACAGATTATTAAAAAAATTGCTTCTCAAAGATATAACTGATGCGCAGATAAAGGAAATTGAACTCGAGACCAGAAGTCAAGATGCTTCTCCGGTGTGGCATGAAATGCGCTCGTGCAGAATTACAGCCAGTGTATTATATATGGTCAGCCGTTGCACGCACATTGGCAAACAGGCCATAATAGAAAAAATTATTTCGCCAAAGCCGATTTACACAAGGGCTCTATCCCATGGCAAAATACACGAGCCGATTGCGCTGCAAAATTATAAGGCTATTTACGGATTGGATGTGAAGAAGTGCGGAATGTTCATTTCAAGAGAACATCCGTTTCTTGCCGCCTCTCCTGATGGGTTGCTAGGTGAGGATACTGTTATCGAGGTGAAGTGTCCGTATGCGGCAAGGTACTGCTTAATAAACGAGGTCACAGTATCATACCTAGAAAATGTAAATGGTGATTTAAAGCTAAAAACAAAGCATCCCTATTATGCTCAGATTCAAGGGCAGCTTTATTGCAGCGAGAGGAAATACTGCAATTTTATCGTCTACACTTTTCAAGACATGAAAGTATTGTTCATAGACAGGGATGATCAATATATAAATGAGATGCTCATTGGATTGATCAACTTTTATATTCATGATCTTGAACGCAATATATTCAACAAATATATATATAAAGATTACTTGTCTTTAATAAAAAGGCATTAAAATGTTATTTTGTTTTATTTATTCTTTTTGTCATAATGCATTCTCTAAAATTGCAACACATAAAGCATACAAAAAATAATTTGCTTGCTATAGGTATATAACTATGATCTAAATCGGACTTTAAAATCTTGTAAGTTTTTGTCAAACCAATCATTCTTTCAATGTGGACACGCTTACTTGCGAGGTCTCTATCTCTTATGATTGTAATGCCTGGTAATTGTGATTTGCCTTTTAAAAAATTTGGTATTTTAACAGCAATATTTTTTTCTGCAAACATGTCTTGTATTGTGAACCCTCGATCTGCTAGAATACTATCGCCACTTTGACATTTAGCCACCAAATCACTTCGTTCAACTGTCTGTCTGTCACTAATAGATCCAGCATAAGCTTGTGAACAATATGACAGCAATCCACCTGGTGAAGCTCCTACTAATACTTTTAGAGTATTAGCATGCTTATAACTACTCCATGAAGCTTGCTGAGAAGTCGGATTTTTTGGTTTCTGTACAGTAAATTCGGTTCCATCTAATATGACTCTAACATTTTCATCATAGTCTCTGAAATGTTTCGGCATGTAGTATTGAATCAGTTCTTTTTTAGGCCAAATATTTATTCTGCTCCACAGTTGATAAATAAAATTTATCCAAGTAACAAATATATTAGAAACAGTAGTTTCGCTTATGTTAAAAAATTTACTGATTTCAAAAATACACTTATTCTGCCTTAGTTTCATCATTGTCAAGAAAAATTGGTTTTCAGTAGATAATGAAACTACTTTGCTGCCAAAGTATCTAATTTTGTGTGCCATTGGACTTAGTGTAGAATAAACAAAATAGAATTTCTTATAATTTTCAAAGCCTGTATAGAATAGAATGGTTTTGTCATCATCTTTATACCTATCTATTGAACCATATACATGCTCATGGTCAACTTGAGTGCTTTTTGAATGTTGTGCGTCCGTGTATGTACTTTGATCTAGAACATCAACTTCCTCAGTAGTACATATTTCTTCTTCTCTTCCTACTTCAGGAGTGCTATGGCTTAGGGTTGGTTCTGTCACTGTTCTGTGTTCTGTTGCTGTTTCTTGTTCTAATAAGTCTTTAAGGAGCTTACTTTGAGCGCGTGATGCATATCGCTTCTCACGTTCAAGTGCTGCTGGTTTTTGTTCCTTTATTTTGGTAAACGAGAATATGGATGGTACAGCACTTTTCTTCAGAAAATTTGCAACTGGTTCAGCATCTTAAAGTTAATAAGCATTTAAATACATGGAAATAAGACTCTATTAGATAGTTTCGTAAAAAGATTGAAAGGCATGGCGTACAGACACACGGTGACCGTTAGAACTAGAAAGCTGAAATGTAGTATGAGATATCCATTAATCACGTCGACAAAATGGTAGAATAAAAACTGAAAAAATATTTTTATTAGGATACAGTCAGCGGTAGAAGTAGCTAAACGAGTAGGGTGTTCAAAATGACCTACGCACCAGCGGCGGCGCGTCCATAAAACACTTTTCTTGTTGTCTTGCCTATTTTTTAGGCACCTGAGCAGTTTTCCTACAGCTCATGAAGAAATTTTAACCCAAATTAAGCCCCAGCTTGCCTAAGAAAAGTTTTAACCTACCGCCACTGCTACACACGCTCTTATTCTCTTGACAATAAAGTCTTGTCCAGCTCATTTTGAACACCCTACCCGCTTAGCTACTTTTGCTGCTGACTGTACCTCCCGTACGTAGGTACCTACACATAAAGTGGGAAATTTTATTTTGCTCCAGCTCTATCATGATGGACATCATTTGCTAGGTCTTTCAAAATGTCGCAAACAACATCTTGACTTCTTCTGCTCAAGATGTATGTAGAGTTGGGTTCCGTGGTACTATAGAGCTCCTCCTCATTCATAGACATGACCATCTGCCAACGAGTCTGGCGGAATAGGGGGCTCTCTCAGCCGCTTGGATTGATTACAAGAATCCATTTATTATAAATATTACTATATGATCATACTGTGCCCGCCCGGTCCACTACACCGAGCATGGTGCAACATGCTGTTGGCTGGTTTTTAAGTTATGATTTTCCTTACCTGTGTATTTACTCTTTCCAAAATAATCACCCGCTTTAAAATGTAGCCTACATAAGCGGCTCGTATTACTTGCTCTAAAGTTTTTTATCCTTAACGCATTTTCCCAACTTTTCCTGCGTATAGGGTCTTTGGGAAATAAATGGGCTCCTCTGTTTTTACAACTTAGCGCACAACATTGAGGCATTGTTGAGAAAAATAGAAAAGCGTGGGAATATTTACAAGTTTAAGACAAATCTGTATGTGATTTGACAGTTCCTATGTCAACGATGGGTACGGTATGCAATGCGCCACCTGGCGTGAGCAAATGGCAGTTTTTCTCCCAATTCAATTCAATTTCAATGATTTTATATATACTAGATAAGAAATCAGCACTCCAAATGTGGCACAGTAAAAGCTGGTGCAACGCAACCAATTTTGCCGAAGAGAGCCGAGCCCGAGCCGAGCGAAGCCCGATCGTTCCGACGAGTATATTTACAAAGGACTAACAAACGTTTCGTTATAATATTACCAGTGTAAGTGAGACTAGGGATTAAGCTTAAATGCTACAGCATGAAGGTCAACGAACTATAGGCACAATCGGCGATAGGAAGTAAAGGTTTCGTAAATTTAAACCGAACTGACAGCATTGAGGCATAAGGCTAGTGGAGTAGTTGTTGTTTTTTTTAAATTACGAAACTCAGAAAATTATTAAAACTTATTTAGTAAATTTTATTATTATATTATATTTTATAATGTTGAATCATTTTTTATGGTTCCGTGGCTAAATTGGCAAAAACGGAACCCTTATAGTTTCGCCATGTCCGTCTGTCCGTCCGTCCGTCCTTCCGTAAGTATGCCACAGACATTTTGAGACGTATCCTTATAACATTTTAACACAAGGTGTATTTTAACACAAGGCGCCACTAGTGAAATGGCTAAAAAAATTATTTGAACATTATCGGTTAAGGAGTTTTTGAGTGATCTCCAAAAAACTACGTACATAGGCAGATACGACCTTGTGATATAACTTGTGATTCTTTTAAATAACTCTCTGTTATGCGTGGTCCGACACGAACTTTAGCCGGTTTTTGTAAAATATACCTCAAATGATACCGTAATATCCTCATATCTAATCCCAAGAAAGCAATTATGTAAATATTTTCGTTTATTATTTTTTCATTATTTCAAAGTGTGATCTGTCAATTTTTGAATTAAAGATTTAAAAAGAAAGCATGAAATACTATGTTTACCGAGCTATTGTGTTTCTTTTGATTCTAAATTTGTCTTGAGCATGTACTTCGCCCCCGCATGGGCCGCATGCCTGCTTCCCTTTCTGCTCGCTCGGCGGCCGAAAACTCAATAACCCTCTCCCGCCACCCATTGTGCCCGTACGGTTTACACCGTCAGGAATACGTTAGGTCAGAACGCAAACAAGTAAACATAACCGACCGTGTGCAGTTTTCATTCCATTCTGGAGTCGAATCAGGCAACCGATCTGGGTACCTGACGTTTGCCTACAACTTTTAACATTCGCCTCACAAACTTAGGTAGAAAATCCGTCCGAGAGCATGTCGGGCCCTCCTCAATGTTGGGTTCCGTATTTGCCGGCCCGTCACAATACACCAAAAACGGTTTAAAACTCAACCTGTTGGAACTATGTCCCTAGTTGTCTACAGAACCCCAAAAAGAATTAAAAAGGTTAGGGGGTCACAATTAAGTATACATAATAAACAAATTTGCCGTGGGGTGCCCGGCCATAGAATTGTCCCCCACCATATCGTCCCGTGGTTGCAGTAGGAGTCTGCTAAGGGAATATACCGGGAGATGGGCAGCAGCATCTTCCGAAAGCCTAAACAAAAAAAAACTGCGCGCGCCAACCCGCCTGCCAAGCGTGGCGCGTATGGCAAACCCCGCCTTAAAGGGGAGGCCTATGTTCAGCAGTGGACGTCTTATGGCTGAGATGATGATGATGATGAATAAACAAATTAAGTATACATAATAAAGTAATTGATCCAAGAGCGACTCCATTGCTCTTATGTGCCATGTGATTTTTGAACGCCAGATGAATGACAGGTGACATTTTATCATATCTTTCTTCTAATTTGTAATACAACCTTAACGATGTTAAATAATTCGCACTGGCCGGCTACACATTTTTTTGTGCTATATTTTCGGAAAATCTTGTTTGTGTCTGCGCCTCTATTATATTATAACCTCAAAGCAAGCATTAACTAGAGCCCGCACACGTGTACCCCCGTATGGGATAGATATATAGATGCCCATAATCACTTCTACAGCATAAAACAGAACAATTTACCAATCTTTTCCTTAGCCGACACAACTTTCTAGGAAAACTAACAGCTTTTCTCGTAGCAATCACAGAAATTCTTGAAGAAATCGCGCATTATATCTGTTTGTTACCCTCCACTGCTAGAAGTAACGCGTGGAGGGTAATATAAACTATGACAAGGACCAACGATAATAGCACCTCTCTGCCGTATCTATTGAAAGTGTAATAAGACCATCCCGTTCTATCTTGGTATTATTAGTTCCGTGTCAGATCTATGGGTGGTATATCTATGATTATAACTCAATGTTCAATTTTTAAAATATGGCATTCTGTCCACAATATTGGGACAATTTTGCCAATGTCGAAGTAGATATGCCAAGTGTACGGTTAATTAATTAAAATTTCGCTCCAAGAGCTGGACGTTGTACGGTGAGGTTAGGCTTTTTATAAGGAGATAGCTACTCCCTACAAACAGCACGTGGACTAACGGATATCTAACTCAAACAGGGGTTATACATGTTTCGAGACTAATTCTTCATTAGTTGCTCACTAGTTCGTTAAATCACTGCAGAATAAGCTATATATTACACATTGAATCACGAAAATGAACATAAAATAAGAAGTTTTTCCCGAAACCAAACCACCTTGCTCGACAAGATGGCCGCAAGTCCTAAATTCATACCCGTGATTCTTTTTTTTGGTGGATTTTGACAGCTGTCAAAAAGACCTCGGTGCTGCCACCTAATAAAAAATCGATTGAAGAAACCCTTATTGAATTCACTCGTTTCTCATCACACCGGTGGTAACGCATGCAAAGTTCTAGCTGATACTTCTCGATGTCATAGTGGACAATCCAGTTTAGGTGTCCGAGTGGTCGGTGTGCAAAACGAAGAGCTAACAATGTTAGCGTCGTTCAGCGCTTGCGCACACAT
Organism: Pammene fasciana; assembly: GCA_911728535.1. Taxonomy (NCBI): domain Eukaryota; kingdom Metazoa; phylum Arthropoda; class Insecta; order Lepidoptera; family Tortricidae; genus Pammene; species Pammene fasciana. The sequence goes on along the minus strand of OU452275.1, from coordinate 3,227,788 downwards.
ACATAGTGATAATGTCGCAGAAAAATTAAGTTAAACGCCCACATATTCTAATGATTTCGTCTGTTTTTTTTTAACATTTCGTAACGTTTATTTTTCACGTACGTAAGAGATTTTTAAACGATTTTACTTGATTTTAGTTCACAAGTTTAGTAAATAAAGTAAGTATATTTTTCCAAAAAGTGGCGGTGGGTTAAAATTGTTCTTAGGCAAGCCGATGCTGAATTTGGCTTAAAATTTCTTCATGGGATAGGAAAACTGCTCCGGCGCCTGAAACTTACGCAAGCCGACGGGAATGGTGTTCTAGGCGTTTTCACAAAAAGTTGTTGAATTTTTTGCATATTCCTATTTCTTAGAATCGAGAGTACTATTCATTCTGCTAGGAAATGAAAAGTGTCCCAAAATTTTCATACAATTTTTATTTATCTTCCATTACGCTACTCTCATATATTAAGTGCCCATAGAAAAATAGCGTAAGAGGAACAGGACACTTTTTATTTCATAGTGAAGTTGATAGTACTCACGAATTTGAGTAGGAATATGCAAGAATTTCTTAAAATTTCAAAAATATGAAAACCGACAACTTTTTGTTAAAACACCCTTCTATGGACGCGCCGCCACGGATATACATTGTAGTTATAGAAGGTACAACATATGTATATGTACCTACTATGTGAAGTAAAATTGTTGAGACCATAGTTACAGCATCAGCAATAAAAAGGTATCAAACGGCTATAATCATGGCCGTCAGACGGCACTGTACTGAAAATTTATTGGTCCGCAGAACAGAGTTAACAATTTGGCAGAGGGCCTTCGCGGGTTATGATTAAGACAGTGTTAAGACTGTTAAGTTTCCCAGTACAAATTTAACGTCAAATTTCTATAAAAGCAACTGATCAAATGGCAAAAATTCGTGGATTGTGCAATGTGCATGCGAAGTCGTGACAATTTTGTTAACCTAAGACTTATTTTTGACACCTCCAAGCTATCTCAGTACAGTACAGAAATCCGATTTTAGGTTATAAAATGTACTGAGATGACAGGTGTCAAAAGTAGGTTCTTAAGTTCACAATAGTACACCTGCGGGTTCTTGTAGGAAGCCAGTCAATAGAGGGACGGTTCCTTCTGTTGAATGTCAATGTATTAACCCTATGGTCGAAGGGGTTCTATTTTATGACGGATACCAGTAAATGATTGTCTGTCATTTGTTACTCCGAAACTTGACGCGGTTCGGTCTAACGGATATTCGAATTACGTATTAAGAGTCCCCCTGTTAATTTTGTAGGGCTTTTTTGCCGAATATAAGTTTTCGAAGAAGGATTCTTAATATTCGTATGTACAATGTGTAACAAAGATGCTGGTGATCATTTAAGGGCATAATTACTATCGTATTCTAATTATGAAATAGTAAGAAGAACCATTTTTCGCGCGAAAAAATAATTGGTTTTGTATGGAGGGTTGGCCGGCTGGGACCACCTCTTATCTCCAAAAAAAAAATTTTTCGCTTCAGAAAATTTTTCTCCTACTTTTTCTTAGGCGCAATATATAGGTATGTCCTTAAGAGTCGCCAGGAAGCTCGCGTTCCCATAGAAACGTAGTTTTGCTCTCATTTTAAAACGACATGCTTTAGAACCACGAACTTTGGCATGGGCATTCTAGTAGTACAGAATGTACAGATCTATGTCGGTAATTAGTTTTCGTTGCTAAAAATTATAATTTGTAATACAAAGAAAATACAGCCAGATACAGATTTACATACAAAACTTATTTTTACTATGTTTTCTTTGTGTTACAATTTTTAGCAACGAAAATGAATTACCGACTTAGATCTGTACTGCTAGAATGCCCATGCCAAATTTCGTGGTTCTAAAGCATGTCGTTTTAAAATGAGAGCTGAACTACGTTTGTATGGGGACGCGAGTTCACGCGAGCGTCCTGGCGACTCTTAAACGGATCACCAGTATTTTTGTTACCCCTGTAAGTAGTTACTTATGTATTCCCGATTTCGTAAAGCATTAAGCAAGTTTTTTTGGTGACAAGGAAAGAACAGTTGGTCCCATTGCCAATCAGGTTTAAACGTTTTCAAATACGCAGAAATTAGCTAGGGATAAACGCACAGATGTGCCCGCCGGAATTGTCCTTCGGATATGCCCGGCGGACAAATCCGTTCGTGTATCTTACTACGAGTATCTAGTACTTAAAATCACTCCTATGGTGATTTGAGTAATAATTATATTTACTTATATTGAAACCGACGTTTTAGTAATGTCTTCAATATCATCAAAATTTATACGTAAATTCCATTTGCTGTCAGTTGCCAGTTTGCAAAGCCGAGAAGGCGCCGTTTAGAAAAAGTAAGGGAACGAAAATTTTACCGGAAATTAATAAGTTAATTAAATTTCAATATTGGATCTATGTATATTGATATTATTATTATTAATCATTTATTTCAGATAATTACATCCATAGTTATATTAAATTAAATTAAAATTACACATTTATAAATTACAGGGTACAATAATAACATTAAATTAAATTAAACTGGCATTAAATTATATTAACATAAATTAAAAACATTAAATTAAATTGACATAAATTAAAAACATTATATTAAATTAAATTGTAACTAATCTAATGGACTGAGGAGCCGCAGCCGAGCGTAGCGAGGCAACGAACGTCTCCGTTTTCACTGGTACGACGATTTGGCATTTTGATGTGTGTGTATTGGTTGGTTGGTTGGTTGGTTGGTTGGTATGTTGGTTGGTCAGTGTCGGTCTAGAGGTCGCATTTTTCATCCGATTTCGATGAAACTTGGCATGTACGTTCCTTGATCTATATGCCAAAAATTGTCGAGCCATTTTTTTTATTGGGAGGAAAGGGGGAAAGTTTGCTGTCGCGTTATTTATGTTATCCGAAGTCTACGGTTCACAGAACCACTAGTTCTTAACTAATTATTAAAGCTATCCAAAACTTAAGGATGGAACAATCCACTCGCTCGGCTATGACCCTCAAGATACTGTTGCGACACAACAGTGACGCGATCCGCTTCCGTCTGATGGCGTAGAAATCATCAGTACGCGATCAGATCAGATCAGTAGTGATATAACCCCTCGGAGTCGCCAGGACGCTGGCGTTCCCATACAAACGTAGTTTAGCTCTCATGCCAAATTTCGTGGTTCTAAAGCATGTCGTTTTAAAATGAGAGCTGAACTACGTTTGTATGGGGACGCGAGTTCACGCGAGCGTCCTGGCGACTCTTAATACATCGCAGCATTCGCAGCCATAATGTATTTTCAGTTTAGAGTTATTTTAGGGAATAGTGTGCTAATTTGAAATTGGTATGAAATGATTTACGGCTGGCTCTGCATGATAGGCCATCATAGGGACGCAGCTATACGACGGAACGAGATTGCAATATCGTTCTAATGCAGATACTCTAACTACAGAACTTCAGATATTTTGAGTACCCTAGCCGTTCCGATATATTTGAAGGCGACTGTACCTACAAACAGGCCTTAACCGCATGAACCGCGTGTATTAATTAACAAAGGAACAATCTCGTACTCGAAGCTATTTCAAAATTAATGAATGGACTCTTAATTGACTTACCATATAGATATTTATTTCATTTATTACACATTAAAAATATTTATAACAGGTCACTCACGTAATTTTGGCTGTCGCGGAAGGCCGCTCGTGAAAATGATCATCGTAAATTGATCGAAACATGTCGAGCAAAAATCGACCAAAATTACGTGAGTGAGCCGTTATATATTTTTTTAATATGTTAGTCTCACGAGAGTTTTATACATTTATTACACTTTTTAGTCCTATTATAATCAGGATTTCGTGGTTATTTACCAAGCTATTAGGGTCCACTCCCTATACCTCTATACATGTAAGGTACGCGGCGTACCTTACATGTATAGAGGTATAGGGAGTGTATGGCGTACCGTACGCCATGTCGAGTTTCCGCAAGTAATGGAATTTGGGAGCCACTTACGTACCCTCATCGCCGCTTTTTATCTCAAACCCAATATGATTCTCTTGTCACAGGGATTCTGTTTATGACAGCTCTCAGGTTGATTGGAAGAGATCCCTTGTAACAAGCTCTCTGTATTCCTAATTTGAAGAAAATCATCGGCATCTTAATATTTAAAACGGTAATTTGCCAGTTCACTAAGAAAGTTCTTCTGGCAGACTAATGCCAAGAATAATAATGAAATCATTAAGGAAGGAGGATCTCCAAGAACGCTTGTTACATATTCGAACGAGCGGAGCGTAAGTGCAGCGAGTTCTTCAAACAACTTCTGGATGGCTTTTTCATTTTGAGAGTTTGTTCGACGATAACTTTAGTACTTAAGAGTCGCCAGGACGCTCGCGTTCCCATACAAACGTTGTTTAGCGCTCATTTTAAAACGACATGCTTTAGAACCACGAAATTTGGCATGGGCATTCTAGTAGTACAGATCTATGTCGGTAATTCGTTTTCGTTGCAAAAAAATTTAATACAAAGAAAATACAGCCAGATACAGATTTACATACAAAACTTATTTTTGCTATATTTTCTTTGTATTACAATTTTTAGCAACAAAAACGAATTACCGACATAGATCTGTACTGCTAGAATGCCCATGCCAAATTTCGTGGTTCTAAAGCATGTCGTTTTAAAATGAGAGCTGAACTACGTTTGTATGGGGACGCGAGTTCACGCGAGCGTCCTGGCGACTCTTAACGTTTTTCTGATCTCTATGAAATTTATTGGGGTTGTAGCAGAGATACATACAATTTGAGGGTTCGTTTATGAGCTGGATCGATCAAGGGGTTGTGGACTTAGAAGACGAAAAATATCTTCATAAGGGTCTTGTTATATTGGTTAACTCGTTTGCAAGTAACCCGCGAGTTTTCAGTTCGAGGCGGACTACTAGCTAATTTTAGGTAGAGTTTCCCATCTGGTCTGGAAGGTTAGATGGCTGCTTTCGTTAAAACTAATGCTATCGTCAACGGGACCAACTCTAGAAGAATCTTGAATCGGGACTGTTATTCTCCTTCCAGACGGATAGACCGCAGCAACTCCCTGGTAGAAAGCAGCAGCGGCGTGGGCCCCCTGTCCCCCGGAGCCTCGATCAGCGCCCTGGGGGCCCTCCAGCCAGCACTGTACACCAAACGCGAGGCCCCACTGGTCATAGAGCTGGAAGGCGCGGGCCCCTCGCTCGGGCGGCTGCATCTGCGGCTCAAGTATGACTTCGATCGCTCCGACTTAGAGGTCCATCTTATTGAAGGTAAGCTTTCTTTTTAACAGGAGGGGATTCGTTATGGATATTTCCGCGTCACGGAGACAGTGCGGAGGTTATGTCGGAGTTACACCGCTCCCAAATTTCGCGACGGGCTTCTTCAATGCATTTTTAACGGCGCTGCATGATGGGATCTCCTTCGGAACGCGCCAGTGCCGCCCTGGCTTTACGCCTCCGCGGGTTTCAACTTTTTTTTAGTATGGAGGATCACAGCCCATTGTTACTCTTGACGACCCCAAGGTCCAGGTTTTAGGTGTCTCGTATGATAGGAAGAGGGTACAGTAGCCGTATTATTAGGGCTACATGGCGCTAGCGTTTAGACCTGAAATCGTCTTATTCGGGTTTATATTGGGATCCGTAGACCAATGGCAGGCCAATTTCTTTAGAGAGAGCGAGATTATGTTTTCCCAAGCGAGGCCTTGAGCCCTCAAAACTGGGCCGCGATGTTACATCCAGTTAGTGCACAAAATTGTGTCAAAAAAAATACCGTCAAAAATTATCAGGCTATAATTTCCAACTTTTTTACTTCCAGCCCACGACCTGGCCGGCTACGAAGCAGGCGGGTTCAACGACCCCTACGTGCGTGTAACCCTGTTACCCGAGGTGGATACCCGCATGCGCCAGACCCCCGTGCACCGGAACGAAGCGAACCCATTCTTCGACCAGCACTTCAAGTTTCCCGTGTCACACGACGAGCTGAGGGACAAGACGCTGTTGCTGCAAGTCTTCGATTATGACAGGTTGGTTACGAAACGTCATCATCATATATTTAAGAGCTAGGCTCTTGTCGGTGGAGCAATTTCCATGCCTTTCTGTCATTTGCCTTCTTCTTTACAGCCTGATACGACACGACGTTTATTTCTTCCTTGACTTGATCCATGTATGCTCTCCTTGGCTTTCCTGACTTCCTTTCTGCTTCAAGCCTACCTTCTATGATGTTTCTTATAAACTCATCGTACGAAATGTAACAAATGAAAATAATTTACACGACCGATTTTTTTGTCACGACCAACATGTCCGTATTAGGCAGGTGTTCTCTTTGATCAACACAAACACTTGGTTTTCTTCAGCAGCATTACGGGCTTAGCAAATCTTAGTAAGTATAGAAATACCAGCAATACCAATCAAGCGGTGTGCCTGTAATATTTTTAATTCCGTCGATTCCACCAGCATTCCACTATCAGATTCTAACCTAATAACAATGGGACCAACTATTACTTATCCTTTCAAATAAAAAAGATATAGGTACAGCCTTGGCCAGAAGTGTTGAGCACTAATGCGATTTTCATACAAAACTGGAAAGTTTAGTCCATCGTTTCCATCTTTGTTTAAGTTATTTTGTCAATTAATTTAGACTAATAGGCATGTTTTGTTGAAGTTAGTAGTAACTGCATAGAATATTTGCAATATGTCGCACCGACTTAAATTTTCATTTTTGGTACCATCTGTTTTCATATTTTTTAAGTACCTACCTTGAAAGTGTTATTAAGTGAAGTTTTCTATATTTATAAATAAAATATAACATTTACCGTTACCGTACATTGTTAGGATAGGGAAATAATGCTTAACATCAAAATTGTAAACAAAAAACACCTAGGTATGCTCAACACTTCTGGCCAAGGCTGTATATATAACCGAACCAGCGGTCTTAAAGAAACGTACAATACAAGTAATAAAGTAGATTACATTCTGTCAGGAAGCATTGCTTTCGTAAATATACTTATAGCAAATATTTTTAAGTTGCCAAACGCATTCTCCACGCTAGGTAGGTACAGTCAGCATCAATAGTATCTTCCTACACGAAGGCCGCAAAAATATGTGTCACGCTCTTATTTGTAGAGCCATAGGAGCGTGTCACATATTTTTGCGGCCATCGTGTAGGAAGATACAATTGATGCTGACTGTACTTCCCTCACAGATAACAATTAGCCTTAATAAGCCCTTGTCTCTTCCAGATTTTCCCGAAACGAAGTAATGGGTTCAGCCAAAGTATCCCTCTCTCGAGTCGAAGTCGCCGGGGGCACTGAAGTATGGGCCGAGCTGTCGCGCGAGCGCCGACCGCCAGAAGAGCTGCAGGAACTGCTGCTGTCTCTTTCTTACCTGCCGTCTGCTGAACGACTCACGGTTGTCGTGCTGAAGGCAAGGAATTTATTGCCGCCTCAAGAAGGAAAGGACGCGTTAGGTAAGTTACAAATTACCGTTTACCAGGGGCTTGCCAGCTATTTACGATCTTTTTTTTTTTTTTTTATAAGCTTTATTTATTCAGTGACTTGACATATTACAAAGTTTGTTTTAATATTTATTTCACTGATCCCTGTTGGGTAAAAGCCTCCTCGAGTCCCTTCCATTGCTCTCTCTCTCCATTTACGATCTAATATTACGATACAGAAAGGTACGTTTTTTGAGAATTGTGGAAAGCGGAGCGGCGGCGTTTGGTTTTAATCAATAACAGTTTAACAAAATAAACTGAATAAAGTTTGCCCAGGGTCGGTCTCACTTCAAGCATAGACAGTGAGAATCATACTATCTTTTTCTTACGCTAGTGGTCACGTCCCTCACTTCACCACAAAAAAAGGATATGTATTTAGCTTCTTACTTCTACTGGTGATGATGATGTCCTCCCAGACGTATCGGTCGACGGCGACACCTGGATAAATCATTCAGCAGGCACTTAGGTACTTGCTTGATCTTTTCGTGCATGGGCTCGAACGTGACTTGCAAAACCAAGCTTTGTTTTGAAAGTTCGACAGCAAGAGACACAGTAGAGCTCATTATTCAAGTTATATGTGTAGGTAAAGGAGGGCTTGGGCCGAGATTTTCGGAGCTCGCGTTTGGCGTCAAGATCTTCCAGGCGCGCTGTTTCGTAGTCCCGAAGACCCGTGTTGATCGCAGTTTGCCAGTCCGATCTGCGAGTAGCAAGCTCCTCCCACGACTCACTTGATATGCCGGTAGCAGTTGGGTGGCGTTTCAGGACATCCTTGTACCGCAGACTTTTAGTTATCTATACTATGAGGTATAATTCTTTTAGATAGATAGGATGATGGTACACTCCGTTTTAAGTATTTCCTTATTTTTCAGATGTGTACGTGAAAGTATACCTCCTGGTAAACGGCAAACGCGTTAAGAAGAAGAAAACAAATAGAAAAGAGATCAACAACCCAGTGTGGAACGAGGCGTTGTCGTTCAGCCTATCGTCTGGGCATCTTCAAGAGGCTTCCATTGAGGTACAGCTAGATATTTTTTTTACTATACATTTAGTTGGTGACAAACAAGCTTACGGTTCATCTGATGGCAAGAGATAACGCTATTTAGCTTATGGCCCATGGGGGGCATATGGGGCAATGCCCAATAAAGTAAATGCACTTACTTTAAAATTAGCCTTACCCTATCTTAAATTAGCACTGCTCTATATTAACTGCAACTCTTGCTGCGGCCCTGGTTTATGGGTACATAGCTCCGAGAGTGTCACATATGCGTTGCTGTGTAGCTCCGAGAGTGTCACATATGCGTTGCTGTGCCTTTGATAACATACGTACACGTTCCCTACTCCTTTGAAGTGCTCTGCAGTCCCTTGATTAAAACCCCGAGAGTTCACTCCATAGCTGCAGTAGGGGAGCATTCATGGAACTCGATTCCCAACGGCTTCCCTAACTATTTTAACCTACCACCTAATTTTAATATATTTTTATTGAGGTGTGAAATAACAAATTAATAGTATTGTACTTATATTGTGTCTGAAGTCCTATAAGTACTACAAATAAGATGGGTGAAACCGGGCTTCGTCATTCAGCCGTTGGTGGGCAAGGGAACATCGGCAAAGGCTTGCATACTATAAGTATTATCCCGTTTATTTTCCAGGTTTGCGTGGTGACCGGTGGCGGCAGCGGGCTGGTGGTCGGCTGGTGCTGCGTCGGCGCAGCCGAGCCCGCCGCCGAGGGCCGCCACTGGGCGCAGATGGCTCAAGAGACCCGCAAGGCCGTTGCCATGTGGCACACGCTCAGATAGGCAGCGAAGGCCCATGACAATGAGAAACGATAGAACAGCCAGGACAATGAGATTTCTATGAGCTGTTTCCTGGAATACTAGCTGAAGTTTAATAAGCATATAATATTTCAAGGTTTTTTTAGAGCTTTTTAACCACCAACTTTCTTTATCATTGAGAAGCAGATTTTTATGGTGTTGGCAGAAATTCTGTACTGCATTAAATGACCATCTCATTTGAATGTAATATCCATACAAAGTTACCAGTTTTTCTTGCCCTCGAGGGCTGTACACCTCTGAATAAATAAAGTGTCAACAAAAGCTGGGACATGGGAGCCATTTATTAGACTTCCGCTTGTGTTACAGGTTACAGTCGTATTTTCTGTTAATCAGTATCCGTAAAGTGTATTAATTAAGTATTACCAACCACCCCAGGGACAGCCCTAGTTCTCACACCACCAAAAAAAAGTTAGGGTCGACTTACCACATAATTAACATAACTACCAAATGCACAAATTCCTAATCCATAACAATAAGCAGTTACCGGAAATAAACAATTGAATAAGTTACATATCTACTCACAGTATATACAATGCATGTTACATTTAAGTAAACATAGGTACGAATACACCAATCTTCCCACTACACTACTTAAATACATAACATATAGAGATGGGCCGACTAGTCGCCCACTAGTCGGGAAAGCCGACTATTCGGCATCATTTGTAGTCGGCGATTAGTCGGCGACTAGTAGGCAAAAAATGCCGAATATTCGGCACTTTAATACCTACAGGAAAATAAGAACTTGGCAGAAGGTTAACCCTTTTCTTAGTTATGAATATCTAAATCTTATTATACTTAGTGTTTGTTTTCTTTTTGCCTTCAAACACGCCAGCGCTGGTCATGAACGCGTGATAGACAATGGCACGGCGGACGAAGCGAAACGAGCGTTTCCGATTGCACCCGAACTTAGCTAAAACCTACGATCGGCATTGCCGACTAGTCGGCCGATTAATCGGCAATTTGAAAACCGATTAGTCGGCCGATTGTGTAGTCGGCCCATCTCTAAAACATAGTTTATCTGGAAAGAGAAGTGGCGTGGTTTATATGTACGACTAGTAGAGCAGCACAGCCTAAAAACTTTTTGAAGCTCAAGTCAGTTGCGCCCTCTGTCCGAAAGCCCCCTAAAGACTACCCAATTTGTAAGAGGAAATGTCACCTGCACTGCTACTCCACCTAGTAGCTACTAGTGTACTACTAGTACGCTATTTGTTACTAGGTGGAGTAGCAGTGCAGGTGACATTTCCTCTTACATTTTCGGTATCTTTAGGGGGCTTACGGACAGAGGTCACGATTGACTTGAGCTTCAAAAAGTTCTTAGGCTGTGGTGCTCTACTATATAAGTTACTCTAAGGTACGGCACTATCTTTTCGAAAAGACTCTATCTAGGAATTAATCTCATAGACAACAGATTTTATTTATAAATATTAAGGTCAGGTTGAGACGGGGCAACTTAGTCGAAGCTTATAGGTACCAGTGGCGGGGCGTCCGTAGTCAGCTCATGAAGAAATTTTAAGCCAAATTCAGAACCGGATTGCCTAAGAAAATTTTTACCTACCGCCACTGGTAGGTGCCTACCTACTAAGGCCACATATTTGCAATAAATCGTAATGTTATTAATTTCTAATTCATTAAAAAACCTTCAAATAAAAATGAAAAGTATTTATTTCGAATGAAAGAATCCATCTATTGTTAGTAACCTTTGTCAAGTCAATGAATGTAACTCTAAACCCCTATTTGACATTTTTCAGAATTAGAGAAATAAGTAGTCTGAAAAATGTCATGACAGGTTGTTAAAATGATACCTACCTAATTCATCTGGTGGTAACTTTTCTTATTGAAATTTGGCAAGGTTTTCTCACCACTGTTTCTTGCGAATCATGCCTCCAACCTATCTGACCTTAAGAGTCGCCAGGACGCCCGCGTTCCCATACAAACGTAGTTTAGCTCTCATTTTAAAACGACATGCTTTAGAACCACGAAATTTGGCATGAGCATTAGATCTATGTCGGTAATTCGTTTTCGTTGCTAAAAATTGTAATGCAAAGAAAATACAGCCAGGATACAGATTTACATACAAAACTTATTTTTGCTATATTTTCTTTGTATTACAATTTTTAGCAACGAAAACGAATTACCGACACAGATCTGTACTGCTAGAATGCCCATGCCAAATTTCGTGGTTCTAAAGCATGTCGTTTTAAAATGAGAGCTGAACTACGTTTGTATGGGGACGCGAGGTCACGCGAGCGTCCTGGCGGCTCTACTCATATCAGTTAGTAACTTAGAAGTAAATCTTTGTTTATCTAGTCATTTTAACATTTTTAATCTTTGTTTATCTAGTCATTTTAACCAACGATTCAAATTCGAATTTAAAAAAGTATTATTAAAATAGAAATAATATCTGGTCCAACCCAAACATATTATTTTTGTATACACAGTACTTATTTACATACATTTTTATTGTTTGTTTTAATTTTAGATTAAGTTTGCAGATAGGGCATCTCTTCCATATGGGATTCATACTTCTAAATCAGGGCGCGTAATACATACAGGGTGTAAGAACAATACCGGTGATCCGTTTAAGGGCATAATTGGTATTGTATTGCGACTAACAAAAAGTAGGAAAAAAGATTTAGACGCGAAAATTTTTTTTTTTGTATTTTTATTGACTGATGGTCCCAGTCCCAACCGGCCAACTCTCCTTACAAAACCAAAACTCTTTTTCGTGCATATTTTATTTTCTTATTTTTCATAATTAGAATACGATACGGGCTTACAAGGATCACCAGCATTTTTGTTACACCTTGTATACTTAGGGTGGGTTGCACCAAGCATAATTAACAGACTCATCAACGTAAAATATGGCGACGGAGCTGTCATCCCCTAGAAAACTGTCAAACTTTTCATACAAGATTTTTTTTACGAAATTACGTTTACGTTCACATACAGTTTGGTGCAACCGGCCCTTAGTCTGTCTGGAAAAAGTGTCGTAGAATGTGAATTCTCCTACTTCAAAGGAGGTTCAGTAGGGTCACTACCGACTATGCTAGAAGACCATTGATTTTTCTTGGCATTGAAGCGAAGAAAAGACTAGCAACATCAAGGCAAGTTTTACATAGATGTGATAATGCACCAATATATCTATATTTTAAAATGTATGTATGAAATTGATGTAAAATTCCTTCCAGCCATAGATGGATCTGTACGCGACGATATATTTATATAATTAAATACCTACTGTAAAACGGGGTGACTTAAACAAATGTTGGGGCTACATTGATAGGTTTCAAACGGTCATAAAATCAGCATTATTTATAATTTACTTGATCTATTGGGCTAATAGCTAGAAAGTAGAAAAATATTCAAACGTATTACCTACCAGAAATCTGGAAGTTGAAAATCCATAGGGACCATACCTACAGTCAAATGGGGTAATTTGAGACAGGTGGGGTAGCTAAAGACAACAGTTTTTACCGAAAAATAATGTTTGTGTGTACAGTTAAAGGAATAAGTGATTGTTCAAGTTACAAAGTTAGTAAACTTCACAGTAATTTCCAAATCAGCGCACTTGAATTGGGCCTAAATTCCTTTTACCCCATAACACATTTTACCCCATTTGACGTACATTTAACGTATAAGTTGATTTTTGAAGTCGCCCCTGTATTTTAAAGCCACCCCGTTTAACCGCGTAGGTAATCCTTTTTTAGTTACCTATATACATAAAAAAGTTGCCAAAACTGATTTACAATGTGGATAACGAAATTTTGAGCTTTGAAACGCTAACTTATGAACGTACAGGAGAGTTATTAAGATTATTTTTTAATCTCACTTAATCCATAGTTAGTGAATATTATAACTACCTATACATATTTATCAATCAATCGTCACGTTTGCTGTTGCTCCAGTTTTACCCACATCCATTTTTGGGGTCTACAGAAGGGACAATCCGACCGCCAACTTGCGGTTTGAAGGGGATAAAAATTCCAAAAATAAGACTCAAAATCGTATTTGAACGGAATTCAGCTAACATAGACAAAAACAACCGGTAAGTGGAACTTTGTCTATGGTGGCTGAATAATGTATGCCAAAGACAAAATTCAGCCGGAAGTTGGATTTTTCAGCTTTTTTGGTCTATATTGCTGAATTCTGCACATGTTTGTATTGCGCCTAAATGATTCCTGCTGTCTTTTAGCTTTTAGAATAATTGTATGTATTTTTCGATTTCAGCGCCATCTAGTACTTTGCGCGATTACTTACCCTCATTGTCTCGAACAGATATTTTTTCATCACTATTAAGGGACTCGAGCTCTATGGGGCCTCGCTAAATATATTAACGCCCAAAAGAAAAATATCAATGAAGAGATTTAACAATTGACTTCACCGACGATCAATTTCTGCCTAGGAACCGCCACTGATAACTGCAGATTGATGGTCAGATTGTGATGTCTGTAGACCCTTTACTGTTAGTATGAATATTGTACTACTATTGTATCCCGCCACAACATAGGGGTGGCGTCTTCTGTGCAGTCGTTTAAATATACTATTCTTATGTAATATTGAAATTATTCCTAAAATATACGTATATTTGAAACTATATGTCTCTTTGTGTGGACGAAAATTTACTTTGTATTTCTTTACAATGTCTGAATAAAATGTCTATTTGTAAGAATCGTGTTGTCTCATTTCATTTCTATGCCTACTTAGTTCTTTAGTTATCGAACTCGCGGAGCGTAAGCGAAGTGAGTTCTTACAAACAACTTCAGTCCGAACTGTCACGTCTCGGCATTTGGGTGGCTTTTTGATTTCGATAGTTTGTCTGACGATAACTTTAGTATCGTTTTTCTGATCTTTATGAAATTTCTTGGGGCTGTAGCAGCACCTATGTGTAGCTGACCAGACACTGTCAGTAATAATGACCTTTTTTTCGAGTCCTGTTCATACTTCATATACAGACTGTACGATCTCGGACTTTTGATTGTTGAGCCACTTAAGGTTCACTTTACATTGGACAATTCATATAGTAAGTATTAAACAAGAGAACGCCGACTGAACCGTAAATGACTCAATAATTAAAGTCCGTGGTAATATAGACTAACTTTATGAATAAAACAAAGATATTACAAAATAATAATTTATTATAGGTACTTTTCACATTGTACAATATTATTTTTAAAAATATCATAAAATATAACTAGGGCCTTACATTTTACCATTTCAGCCGGATCCGATACGCGCAGAGTCCAAAAACTACGGTAAATTCACTAAAACTAAACAACCGGAACTTACCACTGCAGGAAGACGTCAGCACATCCCTCGGCAACTAAAACCGCATAAAAAAGTTATTTAATCAACTGATATGAGTCTCGAAACTAAAAACAAATGATAAGCGTATTGTAGACTGAACAGCAATCAAAACGTGCCACCTTGTATAGATTTTTTTATACAAGATGACCCGTTTTAAATGACCTTGAGTGTATTTAACGATAACCTTGAAATTCACTGTGTTAAGAATTATCCATTACGTGAACAGAACGCTTTTCAATTTAATTTTTATTTGATAAGTGTGGTTCAATGAAATGACGTCAAATGATTTACATAATAACCAAACAACATCGGTCGACTCTCGTTGGTTATCTGGTGAAACATAATTTTAATCCAGCATTTTTAAACCAAATGTGGTAGTTTAGATGACAAGGTATCATTTGGCGCAAGGCGCTTACGTCGCACGTTGATCATATTCAATGGTTTCAATAAAAGCGTAAACGTGGGGCGCTAAATGGTACCTTTTCATGTAGATCGTCACAAATACTGTTACGTACGATTAAGCTCCTATAACTTTTTTCCTCAAAAACTTTTTAAGTTGAATAATTTTTAGCATTGTTTTTCGTAAATATACATATCAATAATATCATTGAAAATGTATTTAGGTAGGTATACTAATTTTTTTAATTCATAAGAGAGGATCCTCTGTTACTACTAAAATGTTTAATAACTATTACGACAATACTTTTTCAAATATTCGAAAATCTGTTTACTCCAAATAGATCTAGGTCTAATCCCACACGAAAATGATTCGTAAATCATATTCTTTAGCAATTTCAACACAGTAAAATAGTAAGTCGATGATAGATAATACATATATGTTATATACTTTACACATTATTTGCAGAGTCCGGCAGCAGATAGTATAAAACGTAAGTGTAAATGTATGTATAATATGGCAGTGTGAGACAAGAGTATCTGTAAAGTGTCATTGTTCCTGAGTTTTTGGGTGAAGATATTTGCAGTCGGGATCTTTGCAATTGCCTCCAACCTCGAAACGGCAGAGCACGGCGTTCGGATCCCAGCTGAAAAGTATTTATCACAATCAACACTTCAGAAGTGGGATTTCGGCAGTTGAAATGCATACTTACATCGCACGTCGACAGCGATGTGCGTACACATGTCATCCACAGTTCATTTATATCGGAAGCGGTAATTGAAACATGCACACTTTCTTGTTCTATTATGTATACACCTAATGGGGATATCCAAAAACAATGTTATTAAGCGTTCGGAACAGTAATTCCCATTTGTTCGATGTAACTGTGATTTTATAGAGAGAGATAACGCTAAATGTAGTAGAAAAACGTTTCAATGAAATAGAACGAATAGGAATCACACATCAAAAGAAGTATAATAGTCACGTTTATGTCAAATTACGGTCTGCTCCGGGTTCTTATTTCCTATGTAAAAATCCCATCGCTATACAAAATTAGAACCGGGAGCAAAACAGTGAATAAAACAAAAAGTTTATCCACGGTGACAGATTGTATAAACGCAACATTATACTACCTTTACAAATATGCGTAACTAAAGCATTGATTTATTATAACATAGTCTACTAAATGTGACATCTAGAACAAATTTTGTGCGCCATCTTTGGCGATTGACTGAACCAAAATACAGTATAGACTTGTAGTCATTTTCACTATAACATTTGGGACAAAAAAATCTTAAGGATGTAATCTCCTGTTATTCAATGAACTAAATTTGAAGATAAGAAGTAATTTTGTTGCGAAAAAAAATCTAAACAGAATGACAAATTTTGTATTTCACAAAACGCTGTATCTTCAAACCTAAAGATATCAATCATTCTTATCTTCAATTCAACTGTAGCACCAATTATACATAACAAAGTAAGTACGGTATAATAGACCTTAAAATGGAAATTGCCTTTTTTCTCTTGAAAATTAAATTACTTTAATAAGGACAAATGTTACAATATGGCATGCATCATGGGAAATCACTTACTTTGCGGAGCCTAATGCTTGGAGTGGTGACTTGTAATCATCATTCAGTTTATTCTTACTTCCCCAATTACTATCTAGCAGTTCGTTCACTCTCTTGCCTTTGTCAATGAGTTCTACATTGACATCAATACTTCTCCCATCATTTATTCTAGATTCTATATTATTTTCTGTGAAACTATTTCTAACTGGGCTAGGCAGTTTTACAGTCTTTGTATTATTAGTTACATCTATTTGAACCGATAATCTAGGATTGGGTTCTTCCATTCTATCATTGACTACGCTCACTTTTACTGATTGTAGGTCACTAAGCGTTGATGGGTTATATAATTGTACAGTTTTTACTTCTTCTTTAAATGGGGCGTTTTCTTTTTGTGGTCGCTTTGTGGATGTTGGTAGTTTATGTGGGGCACGAGCAATTGGCGCTAAATTACCGTTGGATGTGGAATGTTTGGAAGTGGATGAGCTGTGAAACATTGTACAAAAAAGTTACATGTCGTAAAATACGAAAACCAAAATAAATTTGCCAAGTAGCCACAACAAAAATAATAATATTATGTAAAAGTACGAATACCTGTTTATCAGTAGTTGATGTTGAGTTCTTATTTTAGACAGCTTAATTTGGGCAACTTTTTGTTGCTTCTTATTTAATGTTATTGCAGTTGCTATGTTCCGAAGTTCCGTTGACACTATCTTATACTTATGTGATAATTTTGTTGCTTCTTCTCTCAGTTTAAGGACTTTAGAAGACTCTTCTGCTATAATTTTTCTGTAAAAATAAATGTTACATAAAACACGATGGTTTAAAATATTTAATATATTGGGAACTATCAGTACCTTGACAAAGCTATCTGTTCCTCTAAATCGTTATTAGTAGGTGGTTCTCTAGTGCTAAAATTCTGAGGTTTCAGCGTTTCCTTTGGTTTTATTGTTCCTTTATTTACAACTATCGATGATTGTCTTGCATTTTTTATCTTTTCCAACTCTGCCATTCTTTTTACTAAGTTCTTGTACTCGATCTGTTCCGATTTCGGCAAATGGTTTACAGTCTGAAATTTTAACATTGTTATGATCACTAGACTTACTGCTAAACCATACCAGTAATAACTAAAATTACCTGTCATATACATTATAAACAAAACAGTTGTGCCAAAATATATTGAAATTCATAAATTAATACAAATGGGTATTGTATTGTGTAGGCTGTGCTCTAATTTGCATTCCAAAATCAAGCCTTTCTAGATTGTATGTTTTAAAAATCTAAAATCTTTTCTAACCTTAGGGACGAATTTTTCCTTAGTCTTTGGCACGGGTGGTACTACCGGCTGCTGGACAACGTCAGGAAGAACGCTCTTTTCTACCTCCATACGCGTAGATTTCAAGAACATGTCAAGCTTTTGCTGGAAATCTGCTTGTTCTGATAATTTCATATGCATTTTAGTTAAATTTTTAGTTGCTTCATGTTCACCTTCGGAATCAGAATTTCCAACACTAATAATAAATCTTTTCTCTTCTGGTACATTCTTGGCCTGTTTTTCAGTCTCGTTATCTTTTTTTGGTAGTTCTTTATCAGGGATGTTATTTATGGTATTAGGATGAACAAGATTAGGCAGGTTTTTACTTAAGGAAGTTAATAATTTGGCACGTAAAAGATCCTCGTCTTCTTCAAATTCATCCTCCTTGGTAATTAGTTCCATTATGTCCTTGTTATTGTTTTCCGTGAGACTTACTTTTTGAAACTCTGCGTCTGTAGGTTTTAGAGAGTCTATAAGAGAATCTTTACTTTTTTCATCTCCGTCAGAGCCAATATCCATATCCACCGATTCAATATCAGTATTATTATCTGACAACATTTGGTTCATATATTCAATTTGATCTCTCATAAGTTCATCATTCAAATTTAAAGACTGGGATAGTCGTTTTCTTAACTTTTGTTTCTGTTTCCTTTCAAAGGCTTTTTTCAATAAAGCAGACTTTAGACAAATCAACCTAAGTTCAGCCGTATCACTATCTTCTTCCCCTGATAGTAACAAAGCGTCTTTTTCTTCAACAACATCACTTTGCTCAGTATTTTGTTTCTCTAATTCAACCTTTTTACCATTGGTTTTGACAGTTTTCGTTTTCAGGGCATGTTCTCTCAGTAATTCTAAGTCCTCGTCTGAATCTCTGATATTTTGTGTCTCTGGGATGATTACATTTTCTACATTAGCAGTAGTTTGGGGTGAATCAATAGTATCACGGCTTTCTGACACTACACTTATAACACTACCATTATTTTCAGTGCCGGACGGGACACTTATAGTGCTTCTATTATTTCCATTGTCTTTTGTTTCTATGTCAGAACACAAGTCAACAGATTCATAGACTTGCTCTGTGATAATAACTTTTTTATTTTCATTTAAATCATCCGGGCTAGTTATCTTTTTTAGAGAAACCTCATTATTAATAGACACTAGATGAGTTTCTGTTTGTGAATTTGGAAAGAATCTTTCAGGCTCAGGGTTTTGTGACCCACAGAGCATTTTTTCCAGCCTTGCTTTCAGAGTTGATTTGTCAACATTACCCTTATTGACAGCTGCGGCTAACTTCCGTCTTTTATTTCTATACTCGTCATCAGATTCATCACTTGATTGAGGTAAAACTGTTGGCCTTTTCTTAGTTTTGTTAGATTTCTTTCTGTGTACCCGCTTTACTAAATTATTTACAGGCAGTAGGTCCTTTCTTCGTTTCGGTTTATGGTATGATTTTAAATGTTTCAGTTCCCTACTATCTCTAGAGCCTACATACGGTTCGTCCAATTCTGTAGCAGATATCTCAGAGAGATCACATAAAAATGCATCGTTGTCCTTTCTTTTTTTACCTAAAAGTTATATTTAAGAATCTCAGTGCATAGTGAGGTAGTGCATGCAAAATCAATTAATAAATATACAATCATACATAATTGTTCATTGAACATTTTAAAATGCAAATTAATTGCATGGATATTTAATTATATAGACATCAGTGGCGGCGCGTCCATAGAACACAATTCCTGTGGACTTAGGCAAGTTTCATCCGCCTGAGCAATTTTTCTACAGCTCATGAAGAAATTTTAAGCCAATTTCAGCCCCGGCTTGCCTAAGAAAATGTTTTACCCACCGCCATTGATAGACATGACATATAAATTGTAAAGTAACTTGGCAATATAGTAAATGTGATTTTTAATACAGTTGCTCAAAAAAGTGCTTTTCTTGTAGTGGTTTAGCGTGCGGAAAGTTTGATATCGCGCACTAGTGCTTTTTACTTTTTCAGCCAATCACAGCTAATGACAGTGACAGACAGCCAATCACAGCGCCGCACCGCACCGCGCGGAGCGTTCGGATACATGTACTAAAGTAACCTCAAAGTGAATAATTGACAATTTTATAATTTTTTCGCAACTGTATTAAAAAACGTCGTTCGATACTCGTGCGTAAATGTCATTCTTCACTCGTCCCGAGTGAATATCTCGGTGCTCGTGAAGTAATGACATACTTTCCGCACTAATATCGAAATGTACTATTTCCTTGTCACCTTTTATAAACAACAAGTGCTAAAAATGCAACGGAAAAAATAAACAATGATTGTATTTGTTAACCAAGGACATAAATAAGTTAACTATAAATATAATTCATCATATTTCTTTTTTAACCTTTTCGCCACGTTGAACAAAAATGACGCGCCACCGACGCCACGTAATCGCGTTTTGTCAAGCGAAATTGAACTTTGCGGAAGCCCGCGTAGGTCCCTATTGCACTACAAAGCCTGTCGGCTATTGCCGACGGTGGCGTCCATAGCACGACTTTTTGATGTCGGCCACAGCCGACAGTAGCGGTGAAAGGGTTAAGGGAACTTTTTTAATTGTTCCACAAAAACTGATAAACATAAGTACATAACCAAATCAATAGATAAGTAAATTCTGACATATATACATACATTACATAGTAGTAAACATAGTCTAAGAGCCTCAAACTGAAAAGTTTTAAATGAGCTCCTCAAATAGGTACAGATACTATATTTAACCTTGTAAAACCGACAAAACAAAATTTCAAATTTTTTAAAAAATATATTATGTTTATCATTTTTAGATAATTGTGTGGTTAATATGATCATTGTGATACACAAAGAATGTGGCACACAAAATAAAATTGTCAAAAATCACACAAAAACTTTTATTACCCTTACTGAGGTGTAAATTTATGTGTACCACTGCAAAAGGTATACAGTTCAGTTGTTTTATAAAAATATTGATAAAATTGTACTATACATATACTGATGAATCATATGTGATAGTCTAGATCAAAGGGTACCATTGCTTGCACTTTTATTATTCAAATACAATATTGAATCTATGCAATAATTACAATGTAAGTGCCTTACCCTAATGGTATCTTTTCCAAAAAACTGTCACATACTTTTCAGTTCATGATTTCATAAAGAATTCCACACACTCGATGTGTTCTATTTAGAAGTGCCTAGTAGCTAGTTGGTATCATTTGTTACTTTATTTGAACAGTGGCCATCTAATATATCGGAGCGGCCATGTTACTCAAAAATAATTGAACAAGCAGGTGCTTGTTCAAATATTTTTGAGTAACATGGCCGCTGCATGGTCTGGCCTGTGTGTGTGCAAGGCAATAAGGTTATTGCCTTGACAATAAACGCATTGTTCAGATATTTGTGACCACCTTGGTCGCTTTGATAAAACTGAACATAAGAGTATCGTGCCTGAATCATTTAATTACAACACCCATATGCCAGGGTTATTGATCCTACATTCATATTTGTGAATATTGCAGCAAATATTTTGCATTCATGTTTGCGAATGTTTGAAAACCACTTAATTTGTGCGACTTCAATTTTATTCTTTATATTTTTAGGACTCAAGGTATTTTAGTATGGCTGGAGTACATATGAAAGAGCATGCTAGTAAAATATTTAAGTTTGTATTAAAAAAAAAAAAAAAAAATGTTTATTCCTCAATTTAGGCACATTACAATGCACTTATGAACGTCAAAGAGAAAAAGAAACTACCACCGGTTCTAACCCTACACCTCCGACCCGAGAAGTATTACTTATTACCGGCAAGAAACTCGGCGGGACTTATTTTTTCAAAACAGTAATACTAATACATTAAAGATACTATATACAATAATGCATAGTTCTTCAAGAAGAAATAATGCTGGGTTTATGCAAGTCGCTTAGATATACCAAATACTATCTGAAAAATTGAGTATTTATTTAAAATATTTGATATTTTATATAAATTGTTTGTTTATTCCCATGAACAAATATCTAAAAATTGTTAACATTCTCACAGGGGGGCAATTCCCCCCCTGACACATAAGTTATGTATACTACGGGGGCCACAGGGGCAAACTGCAAGACATTTTGTGAAGGAAATTGCCCGCCTGAACGAAATCCTGGATCTGTGCCTGGTGGTTGCAAATTATCAGACCAACATATCTATTTTAAAGGCGATAAAGTCCATCTTTGAGTACCTTTGCCACCCCGTGTATGAAGTCCTTCTCCTTCCTACATAATGGCAACCATACTAATATGTATGAAACTGAAAAAGTACTGTAGAGCAAAACGTTTGCTTTAGTAACGAAGCTTGTATAAACTCAGCATTGAAAGGAAGAATAGCCTCAACTCCATGTCAACAACAACTATAAGATTGAATTTGACTCAAGAAATTTAAATTTACTAAAGACAAGGCAGTAAGGCTTACGGTCTTAGTCTGTTCAAAAGGAAATTAAAAAAAAACTTACCAGGCCCAGTGACGGTTGTACGCTTCGCATTCTTACGTTCAAGGACGTTGTTGTACTTCTCTAGCATATGCAACCTCTGACGCAGTAGGAACTCCTCTTCCGATGATATGTCCGACAGCTCATCTAACTCATCAACTATTTCTCCTTCTTCCCTCTCGGAGTCCCCTTGGACTGCATTCTGCACGCAAGCCATGGCACGCTAGACAAAAATGTGCAAAATGTTACAAAATACTAGCTTTACCTCAAACTTTCACTAAAGAATTAAATAACAACTCAATATTTATGGCCACATTGAAGATTCTAGTTTAGATTTGATCAAAATAAGCTGCGCAAAACCATTTCGAATATTTAGCAATGACAGTCATGTACTTGAAAATTAGAAATCGTAAAATGACAAAGGACCAATGCAGGGTTGCCAACTCCAAATTATTTTTACCCCTAGAGCTTAAGTAAAAACCCCTAAAACTGTAGTATTTTTGGGACTCCGCCCCTAAATAAAACAAAACACAAATTAAGTATCTAACTTCTCATATATCATATATTTTTTGACATAAACAATAAATATTTACTAAACATACACATACAAAATACGACACTCAACAACATGCACCACATGCCACAGAGCCCAAAGACCCAAAATATAAATCTAAAGCACATAGACATAGGATAAAAGGTATAGACGGGGCATGGTAATAATAATCGCGGGGGCAGCTTGTGGCGAGCTGACGGTCAGTGGCGACACCGCGGACCCCTATTCCAGAGGGCCCTTTCCATCTGGCCCTCGCCTCTGTGCTTGCCTTAACTGGCCGGCCAGAGTGGAGTCGCAAGAGCGGGACCGGGACCTATGCTCTAGGTTGGAAGTGTAAAATGTCATAACGCCGGCGGCCTGCTGAACGGAACACCGGGATCTGGCTACCGCAGACTCACCTTTCGACAACCTCACAGCCACTCTCAAGTGTTGCGCCGTTGTCGCATCGTGCGTGCGGCCAATGCGGGGCCCACTCAATGGGGTTGGCAACTGTTAAAGTGACATCTTCAATATTGGTCCCTAGAAAAGCTAAATTTGTATGCCTGCATACAAGTTAGGGACCATTCATCGTCTGTTTCTTTCTATCATTGCTTGTATCTCTTTCTCTTATTGTATGGAATCTGGAACAGCGCCCTCTGCAAAATTTTTTACCGGCCAACCCCATTGAGCCTGCCTTTTACAATTTTGAGACTGATTGTCACGGCAGGTGTCCGCTAGTCTCCTCCCATAACCCAGTATCCAGTCCATCCAACATTCACATCCATAGCCTATGACCTTAGTTTCCATCGCAGCAAAGTGCTGCACTGTAATAGTCTTTGCACCTGGCGGGGACCATCACCGGATGTATCATATTGTTCGCTCGGGGATGGTATCCGCCACGTGTTGTATCCCTTGCTTTTAGATTAAATTGTCTTAAAGGGCGACTGCGCTGTTGGCTTCAGCCCCACGCAGGCCTACCAAAGGTCCGGGGCCCCATAGTCCCGAGATATGGAAAAGACATATAAACAAATAAAAATAATTGATATTATTGTAATTAATTAAAAACATACAAAGTCATATATTTTGTTTACCTTATTAACTACTTCCGGGTGAAAAGTAATGTGTGACGTAACCGTATCTTTACTGGGTTAAGAAGTGATTATCGTCATTTATGTATCTATCACTTACGGGGGTACGCGTGTTTGGGCTCTAGTTAATGCTTGCTTTGAGATATACCTAGCACGAAAGCAGCGAAACACGCGTAACTGTGTTAAAAATCACTGTAGCGTAAATACGGTAAATAGGAACTCCTGTCCAAAACGTTTGTTACGTCCGTCCTTATCAGTCGCACTTGCAATTTCGTGCAGCAAAGAGTGGGATACACTAGGTAACGGATGGTATAGAAAATTCCCTAAAAATACCCCCAAAAATTTGAAGCCCCTAAAAAAACCCCACGTTCCTCATTTACCCCCTAAATCTAGGGGGAAAACCCCCAAGTTGGCAACCCTGGACCAATGAAATGAAAAATGTCACTTGAAGTAGTTGAAGTTGAGTTGACATTTTGGCCATAGACATAAGTGGGCATTACATTATCCAATTTGTAGAGCGCTAATTTAGCGTGATAATAAAGAGCTCGCTCATTACACTACACTAGTTAGTGACGCTAGTTAGTGTCTTCCTTTCATTTTGGTAGTGATCGTCGTTTGGACAACATCTAAATATTCTAAATATTTAAGTTGGAATTGTTTTAACATTGGCCTCTAGTTCAATTTTCATGAGTAAAAAGAGTTTCAAGATATATAAAAATAGCATGTCTTTATAAAGTTAATTCTTGTTTAGCAGTATTTCCTTTTCCCTAGCCTGTGGCTGCGTTATTTTGAACTGAAATGCACTTGCAGATGTAGTGCATAATTTTTTTCCATCATAGTTTTTCGGAAAAGTTCGTTTTTATCGTGCCCTCTAATTAGCTTCAGTAGATGTATAGAACCTAATTGAGAGAGCGCGATAAAAAGGAACTTTCCGAAAAAATACGATGAAAAACTATTATGCACTACATTTGTACAACTAAACATCTGTCGCTAATGTCTGACATTAGCGATGACGTTTAAGCCTTGACTGGCAACCCTACAGGAAGGTGAAGTAGTGAAGGTAAGAGATTATTGTTTATGGTAGGGAGTTGATAGTCGGGATTCGAAATTAAGAGCGGTTATCTTTAGTTACGAGAGTGAAAGTGAAGGACTTAGTGTGGTGATATGGAAGATAACCGGGAAGGCGGCAATTCACAGAAAGTCCATCGCAAGCTAAGTGTCTTACTAGATATGTTATATCAATCTCGACAGACTAGGGGGCCTATCGGTAACTTTTTAACGCCGCTCAGTTTTCCGGTGAGGTAAAAGTGCGCTGAATTGCTTTTAAGTTAACGTTACGTCCCTATTGCCGCTCAATAGTCGTTCAACTTTGACTGGTTTTGTCGTAAGCTCAACGAAAACTCCCCGTTTTGAGGTAATGTATTGTCTATGGCTGGAAAAAAATAAATTGAGGGTTTGTTCTGAAACTAAATAAAGTTTATAGCGATGCGATAACTTATGATGGTGTCTTATTTAATGCGAAAAACATAATATCTGAAATAAATATACCTTTAATAGATAGGAAGAAAGGAGAAAGAAAGTTTTGTGTTTTGCGAGATTTTTTTAACGTTACACTACAATGAAAAAAGTTACGAACGCTCCTCATCGTCACATTTCACGGTCATTGAGTAACAGGAGATGACATCCCATACTATTTTTTTCAGCCATGAGTTTAAGTGATTTACTCGACTTTAAGTGATCAGCCTGACATTCTGTCTTGGACCACAGACATGATGCCACGCAAGCGTCAAAAATTAAAAAATAATAATATAAAAAATAATGGCTTCGTGCGTAGTATAAAACTGCACTAATAATTCTAATAAAAGTAATAGAAGCCACGGAATTACATTCCATCGGTAAATAAGCGCAAAGTTTGATGTAACACTAAATTAAAATAATTGTTGTTCGCGGTGCGACGCCATGTTGCCAATGTTCCTCGGCGCATAGATTAATGCCGCAGAAGTAACACATATGCCTACACTTATGATGTACCTATATTATTTATTAGATTCTTATATTGCATACAAATATTAACGTGGTATACAAAAAAAAATCCAGATAGGTACATTTTAATGTTTATTTCGTAAAACATATTATGATTATTGTATAACAAGGGCGATTTTGCTGAAATTTGAAGCGAGAGTTAATTACATAAAAATGGTACCTAATTTATGATTTAAATTTAAAACTTAAAAATCAAAATATCGCTCACATTATAGCTACTAAATATTTATATGAATTTAAGTAAATATAAAGGGTTAAGTAATTGTATTATAAGTATACTTCAATAATAATTACATTCAAAATGAAACACAGCGCTCGGTCGTGTTTTTCTAAAGTACCACATGATATAAGATTGAAAATAAATATTACAAATAAAAAACAATCAGTTTCTCTTAAAATTATTTAATCACGTTTCATTACGAAATGTGTTTAGGCAGAATATGAATATTGTCATAATAGTGTCACGTCTGCTTCGCTAAAGCTAATCTCTGATTCAATGACAGCTGTCAACCGCCAAATGTGGCGCACAAACTTTGTTCTAGATAGCTTGTCTAGTAAAATACATACTAAGTCAATGTTCACGGTTCCTTTTCACGAATCATTGCAAGTTATTATTTTTCCAAAACCATAAAAAAATATTGCTTTTAAAATAATCAGCGTAATTTTGCTTTATTTTTTTTTATATTTTCAACAAATTTAATAAATCAAGCAAATCAAAACAATATTATAAAATATGTTGAAAAAATGCCAAATGACAATAATGACATCGACCGTTAAAGTTTGAACTTGATGTTTCGTCTTTGTTGACTGAAGTAATGAAGTTGTTAGATAACAAAGAGAATTTAATGTAGTGTTTGATAATAATGATTTCATAATTTAAACTTGACCTAAACGCTGCTATTTCTCTTTAAATAGTTAAATTACTAGAATATGCTGGTGAAGTGCTAAATTTTCAGCGCATTGCGTTTCTTTTGTGGTTTTTGGCAAAGTTTCCAAATTCTCCTTCATTATTTCGTACAACGATGCCGTGCTGTTTTCCAACTTCTCGTCAGTTTTTCACACACGTGGAATTCGACAGTTTCAACTGGTAAATACCTATTTATAAGACTCTTTTATCTTTTAGAATCCTTGGTTGCCGGTATTTCTTTACAAAGACCGCCGCCTCGAATGTGAACATGCAAGGTAGTGTTAATATTTGGTGTTCAGTATGCAATAAAAAAAGACAAATTTTAGCAAAAAGTGTAAAAAATATAGGGGAAGGCTTGTGCAGAAACATAGGTGTAAAAGACTTTTCAAGGGCTAGTATTTTACAGCTCAACAAAAAACCATATCCTAATTATTATTGTGACTATTTTTGATTTAAGAGAATTTTTTATTTATTGTCCTGTTAAAAATTCTTATTTTAGCACAGAGGCGGCCTTAGGGGGTGGCGTCCCTGGACAAATTTTTACAAGGGCCGGCCGGAGGCCTCGCGAAGGCTAAGGCCACCCCTCTTTTAGCATACATATTCTCTACTATAACATAATAACAAATCTAGGTGTGATAATTGTAATTTAATTTAATTTAATTTAATTTATTCAAAAGGCAACAATGGCCCATAATTGTTAGTTACATTCATGCCTTAAAGATATGTATCTGTTAGTAAAAACTAAAGTAAATAACACAGAACAACACAGAAACGGTACATAAAACACAATCACCTAGTAGCGGTCATGACACAATCGAAATGTCGCATAAAAGGTGAGTCATATCGGCCTGTCACGGTAGCCAGGATGGGGTTGGAGCTGGCCCGCACTCTGCAGAGCAACGAGGTCATTCTTTTTCATAATGACACAATACCAATTTTTTTGAATTCGACATACCTACCCTTTGCTACACCCCAGCCCATGTTTATGTTTTAACTTCTATTTAAAATGGATAGTGTTTAAATTAAATGTTTAACCCAATTTTGTTCTTGTACAATGTTTTACTAGAATTAAGTTGTTAAGGCAACTCGGGATATCAACAACTTAATATTTTTTTATCTTACAGTGTAGTACAAGGCAAATAATGCGATAGTATGTGTGACTTGGATGAATATCACTGCAATCCCTGTTGCTAAAATAATGAAGAAGTTACAATGGAAACCAGCCATTGGAAAACCAGGTATATACCCGTATATAACAATTTAAATACATAAGATAATAACTATGTGTAACAAGGGTCAGCTGCTGCCAAGTAATGAACTTTTTGACACCATCTATTTGGAAATTGGGCTTTTTCTTCTCTAAGATACTTGCTGTCCATTTTATATGTTTGTTGCCATTATGTATGTTGATCATAAGTTATGACTGACCCTGACCGGACCCAATTAGACTGGACCATGCTGGTCCAAATCGGGCCATATTAAACCTCACCTAACCAAACTAACCAAATCAGACTAAATGATAATATGATGATTAGTCGCTCATTATCCTCAACGGTGGTTTGAAAAACAGTATGTGAGAACAAAACTGTTTTGATCTCGGGTGTTAGCGCTTGAATGAATCACTACGCTATGGTACCCCAGATGCTGCACATGAAGTTCATAAGTCCATTCATTACTAAGATGGAAAGATATTAATCTGAACCTGGGGCCATACTGGATTAGGGTTACTGTAGATAGAGTCCAATGGGGATGGGGACAGTTGGAGAAGGCCTATGGCTTAGATCAGCCCACTGAGCTTAGATACATATTATAGTAACTAAATTAATTGTAATTATTGATCGGAATAAATGGATTTCTTAGTATTATAAATTATGGGACAAGGGTTGTGTTGTGATTATTCAATATTATTTATGTGCTTTTTTATACCATGACGGTGTCAAACAGGCATACGGCCCGCCTGATGGTAAGCAGCTACCGTAACCCATGGACGCCTGCAACTCCACAGATGTCACATATGCATCTCGTTGACCTATATGTTACTCCCAGAATCGAACTATCTTCACACCAAATTCCATCTAAATCGGTAAAGAAAGTGGTTTAAGCGTGAAGAGTTACTTTCGCATTAATTATAATATTAGTAAAGGAGGTCTCGACTCTAGTTTGAATCTTGGAAAAGGAGTTTATTTGTGTGTTTACTACGGATATGTAGTATGTGTGTTAGTAGTTAAAGGTGTAGAGGTAACAGACAGACGAAATTAATGTCGTATTTATAATTTTGCTTGTTGGTTCTTCGATTTAGGCACTTTACATTTACAATGCCATTAGGAATGTAAAAAAAAACTAATAATTATGCATAATAACTCCACAGCCGGATTCGGTCCCAGTTAAAGAGCGCTGACTGCAGAGAACTCTGCTGAGCTGTAGCTGATGAGCTCCCGTGGCTATGTCAAGCCATTATTGCCAATCTTGTTCTCAAGGTAAGTGAATATTGTGATCACACCTTTTATTTCATTACATTTGGCATGAATTTGGATGGTCTCAAATTTCATCGAAATCGATATAATAGTTTTTTAAGCGTGTAAAGGTAACCGACAGACGGAGTTACTTTTACATTTATAATATTAGTATCGCTTAGAGAAGCCTCGTGGTAAGAGCGCTAGTAGCCTGGCGGTAAGACATCCAACTTTCAATCCGGTCTTGGGTTGAGTTTTCCAGTACTTATGTTCGGAATGTCGTTTGATATTTACCAGTCGCTTTTCGGTGAAGGAAAACATCGTAAGAAAACCGGACCTCATCCCGATAAGACCTTGTTTCTCCTCTGGTTGAAAGGTCAGATGGCAATCGCTTTCGTACAAACTAGTGTCTACGCCAATTCATGGAATTAGGTTGTCTAGCGGACCCCAAGCTGGGTCAAACGCTATGAGGAAGAAAGAAAAAAGAGAAGCCCTGCGGTCTTTGGTCTCGGAGGCCAAGATCCACTTTAGGTTGTTTGGCCACTGTAGTAAGTACCTAAGTATTAGTGAATTAAGCTGTATGTCCCAGGTTTGAATCCTGGTAGGGGCGTTTATTTGTGTCTTTATCATGAATCTTTGTTCCCGAGTTATGGATGTTTTCTATCTGTGATATATTATTATTGTCACCGACTAGTACCCATAGTAACAAGCCTTATTGAGTTTACTGTGAGGCTAGGTAGATTTGTGAATGATTGTCCCATATTTCTTTGTAACACGACTATGGCAAACAAGCATACGACCCGCCTGATGGTACACACTAAGCAACTACGGTAACCTATGGACGCCTGCAACTCCAGAGATGTCACATATGCGTGTTGTCGACCTATATGTTACTCCCGGAGTCAAACTATCTTCACACCAAATTTCATCAATTTCATCGGTAAAGTGGTTTAAGCGTTAAGAAGTAACAGACAGAGTTACTTTCGCATTTATAATATTAGTAAGGAGGTCTCAACTCGAGTTTGAATCTTGGAAAGGGAGTTTATTTGTGTGTTTATTACGGATATGTTCTAGAGTTGTGGCTGTTTTCAGATTTCATCCAAATCAATATATTGAATTTAAACTTTCGTGAGACATATTAGTATATAGTACAAATCAATATAGTAGTTGAATGTAAAAAAAAACTAATAATTATGCATAATAACTCCACAGCCGGATTCGGTTCCAGTTTAAGAGCGCTGACTGCAGAGAACTCCACTGAGCTGCAGGTGATGAGCTCCCGTGGCTGATATAGCCATTATTGCCAATCTTGTTCTCAAGGTAAGCGAAATTGTGATAATGTGAGTACACCTTTTATTTCATTACATTTGGCATGAATTTGGATGGTCTCAAATTTCATCGAAATCGATATAATAGTTTTTTAAGCGTGTAAAGGTAACCGACAGACGGAGTTACTTTTACATTTATAATATTAGTATCGCTTAGAGAAGCCTCGTGGTAAGAGCGCTAGTAGCCTGGCGGTAAGACATCCAACTTTCAATCCGGTCTTGGGTTGAGTTTTCCAGTACTTATGTTCGGAATGTCGTTTGATATTTACCAGTCGCTTTTCGGTGAAGGAAAACATCGTAAGAAAACCGGACCTCATCCCGATAAGACCTTGTTTCTCCTCTGGTTGAAAGGTCAGATGGCAATCGCTTTCGTACAAACTAGTGTCTACGCCAATTCATGGAATTAGGTTGTCTAGCGGACCCCAAGCTGGGTCAAACGCTATGAGGAAGAAAGAAAAAAGAGAAGCCCTGCAGTCTTTGGTCTCGGAGGCCAAGATCCACTTTAGGTTGTTTGGCCACTGTAGTAAGTACCTAAGTATTAGTGAATTAAGCTGTATGTCCCAGGTTTGAATCCTGGTAGGGGCGTTTATTTGTGTCTTTATCATGAATCTTTGTTCCCGAGTTATGGATGTTTTCTATCTGTGATATATTATTATTGTCACCGACTAGTACCCATAGTAACAAGCCTTATTGAGTTTACTGTGAGGCTAGGTAGATTTGTGAATGATTGCCCCATATTTTTTTGTAACACGACTATGGCAAACAAGCATACGACCCGCCTGATGGTACACACTAAGCAACTACGGTAACCTATGGACGCCTGCAACTCCAGAGATGTCACATATGCGTGTTGTCGACCTATATGTTACTCCCGGAGTCAAACTATCTTCACACCAAATTTCATCAATTTCATCGGTAAAGTGGTTTAAGCGTTAAGAAGTGACAGACAGAGTTACTTTCGCATTTATAATATTAGTAAGGAGGTCTCAACTCGAGTTTGAATCTTGGAAAGGGAGTTTATTTGTGTGTTTATTACGGATATGTTCTAGAGTTGTGGCTGTTTTCAGATTTCATCCAAATCAATATATTGAATTTAAACTTTCGTGAGACATATTAGTATATAGTACAAATCAATATAGTAGTTGAATGTAAAAAAAAACTAATAATTATGCATAATAACTCCACAGCCGGATTCGGTTCCAGTTTAAGAGCGCTGACTGCAGAGAACTCCACTGAGCTGCAGGTGATGAGCTCCCGTGGCTGATATAGCCATTATTGCCAATCTTGTTCTCAAGGTAAGCGAAATTGTGATAATGTGAGTACACCTTTTATTTCATTACATTTGGCATCAATATGGATGGTCTCAAATTTCATTGAAATCGATATACTAGTTTTTTAAGCGTGTAAAGGTAACAGACAGCTGGAGTTACTTTTGAATTTAAAATATTAGTATCGCTTAGAGAAGCCTCGTGGTAAGAGCGCTAGTAGCCTGGCGGTAAGACGTCCGACTTTCAATCCGGTCTCGGGTTCACACCCCGGCTCGTATCACTGACTTTTCCATAACTTATGAACGGAATATCATTTGATATTTACCAGTCCATTTCGGTAAAGGAAACATCGTAAGGAAACCGGACCTAATCCCGATAAGACCTTGTTTCCCCTCTGCTTGCAAAGTCATATGGCAGTCGCTTTCGTAAAAACTAGTGCCTACGCCCATTCATGGAATGTGGTTGTCAAGCGAACCCCAAGCTGGGTCAAACGCTATGAGGAAGAAAGAAAAAAGAGAAGCCCTGCGGTCTTTGGTCTCGGAGGCCAAGATCCACTTTAGGTTGTTTGGCCACTGTAGTATGTACCTAAGTATTAGTGAATTAAGCTGTATGTCCCAGGTTTGAATCCAGGTAGGGGCGTTTATTTGTGTCTTTATCATGAATCTTTGTTCCCGAGTTATGGATGTTTTCTATCTGTGATATATTATTATTGTCACCGACTAGTACCCATAGTAACAAGCCTTATTAAGTTTACTGTGAGGCTAGGTAGATTTGTGAATGATTGCCCCATATTTTTTTGTAACACGACTATGGCAAACAAGCATACGACCCGCCTGATGGTACACACTAAGCAACTACGGTAACCTATGGACGCCTGCAACTCCAGAGATGTCACATATGCGTGTTGTCGACCTATATGTTACTCCCGGAGTCAAACTATCTTCACACCAAATTTCATCAATTTCATCGGTAAAGTGGTTTAAGCGTTAAGAAGTAACAGACAGACGAGAGTTACTTTCGCATTTATAATATTAGTAAAGGAGGTCTCAACTCGAGTTTAAAAAGTAATATTATGAAAATAGATTTCAGGCAACAGTCGTTGGTACCATATGGTTGATAAGGTATGTATATATCACTTTATTGCACATAAACAAGTTTAACAATATTACAACAGTAAAATAAAAAATAAAAAAGATATGCACAAAGGCAAGCTTATCCCTAAAAGGGATCTCTTCCAGCTAACCCATGAGAGAATGAGAAAGGAATAAATACTAAATGATGAAAGACAAACTATGCACAAAGGAACAATAAAAAGTTTGGAAACACAAAAAGCTTTAGGTACCTAAACACTAATAAATACATATATCGGTACATACATGTACCACACAAATACTCTTAAACTAAGTATATACATATATAAGGTCAAGTTCGTATATACATATACAAGGCGTTCCCACACCTGGCGCACTGCCTCGTGAAGAAATTGCCGCGCGGCAGCTCGGCTAATGTAGCAGTGCCTCGCCCGAGGCAATGCGGCCGCGCGTGCGTTTGCCTCGGCCGAGGCACGTCCACACTAGCAGAGTTGCCGCGCGCGGCGATTTCCTCGCGAGGCGGTGCGCCAGGTGTTTTTTTATGACAATGTACCTTATTGAATACCAAAATATTAATATGAAAATGTCCTCAGACCTACCCCCAAACCTCCTGTAGATAATGATGGGTTAATTGGATGAGGAACAAGCCATTAAGATAAAGTTTTTTTTTTACGATTTCAACATTACAAAAGGAGGAGGTTCTCAATTCGGTTGTATGTTTTTAGGGTTCCGTACCCAAAGGGTAAAAACGGGACCCTATTACTAAGACATCGCTGTCCGTCTGTCTGTCTGCCGATCTGTCTGTCTGTCCGTCTGTCTGTCACCAGGCTGTATCTCATAAACCGTGACAGTTAATTATACAGTTGAAAGTTTCACAGATGATGTATTTCTAATGCGGCTTTACCAACAAATACTAGAATAAAATAAATATTTAAGGGGGCTCCCATACAACAGACATGATTGATTTTTATAGATATTTTTATTGATGATGATTTTTATAGATAATGGCATGGAACCCTTCGTGCGCGAGTCGGACTCGCACTTGGCCGGTTTTTTGTTTGTTTGTTACTCCGTAATTTCTGAACACCACACCAAATTTCATCTTAATCGAGGCGGCGGTTGTTGATTCCACATACACTCCCTATACAAATACGGATGTACTACTGAACATTATTTAACAATTTCAGGTGAAGAGCTCCGTGAACGTCTTCTATCATTCTCACATAATCCAGTTCTAACATCCACCCGAAGATAATCCAGGTATGCATTTTTTAAAAGTAATATTATGAAAATAGATTTCAGGCAACAGTCGTTGGTACCATATGGTAGATAAGGTCAAGTACAATTTTTTTTATGACAATGTCCTCAGACCTAGCCCCAAACCTCCTGTTGGGTTAATTGGATGAGTCTTAAAAATTAGGCTCTGCATACAGAGCTCATGCTGGTTAACGAGGGCTGTTTTCCGCAACTCGACGTCTATATGTTGCGTCTATTTTTGCGTAGACCTCATACTGTCTCCATCCCAAATTTCATCTTAATCGGTGCAGCAGTTATTCATTCCCTCCCCATACAAACTTCCAGCCCGTTTCCACAAAGGGATGGTTTCTGATATAATAACTGCCCTATGTCTTCCCCGAGACTCTTTTTTTACCATTTTCATCTAAATAGGTTTAGTAGTTATTGGTTCCCTATCCTATGTCCTTTCCCTACACTCAATACCAAATTTCATTTCAATCGGTTGAACAGTTTTATCGTAAGGAGGTAACAGACAGACAGAGTTACTTTCGCGTTTATAATATTTACAACACCAGAACTCTTGACTATCTCTCTCTCTATACCAGATTTCATCCAAATCGGTTGAACAGTTTAATCGTAAGGACGTAACAGACAGAGTTACTTTCGCGTTTATAATATTTGCAAGGATCCGTCCCCAGAACTCTTGACTATCTCAATCAATCAATCAATCAATCAATCAATCATTTATTTGTAAACATAGGTAATTAGGTAACAGTGGTGGTATAAAGTATATGGGAACACTATGTTTCGCCGATTGGCATACAAATTAAAACTTAAGATTAGGTATCTAGGTACATACATATACCAATTCACAAATCTACATGCATATAGTAAAATTACAATAGACTAAATTACGAAAATTAAATGTCATATAAAAATGTCAATACAAGCTTATGCAATAAGTCTACTTATGTCAAATTATCATTAAAAAATTCTGACAGAGAATAATAGCACTTGGAAATCAACAGTTTATTTAAGTCATTTTTGAACAAGTGCAATGGTTTCAGTCTTAAAGCTAAGGGTATTTTATTAAAAATCTTAACAGCTAAGCAAAACATGCTTTTTCGCTTCAACGCGGTTTTGCGAGATACTATGACTAAGTTATGCACGCGGTGGGTATTTCTTTTGAACACTTGGGACACTTGTGTAAATAAGTTAAGATTAGTTTTTACAAATACAGCTATTTCATAAAGGAAAAGAGATGGCAGAGGTAATAAATTAAGTTGTTTAAAATATGGAACACAACTATCATCCATATTCAAGCCACACATGGCTTTTACACATCGTTTTTGTGCCTTAAAAACAGTTTCCCTGTTGGTCGAGTTTCCCCAGTAAATAAGACCGTACCGTAGGGTTGAACCGACATAGCCGTGGTAGGCTGTCTTTACTGCTTCAATGTTTACTAGCTTAGAAAGTTTGAAAAGCGCGTATGAATATCGACTGAGCCTTGCACAGATTTCCTCTGTGTGTGGTTTCCAAGACAGCTTCTCGTCAATATTTATTCCTAAAATTTTTGTTACATTGACTGATTCTATAACATGTCCTTGATAATTGCAATTTATGGGTAACATGGGTGTGTATTGTCGAAAGTGTATTATTTTGGTTTTACTCACATTTAACAAAAGATTATTAACACTAAGCCATTGTATTATATTATTAACAGTATTATTAATTTCCATTTCATAATTATTAACATCATTGCATTCAATTATAACTGTACTGTCATCCGCAAACAACACCATGGGGTATTTTATATGTTTCGGGAGGTCGTTGATGTAGAGTAAAAATAACAGTGGGCCTAAAACACTACCTTGGGGCACACCGTACTTTAGCATACGGACATCAGATTTGTAGGACCTTTCCTCTTTTGTCTTCAAGCAAATTTGGGTTAGTTCCGTAGTTTGTTCCCTGTTACTCAGGTAGGACTTCATTAAATCTAAAACATTTCCGCGGATACCGTATGCGTTTAGTTTATTAAGCAGTATCGAATGATTCACATAGTCAAATGCTTTAGTTAGATCCATGAAAATAGCACATACATGTTTTCTCTTATCCATTCTTGAAATTATAGGGCAAATTAAATCATATAGAGCCATGTTAATAGTTTTATTCTTGCGAAATCCCTTTTGTTCATTGGCTAATAAGTTATACTATCTCTATACCAAATTTCATCCAAATCGGTTCAGCGGTTATTAAATCCCCATACAAACATCCATCTGTTTTTCATACCCTTAAGGGATGACTTCTGGGATAAAAACTATCCTATGTCTTTAACCGTGTACTAAATTCCATATTAATCGGTTATGCGGTTTAAATGTGAAGGCATAGCAACCGTTAGCTCACTACACAGATAGACTTTCGCAATTATAATACATGGGTTAGTTAAACATGAGGTCCTGGGTTTGAACCTGCTAAGGGCATTTATCTCGGATATTATTGTTCTCGAGTTGTGGATGTTTTGTATCCATTTTTTTACCCCACGACATTGGCAAACAAACATACGGTCCGCCCAATGGTAAGTAGTTACCGTAGCCTATGGTCGCCTGCAACCCCAGAGGACTCACGTGCACGTTGCCTACCCTTTAAAAACTATTATGAATATTGTCACCTAGTAGTTCCTACCCGCAATACAAACCTTATTGAGCTTACGTTGATACGTGAATGATTGTACCATATTATTTCTTTCTTTTTTACACCACGACGGCAGCAAAGAAGCATACGGCCTACTTGATAGTAAGCAATTAGGTACTGTATTTAACCTATGGACGCCTGCAACTCCAGAGGTGTCACATGCGCGTTGCTGACCTATATTTTACCATATGATAGTATTTCGTACAGAAGGTTATCTTCACTACAAAATCAGTGTTTGACAGATGAACGGTGACAACGGTGGTCCATACAATTTTACCTTTCGACTTTCTAGGATTGACTATAGTACGCATAGTATATATTATTATTGCTGGACCTGCCCAAACTGCCTCAGCCTACCTAATCTATCAGTAATTTTAATACAAAACTAGATAAATGTCAGATTCATTACAATTTACAATCGAATTCATATGTTGGTACAAAACGATTACTATAAACTACTCAAATACTTATTTTATCTTATCTGTGGTCATTCCGCAAATAAACGAAGGCGATTTTAATAACCCGAAAACGTAGGTATCCGATACGTTCCATGGCAGTAGCTATCACTTCGTGGAGATGGACACCCTTGATCTTACCCCAGGGCTAAAATCTTTACACTAAAATTCTTATTAATGGGTTCAGCGGTTTAAGCATGTAGAGGTAATTAACAGACAGTTAGAGTTACTTTCGCATTTATAATTTTAGTGTTGGTAAGTTTATGAGTGTATGTAAACTCTTTAATGTACAAATACAATGTTACAATAGGAAAACGCAAGTACAGTCGCAAAATTGTCGCTTTAAGGGATCTCTTCCAGTTAACCTTTGAGTAGATGAGTGAAGTGAAATGAGGTAGACCAACGCGGCAACATGTATATTATACATACATTGTATAACGAGAAACGAGAAAGATAGATAAGTACTGCTATATACAAAATTTATAGGATGAGCATAGTGTAATATACATAACACACAGTTTAACAGGAGGTCCCGGGTTTGAATCCTGGTAAGCGCATTTATTTGTGTGTTTCTTATGAATTTATTTATTCTTGAGCTGTGGATGTTTTCTATCTAATATAAATAGTGTCACCTAGACTAGGCGAGCCTTATTAAACTAACTGTAGGACTAGATTGATAAGTGAATGATTATCCCATATTATTTATGTTCTTTTTTTATACCGCGATGGACGCCTGCAACTCCAGAGAGGTCGCATGCTCGATGTCGACATATTCGCTGTGTCCATGATTGTGGCGCCATCTCTTGGGCAGGTGGTCAATCTGTTTTTTTCCTTTTTTATAAATAGGTTGTATTCCTTGCTTATATGAAATGTAACTGGCTGATTCACTATTTTGACAGCAGACAGGGGATTTGCAATTTCATTTCTTGTCACATTGAGCACTGCGATCGTTCTCGTTACCCCCACCATGCACTTCGCGCATAGCGACTGTCTTAGTATTTACCACAGGACTCAAACTATCTCCTCGCCGAATTTCATTTAAATCGGTATGTGGTTTTAGCTTCAAGAGATAACAGACAGATAGATTATTACTTGCGCATTTATCTTTGTATAGAAAGTTCCGGGTTTGAATCTTGGTAAGGGCATTTATTTTTGTATTCATCAAGGATATTTGTTCCCGAGTTGTGGATGTTATCTATCTGTTATAAATATTGTCAAAGTGATCGTGGAGAATGATGAGATAACGGGCGACAGAGATGTGTGGAAGAAAAAGACTTGCTCCGCCGACCCCAGGTAAATGGGACAAGGGCAAGCGAATGGTGATGATGAGTGGCAGTGGTAGTTACCTACAATACAAGATTTATTGATCTTACTGTGCTGTGGCACTAGGTTGACACGCGAATGATTATCCCTTTTTTTATTTACCACAATGGTCGCACGCAAACATTTGGCCCACCCCACCTGCTAAGCTGATAGCAGCTACCGTGACTTATGGACGCCTGCTACTCCGGAGGTTTATTTAATTTAATGATATGGCATTTTGTCACTCGTTTAGAGTGTTATGTTTAAATTCTGCATTCATTGGATTACGTCGTTGTCGAGGGTAAACAAGTCTGCTGGATCGCCGTCCTATTTGCGGAGTGCACAGTCCCGGACGATATGCGCGACGTCCTGATGTGAAGGTGGCACATGCGCTTTTGCGACCTTTTAATGTTAAGGAGTATTCACCGTATTATATTTATTATTCAATATTTTACATCATTGGATTTTAATATTTAAACAAATTCTGTCTTTTTTTGAGATATAATAAATGACTTGAATTTACTTAACACTTTCGCGACCAAGAACACGGCTACCGTGCGCTCGTAAACTTTGTTCAGATGCCGGTAAACACGGTAGCCGTGTTGAGGCTTTAAAAGTCATACGCCCTGCCACAAAGCACGGGTACCGGGCGCTATAATAATCGCGATGCGATAGGGTTGCCGCTAACAGTATGGAACTTGTAAAACGTTTTAAACTGATTTGTAATCAGATATCAATAAGAAAAAGTTCCGGCAATGCAATACTAATCGAATGTAGGTAACGAACCCCATTGGCATTGATCGATTTAACCACCTAATGTTAATTTAAAGACAACGTAGAGCCAATAACGAGATAATGGAAAATAACATAAGTTTCGCATGCTTATGTATACAAAAATCTGTAGAGGTACTTCGGAACCTAACTTCACGTAAGTATTACGAAAGTTCCTTGGCACAACCCTTAGCGCCCGGCAGCCGTGCGCATGGCGAGCGGGAATGAAAAAATCTCACAAACACGGCTACCGGGTGCTAGTGGTCCTTGGAGTATGTCTCACTTTTTTGTCTGGTCGCGAAAGTGTTAAAATACCATGCCGATGAGGTAAGGCACCCGGAATATGAATGCCTTGTGCGTTGTTTGAACTTTTGTCCTTATAAAGTATGATTTCTGGTATAAAACAACTATCCTATATCCTACCCCGGGACTTAAATTCTCTTCATAACCATACGTCGTTATCGCGGGTGCAACTACGATTTGACAGAACTCAAAGATTATGATAAACAAGAAATAACAGAAGTGTCAGTAGTATCAAATACGTTTGTACCTACGAGATCAAAATTATTCAATTTTTTTTCTAATATCGGATATACCCATTCGATTAAAAAAAAATTTTGAAAATCGGTTCACGATTCACGGAGATATCGAGTAACATACATACAAAAAAATAATAATGATAAAAAAAATCTGTCGAATTGAGAACCTCCTCCTTTTTTGAAGTCGGTTAAAAAGATTAGCCACGCAGTCCTAACGGCAACATCTTCTGTCACCTGTTATTCGAAACATTTTTCATTCTTGATCGATTTATGTAGACTTGTAGATAAACGATTATTTTAGACTTACGAACAATTGGTTCCCCCTAACTTTTGAACCGTAAATCCGAAAAATATGAAAAAAATCAAGACGATGTGGCTTAGTTTACTTTAAACGAAAATTATTTAGAACATTATCGCTTTAACCGTTTTTGAGTTATGTGCAAAAAAACGACTTACTACGGAACCCTCCGTTATGCGTGGACTGGCACGGTTTTGGTCGGTTTTTTACACCATTGTACTCGACCCATAGAGTGCGCACTTTTCTAACTCCGAGAATTTTGTGCAAAATTTCATTATTTCTGACTAACTTGGCGTTATTACTCTTTCAGATGTAATCTGAGTTTGGATGAATTCGTCTTCGTTCCTAAAATAAATTGAAGAAGCTGGGACGGAAGTCGTTTCGGCACATACAGGTTTGTGTTTAAGAGTTAATTCATTTAATTAAAAGTCGGAACATATTTACACAAAATAAAAACTTTTTACAAAAAAAAGATGAACGACTTCAAAAAGGATAAAATGAATCATTATATTATTTATATGCGTCACCAACTGATATGTATGTTTGAAGTCGGTGCCACTGCCAAGCCAAATTTGGAAGAGTTAATACGAACGAGGCGATGTGTTCAGTGAATTGTTCTTTTTACTGTCTACCTAATCTAATACGGTATGGATTGCACATAGGTATACATTCGTTTCGACTATGCGTTACCCGTTAGGTACAGAAAATATAATCATGCGCATTATGTTTGTTAACACACTGTTCGGACTACCCGTATCTCGAAGGAAGTCCGTGGTTCGGTTTGAATTATTTATCATTCTTCATCTAAAGTTAAATTCGAAGTATAAAGGAATTCAATGGCTAGATTAATTTTTCTATAGTTACTCAGATACACCTAGGGTTGCCATGCCCAAAAATACAAAAGCCGGACTTCGCGCTTAATTTAGCCGGACATTTTACCCTAAAAGCCGGACATAACTTTTTTGATAGCTAATTTTAGCCTTT
The DNA here is from genome assembly GCA_911728535.1 of Pammene fasciana. Lineage (NCBI taxonomy): Eukaryota > Metazoa > Arthropoda > Insecta > Lepidoptera > Tortricidae > Pammene > Pammene fasciana. The sequence goes on along the minus strand of OU452275.1, from coordinate 3,186,413 downwards.
TATAAAGCCGGACAGTTGTTCGAAAAGCCGGACAACAGTTTATAATAAAAAAAACGATTACTTATTTATGTTTAGGGTTATTTAGTCAACCAGGAACTAGGAACCCTAATAGTTTCGCCTGGTCCTTCTGTACGCGGCTTAGTTCAGTGATCGTTAGTACAGTCGACGTCAAATATATGTTTACACTTTTTAATCTTACTCGTTTGTAATAAGGTGCAAAAGTATAAACATATCTTTGACGTCGACTCTACCCAGGCGATAAATATCCATTTTGGACAAAAACGAATACCCCTTTTTTACTTAAAATTAATGAGTTCTGCCTTTTGGCAAATGATAACTATTTTAATACACTTATTTGACAATTTTATCAACTTGTTAACAGCCCTCGGAGCAGTTGCTTCTTTACTTGCGGTCGACTTTCGACTCGTACCACTCGCGCGGCAGTCAGACGAAAAGCCTAACAAAAGCCGGACAGGCCGGACGAGCAAATATTTGGCCGGACACGCCCGTAAAAAGCCAAACATACCTGGCAACCCTAGATACACCCAGTACACCCACAGTTTCAGTAAAAAGGCACGATATTCAAATTTTCTATGAAAGGCCAATCATACGCGTCTACATTTTTTTTCTATTTTATTCCGCCTTTTTCTGATTATTGAAAAAGTAGACGTGTCTCAGAATATATACAAAATCGGATTAGTAGTTTAGATATGACAATGTAACAGATAGAGATAGTGCCGTGGGGTGCCCGGCCTTAGAATTGTCCCCCACTATATCGTCCCGTGGTTGCAGTAGGAGTCTGCTAAGGGAATATACCGGGAGATGGGCAGCAGCATCTTCCGAAAGCCTAAACAACAACAACCCGCCTGCCAAGCGTGGCGCGTATGGCCAACCCCCCCCCCCCCCCCCCCCTTTAATAAAGGGGAGGTCTATGTTCAGCAGTGGACGTCTTATGGCTGAGATGATGATGATGTTCACAATTGAAGCTGTTTTGACCGGTTTGTATTTTTTGGCTTGGCACCGACTTCAAACATATCAGTTGGTGACCCATATAAATAATATAATGATTCATTTTATCCTTTTTGAAGTCGGTTGTCTTAATTTTGTAAAAAGTTTTTATTTTTAAATTTTCAGTGGTTATATGTTTATCAAAATTGGACAACAAGTCTTGGAATAATCGGTGAAGATATATAAAAAACTTCATAGTACACCCATTCAATCTAAGGAAAGTTCCACGTATCATATGTGAACTTCATCATTAGGTCCACTCCATCAAATTGGTGGTTGACGAGAGGAAATGCTTGAGTGGCTTCAGACAACACCCAAATCAACATACATGTGCCTTTAAAAACTGAGGAGTTCTCTCAATTCCTCATGGATCCCATCATCAGAACAGCACCAGATTAATGTGGGACCATCTTCGAGGTAGTTCCTTCCAAACAAAAACAGAATTATTCAAATCGGACCACGGATGTACCTAAATTTAAAAAATCTTCATCATTATCATCAAAACAATCATCATAATCAGGTCCACTCTATCAAATTGGTGGTTTTCGTGAGAAAATGCTTGAGTAGCTTAAGAAAACGCCCAAATCACTATACACGTGCCTACAAAAATTGAGGAGTTCCCTCAGTTGCTCATGGATTCCATCATCAGAACAGCACCAGATTAATGTGGGACCATCTTTAAGGTAGTTCGATCTTTTCATACAAAAAAAGAATTATTCAAATCGGACCACGGGTTTCGGAATAATCGCTGAACATCCTACATTTAAAAAATCTTCATGATTATCATCAAAACAATCATCATCATCAGGTCCACTCCATCAAATTGGTGGTTTTCGTGAGAAAATGCTTGAGTTGCTTAAAAAAACACCCAAATCACTATACATGTGCCTTTAAAAATTTAGGAGTTCCCTCAATTCCTCATGGATCCCATCAGAACAGCACCAGATTAATATGGGACCACCTTGGATGTAGATCCTTTCAAACAAAAAAAGGAGTACTCAGATCGGACCCCGGGTCTCGGAGTAATCGGTGAACATACATAAAAAAAAACACCAAACCGAATGCAGAACCTCTTTCTTCTATGGAATTGTCGGAAGAAAATATAGCAAAATAGTACATTTCGATACTAGGTCGGAAAGGATGTCATTATTCAACGAGTTCTGAGACATTTGATCACGAGCCGCAGGCGAGTGGCAAAACTCGGGACGAGTGAAGAATGACATTCCGTCCGTGTATCGAACGACGTTTTTTAATAAAGTTGCGAAAAAATTATAAAAATGGACAATATGTCACTTTGAGGTTACTTCATCCGAACACTCGCGCCGTGCGATGCGGGGCGGTGATCATGAATCCTGAGCTGTGATTGGCTGGAAAAGTAAAACGCGCTAGTGCGAGAAATCCAACTTCTCGCATTATAAACTACTACTAGATTTGAGCAACTGTGTTAAAAATAAGTTTTTTATACTCGGCGACTGTAATACTCGAATTGAGATTGTGGTGGCGGAACTACTAGCGCATACTTTTTGATAGAGCTTGTATGGTCGCATATTGTAGCATCCATAACAATCACAGAAAGGATTTCCATACAATATTGTGAAACTGTTGTCGGGCCCCGCATTGCGTGTCGCCGCCGGCACAATCCACCGGGAGATCGAACGTTACGAGATTACATAGAAGCAGTAGGTTGTGCACGGCTTTCGTCGAACTCAATTCTTACCGGCTTGCTTAAGCACTCGTATAAAAACTATTGTGTGCAACGGTACATAATAAGGGTTCTTAAAACTCTCGGGTCTGTTTTTACAAAATTCGGCTTCGCCTCATTTTGTAACTTCGACCCTCGAATCTTAAGAACCCTCATTATGTAACTGTTGCACAAAATACTATTGTATGTGTACTGGCCGTATTTTCTTTGTATTAAAATTTTTAACAACGAAAACGAATGTCCGACCTAAATCTGTACTACTAGAATGCCCATGCCAAATTTCGTGGTTCTAAAGTTTGTCGTTTTCAAATGAGAGCTAAACTACGTTTGTATGGGAACGCGAGCGTCCTGGCGACTCTTAAGATTGTAAAATAAGCTTATAATTGGGGTTTTAATGTAAAATAGCTGACCCGGCGAACTTGGTAGCGCTACTAATTGGTTTTTAGTTTCTGCAATATTTTAATGATTAATATTCTGCTATTCGAGGCAGTGATAAATCCAAAAAATCAAACATCATTAACATCGATTTTCTTGAGGTATAAATGCTGTAACGTACCGACATGACTTTGTTATATATATTTTAGATTTAAAGTAGTCATAGAAAATATGTGTTAGTGTGCGGACAAAGGGACCACTTTGTCGATATAAAGTTACTAGTACTTTCTAAAACTACGCAATATGCACTATCTATTAGTGAAAGAAAAAAGTGTCCTTGTAAATCGACAAAGTGGTCCCTTACACTAAACTCGTCCACATATATAGACCTACTTAACCTATACAGTGTGTGGCCCATAACACGGGCGAAGGATTGAAACGTAGATTCTGCTCCTCAAACTGAACAACGTTTGTTCAGCGACTTTTGAAAACTTACGGTTTGATTTTTAGTACATTTTAAAGTTTACCTGAACACGCAATGTATTGCGAAATTGATTATGTCTGTAGGGTGAGGGTGACAAGACTGATAAGCAATGTCAATTAGACGGATTCAAAATAATATTTGTATGAAAAAGAGACAATCTAAAAACTACATATTTTTTTAAAGTTGTTGAACAATAGTTTTATTGTTTGAGGAGTACAATCTAAGTTTGCATTTTTCGCTCGTGTTCTGGGCCACACACTGTATAAACATTTAATATTCCTAGGTTTTTTATCTATATTTTCTATGAATACTTTGAACAAAATATTCCGTTATTTTTATATTAGATTACAGAAAACCAATAACAAGTGTAAGGCCAAGAACGGCTTAAGAAAAAACCATGTTAAGATTGTATGATGTACGGAACCTAAGCGGGCACGGTTGCGACTCGTCATTGGCTGGTAAAAGTTTACTAAGACTAGATTTTTTTTTTCAGTTTTCTCGACTGTCGGCGAAGTATAAGCATCTTTCTGCGGGTATCATCAGAAAAACTAAAGGCGATCATTGGGGAGTGCTGCAGGCGATGTGCATTACATGCAATCAGCAACGTAAGTGTTTCTGGATTTACTAGTATGTACAGTAAACTTCAAAGATATGTTTACACTATTTCACCTTACGTATTTGTAATAAGGTACAAAACTGTAAATATATCTTTGACGTCGACTGTACATATTATATGTATATTATGTATGTACCTGCGTTGCGTGTGGCAATATTAGAGTCCGGGAAAACGCAATCGTAGTTTTGAGCGCTCCCATACTAAGAAAATTTGGCATAATTACATTAATTACTCAAGGAAGACCCGTGACAATGACAAACTCATTCACAAAGTTCTTGAAACTGTCAACATACCAGAGTCAGTTGGCTTTTTTGTGCTATAGGTGGCAAAAGACCAAAGGATGTTTGCTTGTGTCCCAGACGTCCCGATTGTTAGTGTTATTATACTATATGTAGATTCGTAAGTATGGCCATAATTTTGAAGTTATAAGAAAAACCAGCTAAGAATATGATTGTAGGTTGATTCCATGAGTAGGTTGAGTTTGAGTTTGAATTTTTCCATATTTTTTGAATCCACAGCTCAAATTTTATTTTTGGGGGCCATTCTTTCTTTATTTTTATTAGATCCCAGAAAAACCAATACCTAAGACGATGTCAACAACTGCTTTAGAAAACAAACATAAAAAAAATGTGTATTATACCTGGAGCCCCTGGGGCGCGAGTACGACTCTCCCTTGGCCGGTAAACTTTTACTAAGTCTTGGATTTCTTTTTCAGTTTTATGACTATCCGGACAATTCTGCAGTATCATAAGAAACGGTTGGGGTGTTGGAGTTGCGAGCAACGACCATTGAAGATGGCTGGAGAGTGTTGAAGGCCATGCGCAATCACCAACGTAAGTTATGGATTTATTAGCCTTTTGAACACCAAGAACACCTAAAGGTGTTAAAGTTCTCATCTTCTCGTGTCTATAGCAAAAAATCATTGGCAAAAAGAGTATGCGTCAGTGCCTGCTGTGTCACTGAACGGAGTTCCTCTTAATAGAGTATTGCGGCTCAAGTATCTTATAAGTATCTTGGGCACTGGATAACCGAGGACCTCCAGGATGATGCCGATATAGAACGGGAGCGCAGGGCATTGTCGGTAAGATGTATTATGCTGTCGCGCAGGTTCGCACGTTGTAACGGGGATGTCAAAAATACCCTTTTCAAGGCTTTTTGCCAATCCTTTTATACGTGCAGCCTGTGGATGAACTACACAAACAAATCCTCAATACCCTGCGCGTCCAATATAACAACGGCTTCTGCTTGTTGTAGGGACTGTCACGTTACGGGATGTTTGCGGGGGCTAGAGTTGACGGTTTTAGTGCGATTATCCGGAATCGCACCGCCGCCTCATGCGCCGGGTACGTGACAGTTCCAACAGCTCGCTACGTCTCTGGGAGAATCCTGCTTGTGCTCTGTGGAACTGTAATGACCTACATGTGGCTTCTAGGGGCATGGTTTATGACCTAATGTAATTGACATTTGAATTTATGGTGGAGTTTTTAATGTTACTGCAATGTTTGACATAATTTAATTTTTTAACCGACTTCAAAAAAAGGAGGTTCTCAGTTCGACCCGTATGTTTGTATGTATCAGTGGCGGCGCGTCCATAGAACACGATTCCCGCCGGCTTACCTAGTTTTGGGGCACCTGAGTAGTTTTCTTACAGCTTATGAAGACATTTTAAGCCAAATTAAGCTCCGGCTTGCCTAAAAAAATTTTTAACCGCCACTGGTATGTATCCGATTTTGATGCGGTTTTCAGAATAGTATTTGTTACACTCTGGAGGTTTTCTTTTTTTGTGATAGTGTTATTGTACATAATTTAATTCTTATTTAGTTATAATTTATTTCTTATGTAATTGGGATTGTTCATATTTTTTTTAATTTATTCTGAAACTATAGGCAATTTTAAGATATCAATTTGATTTATTTAGCTTTAAACAGTTTCGTTATTTAATTATAATTAAAATAAAAAATCTGATACGATGTCTTGTAAGTTAACAGTTGTAGGCTGAATAGCATTGACCAAGTCAATAATTCGTATAAAAAAACCCTTGCTTGTCGTCAACTGTCGCTGTCACGTCAAGATTGAAGTATTGAAACAAATTCAAATATTTTATTTTTTATTTATTTTCACAAAATAACTAAGTAACTCAAATATACTATACCAATTCAAATTTATGTGTAAAGCGCAAGAAATAATACACATAGCGATTATTTTGTAAAAGCCAACTCAATAAACATCCCAAAATTATAAAATATCTGTATACTTACTGGAGTAAATTGCATCAAGTTCAAACTATAATTTGATTGAAATAAGATGAACCAAAATTCTTATTATGTGAGACAGGACAAGAAGATTGCTTTTATATGTTTTAAAAGACTAGTAATTGATTATTATTGCTTTATTGGCTTAATTTTTGTGTGTAATACTTCTTTTTCACATAAATACGTAGGGGCAGTGTTTGTTTACAAATTTCTGTTTACATATTTAACAATGTCGTAGCGTTGATTTTATTCTTTTAGGAATGCTTATTAAGGTTTTACACAGAGGTTTTACATGGTGGTTGTGAGGACAAGGTCAAACAAAGGTCATTAATATTTTTGCGAAAATATCCGAATCCACTCATTAATATCGCGAAATATTAATCAATATTTGATCGATAAACCAAGATCTCGAAACCGTTTTGGAAATATACATTTCCAAAAAAAATTAACAATCCCAATTCTATGGATATTTGAGCTGAAATAATCAATTTGAATTTGAATAGCGCCTATAGCAAGTTTGATCTAAAAAGTTAAAAACTCTCCATGTCCATACAAATTTTGAACCTCCATTTCACCCCTTTAAGGGTTGATTTTCGGGATGAAACATAATTCTATGTTCATTACCAGGACTCTCAACTATCTATATGCCACTTTTTATCTAAATTGGTTCAGCGGTTTAAGCGTGAATAGGTATAAACAGACAGACAGACACATTTTCGTATTTATAATATTAGTTAGAATAGTTACAGTTATATTTCGTATGATAGTTTTTGCACTTTGCACGCGACAAAGTCGACAAACAGCCACCCCCCTTTGATCCTCTTAAGGGATGATTACTGGGATAAAAACTATCTTATGTCCTTCCCCGGAACTTAAACTATCGTCATATTAAATTTCATCTAAATCGGTTCAGAAGTTTAAGCGTGAAGATAGACACAAACACACTTTCGCATTTATAATATTATAGTCTGTATTTTTAGGTATTTAAATAAAAGTAAACAAAATCTACCCTCCAATGGCTCCTTAAGCCAGTTGAGGGTAGATGAAAACATTACATGATCAAATAATGTAGGTTAAAGTCAGGTCGTTAGTTCAGTGACAGATCTAGGCGCTTTTATATTTGGTTATATCATACTCTTTTTGGTTGGTTAACCAATAGATGTTATAACTACCCGAGAATGTACAAATTGTTTGTTTACTTTTATTTAAATACCTAAAGATACAGACTATAGTATGGATATGGATACAATATATTATTAATATGTCTTTCCCGACCACGGAACTGGTATTCCGGACCTTTGGGAGGCGTATGCGGAGCCGAAGCCAACGCGCAGAGGCCCTTTCGATAATTTAATGAAAAGTGAGGGGTACACTAAGCGGATGCTGCCCCTGCCCGTGTCATGGGACGCACGCAGAGACAGCACCCGCCATGGTGTACGGACTATTGAGTATTAATGGAGTCTAAAATGTACTAGGCTATTGGGTGAAAAGTAATGGACTGATTAATGGGCTATTGGATGAAGAACCGGACGCCTGCCTAATAAAACGGTATCCAATTTTATTTCCGGCAGACGGTGACTCGCCGTCCGCAAGATGGGCCCCCATAAAAAGCGACATCAAAGATGGCTCAAGGGCAACACCGATGCGGGAGCTGGGGGTAGAGAGGTGTCACTGGACTTTAAACATATAGCCAACTCGCCACATAGGTTTCCACATCTACCCTCGAGAACACAGCTCTAACGACCCCACTCTGGACAGCCGGCTAAGGCAAGCCAGAGGCAGGGGACCTGTCCCACCATCCGACAGGGCACCCCAGGGGCACTCAGGTACGTGGAGTCGCTACTCTCCAACAGCTCGCCACAAGCTGCCCTGCGTTGACTGATTGCGCTGGTGAAAACCAGCGGGCGATGGGGTCGTCACATCCCTACGCCTATATTATTAATATTATTATCTATTGAAAACAAAGTATTATTAGTATTGATTTGAGTGATTTAAAAATGTCCTATCACGTAATAGTATTTTATACAATCGTGACATAATAAAGAGCTTTTCAGTCGAGTACCGTGTTTAGGCCACGAAGCTTGCTGAGTGGCCTAAGTAAGGTACGAGATTGAAAAGCTTAATTATGTCACTATTGTATACAATACTTTTTCTACGAGTGCTCAAACTAGGCAAGCCGGTAAGAATAGGGTTCGATAAATGCGTTAGTCTGCTGCATACATATAATTGAGCAACTGCCGTCTCTCGGTGATTGTGCCGACGCCCGCACGACCGGGGCGGCGTGGCCGGGCGCGCTTCGGCACCTGAGAGAACTAAAATATTGTATGCAAATCCATTTTAGTTTAGTCGACGATGCTAAAATCTTGACATTACTATGTCTAGAATTGACACACTATGATAAGATATGTAAGAATGAATAGAGTATTGTTATATGACATCTAGAACGTGGATATATATGAATTCACATAAATTAATGATCTAATTAGAACAAATTATGTTCGCTATATTTGGCGGTTGATAGCTGTGAGTGAATCAAAGAGTAGTAGTTTAGTTAGACTTAGACTTTAGACTTAGTGATTTTCATTACAACTTTTGGGACAAAAAATTCCTTAGGGATATAATTTCCTGATACTCAATGTTTTTAGTTTTCATTCTACAACTTTGTTGCAGTTATTGATCTATAGGTATTTCCATGCCAAAATTAAATATCAACTTCTTAGCACAGACATTTTGGCGACGGAACCCCAAAAACTAGAGTGCCATTCAACGTTTACACTATTTATACCTAGAAGTAATGTTTATAACTTTACTGTTACAGGTTGACCGTGAAATCTTTGCTGATGTTCTGCGTCGTCAAAGAATCAAACTGCACACATGAAAAATCACCTTGAAACCTCCCCTCACAGCCCGGTGAAGACATCGCTGCACGAAGCAACTCGGGCTATGTAGTACACCTCGGCTTGATAAAAGTGAGGGTGGAGAGGAAACTACCACTGTAATGCGCCTGAACGTCTCGAACGATTATGAACGTCTCGCTCGATACAGAGTGGCGGCCAGCGGCGGGCTCGCGCGACTCTATAGGCTTGAATAGGGACGTTTTGGAAAACGGCGCCGGCCTCCGGTCATGGCGGCATGTTTAGTCGGAGCGAGTGCGCACTCCGGGACAACTTCGCTTGCCGTATACCTACATATAAAACTGTAATTAAAGGATTAAGTCGCAACCAACATTTCCCTTGTCCAACTGGGAAAAATGCGGACATGGTGAAAGGCGCCTTTTAATTACGCGGTTGTATTTAGGGTGCGCGCGATTGCCCCATTATTAACGCACTTAACAATATTATTAATTTACAACGCAGGGCAGCTTGTGGCGAGCTGTTGGAGAGTAGCGACTCCACGTACCTGAGTGCCCCTGGGGTGTCCTGTCGGATGGTGGGACAGGTCCCCTGCCTCTGGCTTGCTTTAGCCGGCTGTCCAGAGTGGGGTCGTTAGAGCTGTGTTCTCGAGGGTAGATGTGGAAACCTAAGTGGCGAGTTGGCTATATGTTTAAAGTCCAGTGACACCTCTCTACCCCCAGCTCCCGCACCGGTGTTGCCCTTGAGCCATCTTTGATGTCGCTTTTTATGGGGGCCCATCTTGCGGACGGCGAGTCACCGTCTGCCGGAAATAAAATTGGATACCGTTTTATTAGGCAGGCGTCCGGTTCTTCATCCAATAGCCTATTAATCAGTCCATTACTTTTCACCCAATAGCCTAGTACATTTTAGACTCCATTAATACTCAATAGTCCTTACACCATGGCGGGTGCTGTCTCTGCGTGCGTCCCATGACACGGGCAGGGGCAGCATCCGCTTAGTGTACCCCTCACTTTTCATTAAATTGTCGAAAGGGCCTCTGCGCGTTGGCTTCGGCTCCGCATACGCCTCCCAAAGGTCCGGAATACCATTGTTCCGTGGTCGGGAAAGACATACAAATAATTATTAATTAATCTCTTTTCGCTAATAAGATACATTTATTGTCATTTAATAAGAAGGTACTTCAAGTGACAAGCACATTTATATCCTTTTTCCTAATAAAATACCTAAAAGCGGGTCCTTTGTAAACTTATACTTACTTATTTGTATATAGTATCTTTAATGTATTTGTAGTACTCGTTGCTACTTTCCTCACTCCAGGAGTGCAATTTTGTTTCTAGAAGCTTTTTGTCATAATGACGATGCCTTTCATTCGGGAATGTAATTAAATGTGTTTTTTTAACTTGAATATGTTCTCACTACTGAGGTGAAAAGTTGTATGTGTCACACGAGAGGAAAGATTTTTTGCAGCTCGTGTTCTTGAGATCCCTCGCTACACTCAAGATTCAAACTTAGAATCAACACTCGCAAAAAAAAACAACTTTCCTCTCTTGTTACACAAATAACTTTTGTGTTAGTGTTGTTGTGATTTAATTCTTATTTAGTTATAATTTATTTCTTATGTAACTCTATGGACATCTGAGCTGAAATAATCGATTTGAATTTGAATAGCGCCTATAGCAAGTATCATCTAAAAAGTTAACCCCTTTAAGGGTTTTTTTTCGGGATGAAAATTATCCAGGACTCTAACTATCTATGTATATACCAATTTTTGTCTAAATTGGTTCAGCGGTTTAAGCATGAATAGGTAACAGACAGACATACACAGTTTCGTATTTATAATATTAGTTAAAATAGTTAGAATTATATATATGTTAGTTTTTGCACGCGACAAACAGCCACTCCCCTTTGACCCCCTTAAGGGATGATTCCTGGGATAAAACTATTTTATGTCCTTCCCCGGAACTTAAACTACCTTCTTCATACTAAATTTCATCTCAATCGGTTCAGAAGTTTAAGCACGAAGATAGAGGTAACAGACAGACACAGACACACTTTCGCATCTATAGTATTAGTATGGATATGGATACAATGTATTATTATGTATTGAAAACGAAGTATTATTGGTATGTAATTGATTTGAGAGATTCTAAAATTTTCTATCATGTAAACAAACAATTCTCAAATACATTGTCCCACTTTTCTCTGGGATTTTCACTCAAATTAAGATGTTGTTGTATATAAAGATACTCATAAAGTATCAACCCAGTAACCACCGAAAAATATAATTTCTAATAAGAAATTTTTATTTATTTTATTTATTTAGGATTACCAACAGATAATACATCTTACATGCTCTTAAATCTACGTTACAATTGAGTTTGATGCTTATCTAATTATAGGTAACCACAACTTAAGCCAATATCTTTTACGTACGAACATGCAGAACTTTACTTTATAATTAAATTACAATTAAAGTTAAAATATAATTATTACTAACGAAAGACATTACATTGTATTGCATACTAACACTAGTGCCTAAATGGGAAGACAATGTTTTATTTTTTTATTACAATTCAATTTTTCAATAATAGAATAAGAAGTAAGTAACGAAAGAATAACCGCCAAAGTAACTGACATTACTATGTCTAGAGTGGCATGTAAGGATGAATAGAGTATTGATATGACATCTAGAACATGGATATATATGAATTCATATAAATTAATGATCTAATTAGAACAATTTTTGTGCGCCATATTTGGCGGTTGACAGTAAGTACTACTACTTACTGTCAACCGCCAAATATGGCGCACAAAAATTGTTCTAATTATAAGATCATTAATTTATATTATGTTTGTTTGTAAGTATAGAATTTAGTAATTTTCAATACAACTTTTGGGAGAAAAAATTCCTTAGGGATATCATTTCCTGTTACTCAATGTTTATTGCCTTCATTCTACAACTTTGTTGGAGTTATTGATCTATAGGTATTTACATGCCAACTTCTTAGCACAGACAGTTACTGACCTAAGTCAGTGACAAACAGGACATGTTGGCTACGGAACCCCAAAAACTAGAGTGCCATCGTTTACAGTATTTATGCTTAGAAGTAATGTTCATAACTTTACTGTTACAGGTTGACCCGTGTAATGTTTACTGACGCAATGCCTCGGGCGAGGCACTTCCACACTAGCCGAGCTGGCGCGCGCGGCACGTTCCTCGCGAGGCGATGCGCCAGGAGTAACCACGCCTAATAATCACAGTTTTCAGATAAAAATATTGTCTGGAAGAAAGTATTTTAAGCATACATGTAGCCTATGTTTGTGTACTTATAGGATTTATTAGGGTAATTTCGAAAGGCGGGTAATTCCGAAAATCATTCAAATATTTCTCGTATCCCATTGTAATAAGAGTCAACTTTCGCAATTACCCGCCACTTTTTTGTATCGAAATTCACCCAATACACTTAGATAAAAACAATGTTTAGTGGAAACGTCCAGTGGTTGTTTTCTCTCTTCGACTCACTTTCATGTACCATTTGCAGTTTTCATATGTCTTTTTCGTACACTGAAAAAGATTTGTACAACCAGATTAGTAGATCTACCACCAATTTTTATTTTTGATACCTATTATTAGCAACATTACTACCACATAATTCGTTCTCATACCAGAACAGTAGATCTACCGCCAAATAAATAAAATATGCCTTCTAAATTTATGAAAAAAGATGGCATCTGTAATATAATCACGGAAGACTGTTTTTTGACGGAGTTAAGATAGGTGCGACGACCAGCGAAGCGTGGAGTAATGTGTCAGGCTAACTGCGAACTACCATTGCGCGAACTCGAGCGAGCGAAGCGAGCGTACCGCGGCAACGGCTAGCAACTGGCGCTTGCTTATAAAAATAGAGCAAATTATTATTGCTCCTCTACATGATGGGCCATCATAGGGACGCAGCTATACAACGGAACGAGATCGCAATATCGTTAGCTTAGCTCCCTCTAACGCATAGCTGCATCCTTATGATGGCCCATCGTATAGAGGAGTAATTATATTTGTGGTCAATATGTTTTTAGGTTATCGATTTCATACTGTTTGGTGATCCGATTTTGGTATCATATTTATTTTGGTGATACATATATATGTAATTCTCGGGAAATTTTAAGATATGTTTTTGGTCATCGTTTTGATATTATTAGGTGGTACAATTTTGGTAGCAGTCTACTATTCTAGTGGCCAATATTATTTATTATAGTCTGTATTTTTAGGTATTTAAATAAAAGTAAACAAAATCTACCTTTCAATGGCTCCTTAAGCCAGTTGAGGGTAGATGAAAACATTACACGATCAAATAATGTAGGTTAAAGTCAGGTCCTTCGTCCAGTGACAGATCTAGGCGCTTTTGTATTTGTTTATATAATACTCTTTTTGGTTGGTTAACCAATGAATGTTATAACTACCCGAGAATGTACAAATTGTTTGTTTACTTTTATTTAAATACCTAAAGATACAGACTATAGGTAATCGACTTAGCATTTATTTAGTGAGTGATTAAATTATACCCTTTGTTTAATAAACAAGTTCAACAACACCGAATTAGTCTCGTAAATGCTGAAATCCGTAATAAGTATCGTATATTTTTGTAAAGATAGGGTAGTTTAAAAATGAAAAATTCAAGCCAATCTTTTTGTGGACTCGAAATTCACGACAGGCGAGCGGCCGCCGCTGTACGGGTCCATTCAAGTCTATAGATTTTGGTCGTCTCGCTCGATACGGTGGCGGCGAGCGGCGGGCTCGCGAGACTCGATTAAAATCTATAGATATGAATAGGGCTGTTTTGTAAAACAGCTGCGGCCTCCGGTCATGGCGGCATGTTTAGTCGGAGGGAGTGCGCCCTCAGGGACAACTGTGCCTACCGTTTACCTACATTACATATAAAACCGTCATTAAAGAGTAAGGTGATTATCACACTGGCGCCGCATGCGGAAAGCACATAAATTTTGTTTATACAAAAAAAATATATTTAAGTATAAAAAAATCAACCGTTTTTTTATTTGCAAGAATAGATACCTATCTTATTTAAGCTAGTTATGAAAGAAAATTACCAAATAATCACGACTAATCATCTAAACATACATGGCTATTTGTATTGAAGGAAACCATGGGTATAAGAATGCCCACCATCCGCCATAACCGTTGCCAGGATAGAGGCTAATTGGCATTCGGCGTGTTTTTGAGGTTCACTAGCAATCCTAAAGACAGGTGCCAGTTATTGGTTTTGGGCACCGCCCTCGTCATTAAGTTGGGTGCCTACTCCATGCGCTCTACCCTAAGTCTGACCACACGTGGACCTTTTAAAATTGGGAAATGCGAGCGTGAACAATGGCTCACTATTTGATTTTTACCACTATCTTAGCTTAGTTTCGTTACTCTTTATTGCACAATACAAAATGGTACAAATGGCGGACTTAATGCCATAAGGCATTCTCTACCAGTGAACCATACCATAGGTCAAACAGGTTAATTAGGTGTAGGGGTGGTATCTTAATAGGTATTCTTAAACACGAAATTTTACACGACCTAGAAATTTTCATAAGAAACCAAACTTCGAAATTAATTCAAAGGTAGGTACTTATATGTTAAGTCCCTCAACTCTCAACGCAACCGTGAGTAGAGTAAAAGCCTACTTTATCATAATAAATAAGAGTCCACGACCCATCATGGTGTCATTATCGACATATACCCATAAATATATGATGATGTAATCATCATCATTATCATGATCATCATCAATCCTAAAACAATTCAGAAAAAAGCTACTCCAGAGGAACTTTTTAGTGAATAGTGAAAATGACAAGTAATCCTGGCAACTAAACGTCAAATACCACCGGTGAGGTAGATTTTATTTAGTTTATGGTTAAATTGAGATTAAAATCCGCGTCCAAAGTCACGTGACACGTTCACAATCGCATTA
Organism: Pammene fasciana; assembly: GCA_911728535.1. Taxonomy (NCBI): domain Eukaryota; kingdom Metazoa; phylum Arthropoda; class Insecta; order Lepidoptera; family Tortricidae; genus Pammene; species Pammene fasciana. Next base: position 3,171,149 of record OU452275.1, on the reverse strand, counting down.
TTGCCATGCAGTTCAGTTTCCGTCGTAATTTGACAGGAAATTAGACCTTATGATCAATAAATTTGACAAGTAATCCCGGCAACTGAACGTCAAATTAACACGTCCCGATAAGGTTATTGACGCTGAGCTAATTTGAACGACTTATTGACAGCTGGGTCGCTCAGCCGGAAACTGACCGTTTTTTTGCCAAGCATTAAGAGCTTGTAATAGGTCTAAAGCAATGCAGCTCAGTTTCCGCCCAACGTTGCATGGAGTTTAAGAGCTACCGATAGGCCCCCAGAATCACTTTAATACTATAATTGTAACAGTACTCGTGGTTACCATAAAGATCATCCATGCGTGGTATCGGGTCCATAATCTTATCCTAGAATGATATAATGCCATGCTTTGTTTAACAGTTGAGTTGACCCTACCGAACATCCGTGAAAGAGTTTATTTATATATTCATACGGGGCCACGTTGAGGAGTTATCCGTGTATGCCTAGGGACTTAGGCTAGGTCGAGAACGGCGCTAGCTGAGGAGTATTGCCAGCATAAGCACGTAGATGGTTAGGCGCGGTCGAGAACGGCGCTAGCTGAGGAGTATTGCCAGCATAAGCACGTAGATGGTTAGGCGCGCGGTCACTGAGCTGAGGAGTTATCAGCAGGTGCATAGGCATCTCCTAGGCGCGAGTTCAGGTAGGAGCGGCGCTACGCTGACCCGTGATCAGCGTATGCAATAGGTGACGCAGAAATGCGGTCTCGGTACGGTGCTACGTTGAGGAGTTATCAACGTATGCCTAGGGACTTAGGCGCGGTCGAGAACGGCGCTAGCTGAGGAGTATTGCCAGCATAAGCACGTAGATGGTTAGGCGCGCGGTCACTGAGCTGAGGAGTTATCAGCAGGTGCATAGGTATCTCCTAGGCGCGAGTTCAGGTAGGAGCGGCGCTACGCTGAACCGTGATCAGCGTATGCAATAGGTGACGCTTAAGTGCGGTCGTGAGTGGATCCACGCGACGGAGTTGTGAGCGGAAGCAAGGAGGACGCTTAGACGCGCAGTCGTGACACGGAGCTAAGGGGAGGAGTTATTAGCGGATGCCTCGAGGAAGCTTAGGCGAGCAGCAGCGAAATAGTTCTAGTAGAGCCTACGCTGACTATCGTGAGCGAGTCGAAACGTTAAGGAGCTTAAGTAATGGCATGCTAGCTAAATGCTCTTCCTATGAATACACGCGCCGACCCCCCTGGGGACATCTCCGAATTACCATGAGCGAAATCTGTACCTACATGTTTATCTATAACCAATCTGTAGCTAGTTATATCCACATTATTGAGTAAAGGTATACCGTCCTCTACTATTGTCTTACTTACCCATGTCTATGACATTTTAGTAAGTTACTTAGTGACCAGGGATCTCATATCATTTTCATCCCATTAGGTGGAGGAAGAGGGCCTCTCAATTAGAGTGACCTGACCTGAGACGAGGAGTAGAGACATGGATAGCTACTCATCATAAGAAGGTAAGGTTCAGTTATACTTAGTCCTGTCCATCGTGGGTTGTCAGTGTGGTTGACTAGTACGATGAATTAGAGTCTGGTACTTATAGCCATATTGACAATTTACGACAACATCCGTACGCTCGAGCGCGTGGCGTGCCGACGCGACGACTGACCTTGCATAGTAAGCAATAAGCGCGCTAAGTCCATTTACACTATGCATTCTAGTGCGCTAGATAGCGTTAGTGTGGCAGTGCAGTGATTTGATCACTAACTGGCTACTGTCTTTACACTATACAAAATTAGTGCGCTAACTTAGCTGGTGCACTGCAAATTGTATAATGTAATGCCCGCATTATTTTCAAGCTCGGAAACTTGAATACTAAGGGTCACCACATACCTAGCGGTTTTCCTCGCGGAATTACCGGAAGTAGCGGAAATTCATAGACAAAATGCTTAAGCTTCCATACAAAAAATCTGCTACCATAGACAAATTTCCGCTACCATAGACAAATTTCCGCTACTTCTGGTAATTCCGCGAGGAAAACCGCTAGGTGTGTGGCGACCCTAACTATCTGTGTGCGTTTATCTGTCACATCTGACGGGACATATTGACATTAATGACATTTATTTATTTACGTTTGTCGTTGTCGGGGGCGTTCTATCGGTTCTATTCATTTTCTAACTTATCTAACTTGAAGAAAGTTAGCTAAAAAACACTTTGAATAATGAGAATCTAAATGCAATTCCTAATAAAAAGTTCTCTGTTGAAATATAGAATCGGTGCTCTAATATTTTCTGAGTCAAAATGGACGAGAAGGATTACAGGTTCGCAGCCTGCACGTATTTCGCCAAAAACCATCCGGGCGAGACCTGCGGTAGCAATGGTTTGCCGTTGACACCTAGTTCCATAACTATACTGGGCTGGGCGCAGCGGCTGCTTACTATAGAGCACCCTAATTTGTGCACATACCTTGATGTTATACGAGGGAAACATGGTAAAGTATAATTAAAATCATTATAAATTTATTTCAGAATCACGCCACATGCGGAGAGATAGGATAGAATATCTTTCTTTTAGTAAAAAAACCTAAATTTTTAATAAAAATCTTTATTTACTTAAGAACCCTGGAAATGACTGCCCGCAGGCCACATCCACCTGTGAGCCTGCAAATCAAGCTGGAGACAAAAGCTGAATTCTCAATATTCTCATACAATTTGGCCTGCGAACAGAAGAGGATGCCCGGCCTGGCTATTGGGCAAAAAAGTTTACGAGACCCTTTAATATTCCAACAAAATACAGCATAAAAACAATTTAAACCATTAATTATCATTCCAGAGAGAATTATAGTAGTAGCCGAAGTGATCGGCAAGTCCCTCAGCGAATACACATCAAGATTTTCCCACGGCGAAATAAAAAACATTGCGTACCAAGTTGCTACCGGCCTCGCCTACCTACATGACCAGGATATTGTGCACCGCACCCTGTCCGACGACAATATCTTGGTTGATAGTTCGGGGAGAGTCAAGTTGTTTAATTATGGGATGTATTATATGACTGGAGGGGGGGACGAAGTGTTATTCCCACTAGGGTAAGCAGTATTACTATTATTGGTTTGAATAAATATTTATTTTATACGGGAATACGATGAAAGCCAAACGAAAACTTAACAAGAAGTATTACCATTAAAAATAAAAATATTTTTCTTTTACATTAAGTTTGTGATTTGACCTAGACTTACATTGCCACATTTTGGAAAATCCATAACTACTGTCTACTGGAGAGAGGGCAAGACAGTTGCTCAGAACAGAAAGACGTGGAAGGATCTTGTGGAGGCCTATGCACCTCTGGGGTGCCCTAGGATGAACAACAACATAACTACTGTCTAGGCTAAAAACTCTAGATTTTTTTTTATACAACGGTGGCAAAAAAGAGTTCGAAGTCCTGTCCCTTCAGGAGTACAGTGTATTACCTCACCTGGATTAAAAGTGCCTATTTATCTTCCAGTCTACCAAGATACCTAAGCCCAGAAACCATTCTAGACGGCGGAGGCCCAGCAGCAGATGTTTGGACCTTCGGAATCATACTCCTAGAGCTATGTCTAGGAAAGTTATGGACCAATTTGAAGCCTGGACCGATCCTCAGAAGAATACTCACTCTAGTCCATGCTGGGAATCCGGCTGAGAGGATCGCTAGAGAGAATGACTTGTATGATGCTTATAAGGTACTTTGCTTATACATACATTCTCAAGTCAAAGGTACAGTCATCCAAAAATGTGGTCTACCACCCTATGGTTGAGGTTCGTTTGAACGTCATGAGACAACAAGGTCGTGCATGCTTTAAACTCTGTTAGAAAAGTGAACCTTAGCAAGTCGAAACTGGTAGACTACTGTCTTGGCCCAATGTACAGTCACGCTCCGTGGTTGTTGAGCCATTTAGGGTTCTAGCTAAATTGGACCTTCCATAGCGCAAGTATTGTAGAACCAATTTAGCTAGAACCCTAAATAGCTCAACAATCACGGAGCGTGACTGTACATCAATGTCGGTTGTTAATAGAGTTTACTTCCAAACACAGACTACACAGACACCTCATCATTAAGAGTCGCCAGGACGCTCGCGTTCCCATACAAACGTAGTTTAGCTCTCAAATTTGGCATGGGCATTCTAGCAGTATAGATCTATGTCGGTAATTCGTTTTCGTTGCTAAAAATTGTAATACAAAAAAAATATAGCAAAAATAAGTTTTGTATGTAAATCTGTATCTGGATGTATTTTGTTTGTATTACAATTTTTAGCAACGAAAACTAATTACCGACATAGATCTATACTACTAGAATGCCCATGCCAAAGTTCGTGGTTCTAAAGCATGTCGTTTTAAAATGAGAGCTAAACTACGTTTGTATGGGAACGCGAGCGTCCTGGCGACTCTTAAGCTTTTACAGGGAGCACGAGGTCACCACAAATCAGCGCAATTTTATTCGTAAATTTCTACGATCCGAACAGCACATCTCAATAGTATTCTACACCAATTAGTAGTATAACAATCCAGGTTCACCCCTATAACTTGATTTTTGTGAATATTTTTAATCCACATGAGTAATGATCACAAACGTTACCTCAATTGAAATACGCGGTCGCGCTCTCATACAAAATGAGCACGGGTGCACTGATGCGTGGTGACCCCGAGTTGTACTTATGATCTATCTAGTGTTGAGGTTATCTGTGCTTCTAAATGAATGTTTATGGCAGTAAGTCTTATTGATAACCAAAAATGATGTTACTTGAAAACGTCACATATATATAATGAAGTGTTGAGTTATTTTTTGTACAGTCGGCATCAGATACATTGGAGTTCCCAAGATTGTCACAAGTATCTGAACTCTTCTTCTTTCTTCTTCCTAGCGTTTATCCCGGCTTGGGGTCCGCTTGACAACCTAATTCTATGAATTGGCATAGACACTAGTTTTTACGAAAGCGACTGCCATCAGACCTTCCAACCCAGAGGGGAAACTAGGCCCTTTTTGGGATTAGGTCCGGTTTCCTTACGATGTTTTCCTTCACCGAAAAGCGACTGGTAAATATAAAATGATATTCCGTACATAAGTTCCGAAAAACTCAGTGGTACGAGCCGGGGTTGGAACCCGAGACCTCCGGATTGAAAGTCGGACGTCTTACCGCAAGGCTACCAGCGCTGTTGTCACAAGTATCTGAACAACGCCTCTAATTGTCATTGTCAAGGCAATAAAGTACAGTATGGTCAGATAAGTTTGAGCTTGGGGCCCTTGGGTGCTCCGATATAAATGAAGGCGACTGTACTAAACACAATAATATATACAGGATGTCCCAGAAATCGACGTATTTTACTAGAATATTCACGCCCTGGTCTCTTAACTTCTAGTAAATTTTTAAAGTGACCATAATTTTTGAAGAACATGTGATAGATTTTTATTTGTATTTTTCTGATAACTGTTATATCTTGGTCTATCATCCATTCACGGCTTAACGTCGATTTCTGGGACATCTGTATAATTTTTATAAGTAATTACTTATAAAATTGAAATTGAAGTATGATTGGCAACTGGGCGTTTTCACAAAACGTTGTTGATTTTCGTGTTTTTGAAATTTTAAGAATTTTTTGGATATTCCTCCTTAGAATCGAGAGTACTATTCATTCTGCTAGGAAATGAAAAGTGTCCCAAAATTTTCATACAATTTTTATTTTCCATTACGCTACTTTCATATAAGTGCCCATAGAAAAGTAGCGTAAGAGGAACAGGACACTTTTAATTTCATAGTGGAGTTGATAGTACTCACGATTCTGAGTAGGAATATGCAAAAAATTCTTAAAATTTCAAAAATATGAAAATTAACAACTTTTTGTGAAAAAGCCCAACTACTTAGTTGAAAGAAAAAAATTTATATTGAGAAGGTACAGATGGAAAAGTTCACGGAGGGACAAGTAAACATTGACAGCTTGGTTAGAGTGGTCGAAAGTTCCCAAGTTTGTATCAAGCTTGATGCGGTGAATTTTTTTTTCTTTCAATTATTATTTATGATGGTGACTAACCTTCATCATATATGTATGAATGACACAAAGTGGCAGCGCAAATGACACCTTCATACATTACGACAAAATTCAAAATTGAAAGTGCAATCTTTAATGGAAGGCAGTTAAAAGGTTCCTTACCAGAAGTTCTGAGGATTTCTTCTTATCTCACTTTACTTTTGAAATGACCTATTCTATTTATCAATTAAATTAACTACGAATACATAAATAAGCTGACAAAACTGTATTGCAAAACCATGTTCAAAGTCTAACTTTGCTATGCAATTGCCTAATTTGCAGTGTAATTAATAAACATTACTAAGCATTTTCATTGACACAGTTTTTAAGACTATTGCTATTGCATGTAAAAGCAGTTTAACAAATTAAAAATAAAGCATTTTCAATTACTTGATGCATAATTTTTAAATATTGGTAAATCAACTTTTTAAAATGCTTTCGTCCCTTGGAATACAAAAAATGTTTTATGAAACAGTATGAAGATGTCCCTTGGACAACGGGGATAGGGTTCAACATTAATCAAATGGTTCGCCCATATTTTTAAAGTCCTAAAGCATTTCGCGTCCCCAACTCTGAATAACCCTTTTATTTTGATAGCAAGTGTATTATGTCTGCAAGTTGCATGATCAGATATTTTAGGTACGGTCATGGACATTAATTATTGAGGTGAATTGGTTGTTCAATAGTTATGCTAAGAAATGTCCAATTTAACCCTTTGACCGCCAAAGCGGCCAAAGCCGCCATATCACGCGCACGGAAAGTCGTGCCGTCAGCGCTAGGACGTGATATCATGTCCAAAATATAACCGAGGACACGATTTTTCCGTCCGATGCTTGGCGTTCAAAAGGTTAAACTGAGCAATTAAAGTCCCTGGGGTTACCTAACAGTGAACTAAAAATCACCGCCTTATTTTTTCAGCAAGTACCAGAAGATCTCCGAACTATCATCGAGAAATGCCTCAAAATCCTTCCAAGCGAACGCGCTACTTTTGCCGAACTAGTCAAAGACCTATCACATATGGACGTACAATTACCTTTAGAAAGTAAACCGCCTCGCGGCCTTATGGGCTGTAAGTTGCAGTTTCTGTATCATTGGTGGCAGCTGGCTGGAGGGGATGTTCAGGCCAAGTTGAAGAAGAATGGGCTGATTAAGAATAGTCCGCCTATATTGTCTATGCCTTTGTAAGTGTCACGCGTAGGTTAAAGTCAGGGATGTCACGAATGTCGTTTTTCTAACATTCGCGAATGCGAATGCGAATATTCAGGATACGAATGTCCGAATGCGAATGCGAATACGAATGTAACGGAGTAGATTCAAAAAAGTTAATCTTGCTTATCATTTTTCTGCTTCCATAGTTCATAAATACAGAATATGTGATGGAATCCTATATTATTGATCAAAAGGAGACAAGTGATACCGTCGTTTTCACTTCCTGTGTATAAGCAAGCATATGACCATCGGCCGGGTCGGCGCGGTCAAAAAAGGATGCGTTCTGCCCACATTCGCATTCGGAAAATATTCGCATCATTTCATGCGAATGCGAATGTTGATACGAATATTCGCATTATACGAATGCGAATGCGAATATTCGTGACTACCCTAGTTAAAATTTAAATACTTATACTTTTTGTTTCAACTACTTATGCTATGATTTGTTTACGTCAATATTTTATAAAAAAATACACATTTAAAGAGTGACCCTACAGACATTACCTCGTGAATAAAATTTAAAGAATAAACCAGACATATTTTCTTATTTTCGTTAATAAATTACCGAAATATCCTCTACAACAGACAGACATTTCTAATGGCACAATGACACATAACAGGACACAAGAGACAGAATCAATATTTTTATATTCAAAAATAATAAGTATTATTTTTTTCCTCTGTCACTGTCACAATGTCCTAGGTCACTCTTTTATTGTATTCACAATTACAAAGTGTTAATTTACCGATCCATTGTAGTCTACCAAACGTGTCAGTATAACATTTTATGTACCAAACCAAACTGCTACTATTTTTGTCCCCTCGCTGACGAGACTTAACTTTTTTGTTGTTATTCTACAACAACAAAAAGTTAATCCATGTATTTTTTGTCATAATATTCATGATTGATATTTTCAGAGCTATTCTCCTCGACGGCTGTACCGTAGGCGGTAAAGTCGGCGCACTCTTCGACCGCCGTATAGCCAAATACAGTCTCGAACTGCTAAAGACCCGGCTAGCACATGTTCCTATACACGATTACTATCCGTTAATGCATGAGAGAAGGAAGGAATTCGATGCTGTGGCGTTGCCAAGAATTATTAGGGAGAGAGATACGGAATACCAGTTTTATAGGTTGCTGTGGTTCCAAAGGCTGATGCATGTAAGTTTCTGAAGTTGTTTTATTGTTACGAGTAAGTATATTGTTAAGGCCGTTCCTCGATTCGGACCAGCCACGCCCATCCGCAAGAGACACGTTTATGGCTCCCGTGCACGAAAGAAAGAGATGCAACGATCTTAAGGATCAGACTTTTTGACTAAACTACGATAAATAAGCGAATCTATAAAGTTTTGTCTAATTTTGTTTTTGTGACTTTTTAGATAAACCAGAATACCATATTTTTAACTTAGTTATATTGCTTAATCTCTTATAGTTTACGTAAACTAAGAAAAATAAGGGGAAAAAGGACCCAACTTCGGATTTTTTTTCTATCGAGGCAACTTTCAGCAATCGTGTTTCGGCTTGTGCCATAAACTAGAGTATATAGTCTAATAATATATATTCAAGCAAAATAAAGTCAGTCCCTTTTCCCGTTTAGTCACTAGAGCGTTTGAAAAAACCTATAATTTTTCAAAGTAGCCCCTTAATGTAGTAAATGGTCGGTGGATCTGGAAATTGTAAAAGCGAATACTTATTGGAAAACGTAACTCGGGTTACAATTGTTTTTATAGGTACCTACAGGGTTGGGCAGAGTAACTGTCCTAGTTTAAAAGTTGTATAAAAGTTTAAAAACAATATAATATGAGATGTTATGTTATTAATTATATTAAACACACTCTATATATTCCACATTAATTGATATGTTTTATTCTCTCTTCCTTAGCTTGTATAATTTTAAGCATCTTGCCATAAAAGGAATTTCACGCGGCACGCAAGTCCTCTTCTGCTTAGTCGTCCCATATTTGACTACCCGACCCTAGAATAAACCCAATAACTAGCCTTATGTCATCTTAATAAAGCTCTGCATATATCCTCATACCGAAATATCGATAGTTAATTAGTTTTCTAAGGATACGTATAGCGTACTTTGTAATGTAAAGAGTCAGCCTCAAATTCCGACTAATGTGGTACATTTCACCATGAAGTTATACCCTGACTGCCTGGCTTTTTGGAATCATCTTATGGCTAATATATCCTCCAGGATATCTCTTAATAAGACACTATACACTCCATTAGTCTGTCGCTTGTCGATCTCCTGTAATTAAAACGTATTTTCTTTGCATAATGGCTGCCGTGCCGCGTGAAATTCCTTTTATGGCAAGATGCTTAAAATTATACAAGCTAAGGAAGAGAGAATAAAACATATCAATTAATGTGGAATATATAGAGTGTGTTAAATATAATTAATAACATAACATCTCATATTATATTGTTTTTAAACTTGTATACAACTTTTAAACTAGGACAGTTACTCTGCCCAACCCTGTACAGTGATAAAAGATTTATTGATTGTATATATAAGATGAAAAAAAAGTGCACTGTAAGACTCTTCACGTTTTGCGGTTACTCTGAAAAGTTAACGTTTGATAATTAAGTTAGTGTGCCATCTAGTGAAGCTGTCTAACTCGCCTGTAAGTATTTTTGCTACAAGGTTTTGTGTATCTTGGGTAACGGCCAAGAAAGCACTAGAAATCACTCTTTATACGTATTTATAACAAGGCTTACATTCTTTAGTCTAATTATTTACCTTGAGACATAATATCAATTATATTTACAAGTATTCTCTATATTATTTGTTTTGTTTGTGGCATTGTGTATGTGACATTTCAAAAACACCTATGAAGACTTAAAATAAAATACTAGAACTTAAAATTACTTTGGCTTTTTAGGGGCGAGGAAACCATCCGCGCAAAATTCAAAGGTGTATGTGAACTATGTGAAGTCCCCAACCCGCATTGGGCTAGCGTGGGGACTATAGCCCGACCCCTCTCGCGCATGTGAGGAGGCCTGTGCCCAGCAGTGGGACGTATTTAGGCTAACAAACGTATTTTTTTTTAGGGCTACCCCTACACAACATCATACGTCAGGGCGGAAGCAGAAGTGGATATTCCCCCGTTAATCCGTGGACATGTATGGGCCGCCTTGTTAGGCGTAGTCGGCGACATCGACGATCGATACGAGAGGATCGACAAGGAGACGCCGACGCCTACTGACAGACAGGTAACGACATTATTACTTTGTACTACATGAATGAACGAAGTCTTATAGTTATTTATAGTACATAAGAATGATGTTATGAGTTTAGGGATCATAATATTCAATTCTTATTAACACATTCACCGCTATGCGCGTAGCGCTACGCCGTAGATTATAACATGGGTTTCCCGCTATATAGCGAAAATGCTTCTAAGAATCGTGACGACAACGTGTCTGAATGGGTTAAGCATTTAATTAGGTGTAACATACAAAACCCTGAAAAGAAAATATAGGTATATTGTAAGGAATTTCAGTTACTTATTGTCCCCTGGGTCACTTTCTTCTTTCGCTTCATTTTTGTAATGGCTTGATGTCTAGAAGAGGCGTTACAGTTTTTAAATAAGAAATTAAACAATTTCATTTTAAGTTAGAAGCCTATTATGTATTTCAAAAACCGCAAATAATAAACTCTTTATTTTTCATCGTCGAGATTTTGCAATTGGTTTCATACCATCTAATTTCTTCAATTTGTGGTGATCCCCGTTACGGCTCCTATCTAGTCCAACAAATATCACTTGCCATCCAGCGCGGCAATGCTGCTGCTAGCATTTTTGGGACGTTTGGACTGGGTGGGGTTCGAAGTGGGGTGTAGTATAAGTTCTTCTAGTATTATTAAATAGTTTGTTTAGTTAGTTTAAGTTGACATTTATTGATTTTTTATGTATTTCTCCACAGATAGACGTTGACATCCCCCGTTGCCACCAGTACTGTTGGTTGCTCTGCGGGGCCGCGGGCCACAGAGCACTGAAGCGATTGCTCAAGGCGTGGCTGCTGACTAACCCTCATTACGTGTACTGGCAGGGGCTGGATTCTCTGACTGCCCCTTTCCTTTACCTCAACTTTTGTAACGAAGGTACGCTTCATACCGTCAAGTACTACAACTTTTCCCGGCTTGAAAAACCCTCCAAACTTCTCCTGCACCCATCATGTCTCTGTTTAACCCAATGGTTGACTGTTAGAGAATGCATTCCACTCGAAATAGTAGATTGTACAACAAGGGCATAAAACTATCCATTTTTATCCGAACCAATATAGTTGAGGATAATAATGGTCAATTATGCCCGAGGTATTCTGTGCAAGTGCAAGTTCAACGTCACTCGACATCATTATTTATGTTCAATCGTTCTATAATTCTGGGAAATAATATTTTCACTTCAATTTAAACAATAAAATCGCTGTAAAGTAAAAGAACATCAAAAATAACCAATTCCCAGAAATTATTTTTTCAATGTTTTTTTTTTAATTTTCATGATACTTAGATACTTGTTTTCTGCCAAGTCATAAAACATTTCAGGGAATTTTGTAACAATAATCAACTCCAATTTATCTAATAATGGAATTCAAATAATAATAGCAAAAATAAAATAAAACAACACGTTTCAGTTAGTCTACGCAATTTTACTACTTAATTAAATTGTGCAATATATTTTGACTGTGCTTGGCTGTTGAGCCTCATTGTCTTAGATTTAGAAGAAAATTTTACTTTATGCACTAGAACACAAAGAGCGATTTTATGTTGTCTACGCACGACTTAAATTCGAACTTTACGAGCATGTGAAGTGAAAAGTGTATAATTTTCTTGTTACAGCGCGCGCCTTCGCGTGTCTGTCAGCTTTTGTACCGCGGTTTCTCCACAAGTTCTTCTTAAAGGTATTTTTACTTTAAATTATTTAATATAGATAAAATGAGTAAAGTTTGGTAAAACTATATGTAATAATATGGCAAATTATCAAGGCATAAATGGTTTTTATGTCATTGTACTTAATATTTTTTTAACGCAATGGCAATGTCCCCTGAGTGACTCATGAAAAGTATAGATAGCAATTTCAAAAATAAAAACTAAATTATTGCATGACGAAAAATATTAAGTAGTCACAATATAGTAGATTGTACAACAAGTGCATAAAACGCACCATTTTACGCGAGGCGTTTATCCATACGAGCGAGCTTGCGAGCGAGGATGGATATAAAGTACGAGCGTAAAATGGGTTTTATGGACGAGTTATACACTCTACTTTTTACTTCGATTGTGAGGAAATAAAAAGAATAGGAATTTCTTTCATAAGTGTTTATATTTATAGGCGGACTAAAACTCAATTTTATGCACAAGTGCATAAAAAATTGACTTCTTCTAAGGCTATTTTGACAATTCAATTTTTTATGCACTTGTGCATAAAATTGAGTTTTAGTCCGCCTATACCCAGCATAAAGTGAAACTTTACGAGCATGAGAAGTAAAAAATAATTTACCTTTGTAAGTTATTAAAACAAAGTCAAAGTCAAAGGCAATATTGTCTTTATTCAAGTAGGCATAGCAACTAGCACTTTCGAAACGCACCAATAATCGGTTTCTATTTGAATTTTTAGGATAACAGTGCTGTGATAAAGGAGTATCTAGCCAAGTTCTGGCAGATGGTCGCCTTCCACGAACCAGAGCTGGTCACGCATCTCTTCGAGATCGGCTTCGAACCCAACCTGTTCGCCATACCGTGGTTCCTTACTATGTTCTCACGTGAGTTAAAGGACAACCAAATCTGAGAGAGAGAGAGATAGAGAGAAAGATGAGATTGTGTCGTTTTCAAAAAAACCGGCCAAGAGCATGTCGGGCCATGCTCAGTGTAGGGTTCCGTAAACTGAGACCATTAATTCAAAAGGTCGTTTCTTACGGGAAATTTGGCGGCGCTTACGTCATTTTTACTTACGTCGTTTCACTATGGCGTCGTTTCTATAACGGCTCAACCGATTTATTTCAATATAGTTTTCATTGAAGGTGCTCATTAGGCCTCAGTTTCATGAATTTTTTCAAAATTTTAGGAGTCACGATTCAAAAGTTAAATGGGGGGGGGACGCCCTGTTTTAAACTTTCGGAGCTATTATTTCCAAGAGTATTAGTTTTATCCAAAAACTGTTTTAGAAGACCCTAATTCTTTTTAAAAGACCTATCCAACGATACCCCCACACTACACAACTTGGTTGGAACGAAAAACTAATTCGCCCCCCACTTCACGTGTACGGGAGGAACCCTAACAAAATATATTTTTCGCGTTTTTATTCTACCGTTTTGTCGGCTTGGTTAATGCACATACTCAAACCAAATTTCAGCTTTCTAGTGCTAATGGTCACTGAGCTAGACCGCGGACGGACGGACATGGCGAAACTATAAGGGTTCCGTTTTTGCCATTTTGGCTACGGAACCCTAAAAAGGTACATCATTGTCGCCAATAAGGCGTTACTGCCATAAAAATTCTTTTAAAAATAAACTCTATTAACAATAATGATGTGCTTTTTACTAGAAAACGCTACATGTGTGTATACACAAAACTTTTTATTTCAAATGGTCACTGAGTGGCATGCCTTTGCACAATGTGATGCGACGGCTAATGGTACACATTAGTTATTTGGGCGAATCAACTTCTTAATGTTGTTTACTCTTGCCCCCGTTGTCCGAGGGACATCCTCATACTATTTCATAGAAAATCTTTGGTTGTCCAAGGGACGTAACCATAGCAACCAGGCGCTATAAAAAGTTGATTGACTCATTTAAAACTTGATAGATGTTAAATAGTATGAAAATGTGTGTCTAGGAAAGTGTCAGTTTACCTCCGTCGGCCGCGATCGTAGCTTTTAGTGGTCCACCACCCAACAGGGAATATTACGCAAAACTCTGTGTAGGGGGCGGCACTAGCGCAAACAGAGGGCCTACCGCGAAACACGAAAATAAAAAATTCGCTACCTGGTTCTCTGTCACTCTTACATATTCGAGCGATAGAGAGGCGGATGTTAACATTTCGATTCTTTCGTTTCACGATAAACTCTGTAAACAAACCGCCTTGGTGCACAAAGGACATAATTTGATCGTTATAAGTTATCTATGAAAACGTGTAAAAAACTGTTTAAGGCCTAGTATGTAAGTTAAGAACTATGGTTTACCGAGGTGCTAGTGCTGCACTCTGGTGGCAGAACATTGCAGTAATATCTCCTCATCATCATCATCTCAGCCATAAGACGTCCACTGCTGAACATAGGCCACCCCTTTAAGGGGGGGGAGGTTGCCACCGTTACGTTCCACGCTTGGCAGGCGGGTTGGCGCGCGCAGTTTTTTTTGTTTATCGTTTGTAGGCTTTCGGAAGATGCTGCTGCCCATCTCCCGGTATATTCCCTTAGCAGACTCCTACTACAACCACGGGACGATATGGCGGGGGACAATTCTAAGGCCGGGCACCCGACGGCACTATCCTCTATTGTCTTTTAATTAATAAGTCAACTTGTTTTTGCACATCCAACGGAAGTCTCTTTCTAACCCTATGTATTAGAAAGAGACTACCGCTTGTAAATTGACAATTGTAGCTTTATCTGATGTAATGATTATTTGTATCTGGCGAAATCAAAACTTGTATATTCTTTACGAACTTTACAGGATATAATAGGTTTTTGTCGTTCAACCATCAAAACTCATTTTATCTTGACACCCAAGAATCCCAACATAACGAAGATCGAGGTTTTTTAATTGCGTCATGCACGCATAGATAATATAGTTACAAATTATTTTCCTATATAAATCATAATTTTAAATAGTGACCCAGCAGACAAAATAATGTATTTCAATAAAAAAACGAAATATCCACAGCGATATGTTCGTGTGTGTGTGATCCTCTTCAAACGGTGTTTTTTTGCAGACGTGTTTCCTCTCCATAAAATCCTGCACCTATGGGATGCCTTCCTCGTCGAAGGTCCCGCGCTGCCCATCTTCATGGGCGTGGGGATCCTCAGGCAGCTGAGAGATACGCTTCTGGAGTCTGGGTTCAACGAGTGTATATTGCTTTTTTCGGATCTACCCGAAATTGATATAGGAGAGTGCGTTAAGGTAATTAGATTGTTTATTCTTATTATGTTTGGTAAAAATACCCAAAAATGTAAAAGCAAATAATAGTAAATAATAGTAATAAAATGTATAAAGAAGATGTATGGAAAAAGTTTCTTCAGTTTGTGGCTGTTTGGTACATACATTACCGTATGTTGACCCCATGGAAACTAATGAACAGGAATGGAATCGATTGGCCTAAAAAATTGCATGTGAAAAATAAAAGTTTTCATTTTCATCAAATGGCATCAAAACAAAGTTCGCCAAAAATGACCTTTTTCTCGCACCCTGTATGTTTTTTCCAAAATCTGTAAATGCGATCCTACATTCATTTGAAATAGAGGGAAGGTCTTCTCAAACCATTTTCACGTAGTAGGACGGGATCTGGTAGCTGCCCTCACTGACCCAAAAAGAAAATCCATCTGCGCCTGTAGTAGAGCGCTGGTAGCCTTGCGGTAAGACGTCCGACTTTCAATCCGGAGGTCTCGGGTTCAAACCCCGGCTCGTACCACTGAGTTTTTCGGAACTTATGTACGGAATATCATTTGATATTTACCAGTCGCTTTTCGGTGAAGGAAAACATCGTAAGGAAACCGGATCTAATCCCAAAGAGGCCTAGTTTTCCCTCTGGGTTGGAAGGTCTGATGGCAGTCGCTTTCGTAAAAACTGGTGTCTACGCCAATTCATGGGATTAGGTTGTCAAGCGGACCCCAAACCGGGATAAACGCTAGGATGATGATGATATGCGCCTTAGGGTGACGCCTAGCGACATCTGCCGAAGAAGTCTTACACTTCTTAACTAGTTACAGTTAAATTAATTTGCTATCTAGTGATTATCCTTGATATTAAAATTAACTATTTTTTAGGAGTCAATTGAAATGTGTCGCAGCTCGCCACGGAGCGTGACGTATAGGCGATTTACAAACGACGCCGAAGTTAAAGACCCAATGGTAAGCCTGTCGACTTTAAAGTTTAAGAGGATGATAAGAGCTAAATTCCCCCCCTATCTGTTTCAGCGCGAGTGAAAGAGAAACACTGCGTTACGATTAGCATGGGAGCTCATTGCAAATTTTGCAAAATGATGAATAAAAAAAACTATGCATTTTTAGTATTAGTGTGGTGGAATTTTGTCCTTAATTACAGACATATAAGCCAAGCCAAGAAATTAAAGACGTGCAATTGTTTAAAGCTAATTTTAAGATGTAACTTTGGAATTATTTTCTATCGAGCCGATTTTGTCCAATCGTGTATTGGAATTAACGAAGTTCTTTTAAATATAATGAATATTAACATATATTTTTTTTACTTTCCAAAACAAGTAGTTATAGCTATATGACTGTTTAAGTAAAGTCAATTTGAAGGTCATCGGGTGTTGTCAGCCTCTTAAATGGACTACTTAGAGATCTTACAGTTTGTTTTATTGGAAACATATAAGACTCCTAGTAATTAATATCAGGTATACACTATACAGGAATATAAAGTATATTAAGGACGGATATTCAAAACTTATCTAAGAAATAAATCTTTTTTAATATCCTAATCTTTAGCAGAACAGCAGCTGCTACCATACTACTACGTTATTATCCGGTATTCGGCCGAATAGTAAAAAGTTGGCCGGATAGGCCGGATACCGAATAGTGGCCGGATATCCGTTGCATCTCTAATTATTATGGCCTGGCTTGATACAAGCAGAAACTGTAGAGATATAGACGACCACAGCCTAAGAACTTTTTGAAGCTCATGTAAATTGCGCCATCTATGTCAAAGCCCCCTAAAGAAAAATTTCTCTTACATATTCGGTATCATTAGGTGGCTTTGACATAGATGGCGCAATCGACATGAGCTTCAAAAAGTTCTTAGGCTGTGGTCGTCTATATCTCTATAGTCTCTGATACAAGCCAATGTATTTCATGTCAAAAACTATAGAATAACTGCGACTGCAAGTGAATGTTTTTTTTGCAGGAGGCAGTAGAAATACCCATGGACGTGTTGTGTGCAGAGTGTTGTCCGCGTATCAGTCTGTCTGACTTTTTCTCACTGATATGCCAAGACAAATGCCTTGTTATCGATATAAGGTCAAATTTACTGTGAGTTTTGTAATTGATTATATTTATTTAAAGATTTTTAACATACAATATATGTTCTCTTTATGTACAGTCGCCATCAAAGATATCGGAGCGGCCACGGTACTCAAAAATATCTGAACATGCACTTTATCGCCTTGACGATAGAGGCGTTTTTCAGATATTTGTGACCACCTTGGCCGCTCCGATATATCTGATGGCGACTGTACCTATGTAAGTAACTAAAACCAACATTTCTTTATCTGAACCATTTTTTGTTTCGATAAAGGTCTGTTTTTTTATTTGGCCAAATGCAGTGTCAAATTCAGCAAAATCTTCATTATATTGGCTACTATACACTACTACTCGATTTCTTTTCACTTGCAGAAATAAATGTCCAAATCGGTTCATCTACTGGTACTAGTTTATCACACTTGGATATTATTTAATTCAAATGGTACAACACAGTTTCAGTCACATTTTTCAACCGTGACCCAAGAGACAACGCAACACTGTAGCAAAATTCAATTATTTCAGCTACGAAAAAAGCTGCATAGAGGGCAGTATCAACATCCCATACAGCGGGGTGCATCTAGGCCAGCACGAGTTGCAAGCGCTCGGGCCGCTCAATCACAAGGCCCTCACTGAAGCCAGCAAGTTGAAGAAGACGGTCGTGGTGGCGGCGGCCGAGGACGAAACCGCTCAGTTGGTTAGTGGCTGATGTGATTCATCCAGGGATCGTTACCGGTATCGGAATACCGGTTAATATTGCTCGATAACCGTTATACATTTCGTTCGCTTAACCTCTAGCGGCCTACCATATAAGATTTGGAAGTGACATTTGAATCAAAAGCGTTAGAAAATACAATTGAATTTCTAATGTTTCGAAATCGAACGAAACAAAACAAAAGCAACTCTGTACCAATTAAAATATAATCGAATTTTCATTGAAGATATTTTGTACTAAAATTAGCACTTTGAACCACAGGAGGTTAAATACCGGTATTTTAAGAGTAACGTTTTAACAGACAACGAAATCATTTCGATTATCGGCATTCAAGAAGAACGAAATTTGAAATGTTTGCATACTGTACTAACCGGTATTACTTAGCTTCGCCATTTTAACCGGTTATTTTCGTTCAATAGTATCGAAATTTGCTAATAAACTCTACTTTCAAATTACCGGTAAACGAAACCACAACCGATATTCATTTCGGTTTAGGGCCACGTGGTCGAAACCGGTATTAGAAAAATAACGGTATCCGATCCCTGGATTCATCTCTATATTTCTAGCCTTTTCAGGTGTGCAATATGTGTTACATACGTAAAAATTGTGGACGAGTTTAGTGCAAGGGACCACTTAGTCGATTTACAAGGACACCTCTTTCTTTCACTAATAGATAGTGCATATTGCGTACGTTTAGAAACTAGTAACGCCATATCGAAAAAATAAACGGTCCCTTTGCCCGTACACTGCACAAAGGATGAACGTTAATGATTAAAATATGTACGTATGTTTGTCCACAGTTCAGCTCGTACCTGGTGAAGTGTCACGTGCCCCGCGTATGTGTGCTACACGGCGGCACACACGCGTTACACACACACGTACCATCATTATTCACCGTGCCGCGAAAATAGACCTTATTCATGTGTAACACAGTTGAACTTTTGCATGAGAGCACTAAAGTCCGTGAGCTCTAAAAAGAACCTTCGGGTTTTAGAAAGAGTTGGGTATCAATCAACAGTGACACATGAGAAAGCAGAACAGCCATATTACCTTCGTGTCGTCGTCGATTCCCGAAGGTTCTTCTTAAGGCACTGGTCCCACCGCGAGCTAGTAAGCTATGAGCTATCGGCTATAAACACGAACAAAAGATAAGCACTCCCGTGTAAATAAAAGAGACACGGCGATATTTTATAGCTCACCGCTGGGCGAGTAACTATAAATATCGCCGTGTCTCTTTTATTTACACGGGAGTGCTTATCTTTTGTTCGTGTTTATAGCTGATAGCTCATAGCTTACTAGCTCGCGGTGGGACCAGTGCCTAAAGCTCACGGACTGTACAGTGGACGTCAAATATATCGGAGCGGCCAAGGTTGTCACAAATATCTGAACATGCACTCTATCGCCTTGACAGTAGAGGCGTTGTTCAGATATTTTTGACCACCTTGGCCGCTCCGATATATCTGATGGCGACTGTACATGCAGTACTATCGCTTTTTACGTGAAAATGGAATTTATGTGAATGTATTACATTACAGTAAATATCCCTCTGTATTAAAGACTGTCCGGAAAGAGAAGTATCGTAGAATGTATGAGCTACCATATAAACCACGACACTTTTCTTTCCGGACAGACTATGCTAAATTTAATTTTGGATGATAATTTTGTATTGGATTAATATTTGTTTAGTTAGTAAATAATTTTATACAATGTTATTTATACGTATATAATCGTAGTGATTGAGATTATTAAGTTTTTTTATTAGATCCAAATGAAATGCAGATTATTCAGTAATTATAAGAGTAGTCTGTAATTTTTAATGGTAAAAGAAGTATTGTTTAATAAACTTATTAAATCGGCATATTTTTTTGCATAGTACCTACCTACTTCTCTATGTTCTCAATTTCCAACACTTATCTATCTTTTTTTTCACTTTTCAAAGGCTATTGTATCTAACAATTATGCAGTAAAAATGTGACGTTTTCATGTCAAAAGTATGTAACTTTAACATGCTTTAAGCGAATCGAGTTTTTTCAAACAACTGGCTACTGGGACGTCTCGGCACTTCGGTGGCTTTTTGATTTGGAGAGTTTGTTCGACGATAACTTTAGTAACGTTTTTCTGATCTTCATGAAATTTGATGGGGTTGTAGCAGAGATACATAATAATTTGTGAGTTCGTATATGAGCAGGATCGATCGAGGGATCATGGAGCTGGAAACCGCGAAAAAATCATCATGTGGATATGGGTCTTGTTATATTGGTCTTCTCGTTTGCAAGGAAATTGCGAGTTCTCAGTTCGAGACGGACCACTAGTTAAATTTTAATTCTTATAAATGAATTTGGGTCTTATAAATGAATTTGAAGAGCGCTGGTAGCCTTGCGGTCTCGGGTTCAAACCCCGGCTCGTACCACTGAGTTTTTCGGAACTTATGTACGGAATATCATTTGATATTTACCAGTCGCTTTTCGATGAAGGAAAACATCGTAAGGAAACCGGACCTAATCCCAAAAAGGCCTAGTTTCCCCTCTGAGTTGTAAGGTCAGATGGCAGTCGCTTTCGTAAAAACTAGTGTCTACGCCAATTTATGGGATTAGGTTGTCAAGCGGACCCCAAGCCGGGATAAACGCTAGGAGGAAGAAGAAGCTCTTATAAATGAATTTAAAATGGTTACAAACCTGGTTCCGTTTACCTAGGACGTGACAGTCGGAAAAATCTTTACCAACAGCAATCAACGGTACTCTGCTATCTTGGCAATTGTTTTTTAGGGGCTTCCCACGCCACAAAAACTTACATCAAAATAAAGGGCCCGTATAAGCAACCTGTTGATTTGTGTGGGTAGTCCCCCCAGCGGCACCCGCCTCACGTTTTAACCCCAAACCCCAACTCATGAATGAGACGGCGACGCGGAGTGGGGGGGCTGGTTGGTATGCTACTACTCATTCGCCGGCCCGAGCTCGGAGCGGATGCACGTTCGTCGCGCGCTCCACTAACCTATCGCGTGCAGTGAAACTTCATAAAAGTTATTTTATTGCAAAAACAAATGGCCATCAATAGTGAAACCTGAAACTTGTGCTTGTGTGTGTTGTGTACATTAACCTGTGTTTAAATAAACTTGGTTCTAACCTAGCGTGGCTAGGAAAGTGAAAATTGCTGGATTTCTTTGGCCGGCGGGTTGCGCCCAGGCCAGTATGGAGAGCTACTTTGATATCTCAAACGACCTCAAAGACGTCTGGGATGCAGAGATTGACCCGGTAAGTTTTACTGTCTTACTCTTAGAAATCGGGCAGCGAAGTGTATCCGGGAAAGTAGTTGATAGCGGTCAGAAATGCATCGACCTTGTTTCTGTAATCAACTAATCAGCCTGTAGAAAATAAATACGAGTGCAATGTTGTGATTCAACAGCAAATATGATAACAGTCGGTTGGAATTCAAAGGAAAACAGCGAGTAGGAATTTGCGCAGTGAGTCATTTTCACTCCGGTTTTGGGGCATTTTCTTTAAAAGTTGTACATAATTAGGGCTGTCATTTCATAGTCTCCAGAAGCCGGCAATTGGGTTTCCCTGTAAGGATTACATTTTAAGTATTTTAATGATTATTTTCTATTGAAATATACGTGCTAAATAGAAAAATACGTACGATTTTCAAATTACCGGTTCTTAATTTTGTTTTGTCTATTGGTTTTTTCGTATAACAATCAAAATAAAAACTTTCCAATATTTAATTAACAAGCATTGAACTGGCTTCTGCCATTTAGCAAATTACATTTCACTAAAGGAATTTTCACGAAATACGAGTAGGTACCTACAATACAATTCTCACTTCTGTATTTTTTCAATAGCGAGCGTTCGTTCATTTTCACTTCTGTTTTAGTAGGTTGATTATTGTTATCAATACTGATAATATTTTAGTGAGGTAGGCAGCTTATTATAATAAAACTGTAAGCTGATAATATTGATAAATGCCGCTATAATATACCTAACTATAGTTACCGAACGGATCTTTCGGTGGGTGGACGAAATTATCAAAATGAAACGCTACCTTCAGTGTAGTTCTCGGTCTTATGGGCCCCAGCCCCACCCACTATCAGTTGGCCTGACGATATTGGCCTGTCAGTTGTTCGGAGCTGTCAAATTTTTGTTCTAACTGGCAGGCCGATACCTGTCATCAGGCGGACCGGACGGCCTATAACCGCGAAGCACTTCGTTCATCGAATCGAATATTTCCATCACTCTCTTTCGTATATGCAAGAGCGATAGAGACGAGACCATCGTTTTGTCGATTTTCGAACTTCGCGGTAGGCCCTCAGGATAGTCGGCGGGCCGGCGGGCCCCCTTAAAGTCCATTAATTATATATTTTGTATATAATTATAATTACCGACGTCCCCAAGTTCTTTTATAAAAAATAACTACCGCAAAATAACGAGTAACGACAAATTTATTTATATATATTTACCAAGATATAAATATACCTAAAAATACAGAATAATTTTAATATGTAGATGTCAATCTCCTATACGTTAGTTACATTACATACCTACATATTAGGCAGGTAAAGTTAACCCTTTAGGTCGGTAACATTTATTTAGGGTGGGTTGCACCACGCACAATTAACAGACTCATCAACGTTAAATATGGCGACGGAGCTGGGAGCTGTCATCCCATAGAAAACTGTCAAACAACATTTTTCATACAAGATTTTTTTTACCATAAGTATTTAACGTTGATGAATCTGTTAATTGTGCGTGGTGCAACCCACCCTTAATCTGTTATTTATTTAATTGGTCATAGTTATGTATTGCGTTGATTTGATTGGTAATATGCAAATAATGGGTGTAAAATTAGGTTTTTCCTTAAACGAAATCTTCATCGTTAGGAAACCTTCAGAATCTACGATTTTCCGTATGTTTATCGTATTTAGATAAACAAACACATGTGGGATTTGCTCATATCTTATCACGCACGCTGTTTATGACCGAAGAAAAATTTCTAATATTAAATGATATTTACTTAAGAGTCGCCAGGACGCTCGCGTGAACTCGCGTCCCCATACAAACATAGTTCAGCTCTCATTTTAAAACGACATGCTTTAGAACCACGAAATTTGGCATGGGCATTCTAGTAGTACAGATCTATGTCGGTAATTCGTTTTCGTTGCTAAAAATTGTAATACAAAGAAAATATAGCAAAAATAAGTTTTGTATGTAAATCTGTATCTGGCTGTATTTTCTTTGTATTACAATTTTTAGCAACGAAAACGAATTACCGACAGAGATCGGTACTGCTAGAATGCCCATGCCAAATTTCGTGGTTCTAAAGCATGTCGTTTTAAAATGAGATCTAAACTACGTTTGTATGGGAACGCGAGTGTCCTGGCGACTCTTAAATTATCATTTATAATAATGTCATCATTGGAATTTAACAGGTATAACTAGGTTTAATATAAAAGAAGGTAGCTAAGGCGATTATCACGCAGGCGCCGCAACCGCATAGGACGAAGGTGTGCATGCGTGACAGCGCTATACAGGGTGGAAAGATAAGTCGGGCCCTGGAGGGAAACTACCTTAAAACGTTGAGATAGCTCAATACACTGAAAGGAAACATTCCTTTATTTTTCCTAAAAAGTAAAACTGCATTCACAGATTTTTTTCTAATTTTCCCCTTTTTCGATACTAAAATTGTATGATTTTTCTTTTTTCATTATTTATGGCTTCTCTTGTGCCGTAAATTTGGTTGGTATTAAGAAGTTTGTATTCTTGTTGGAAATAGGATCGTTTGTCATGAATTGTCATAAAAATTGTTTTTGACAAAAATTACAAAATGAGTAGTTTTTTTGTGAATTGTACATTTTCTCGAAAATTTGTAAATGCAGATATGTCTCTTTTTAAAAATAAAAGAATGTTTCCTTTCAGTTAATTGAGCTATCTCAACGTTTTAAGGTAGTTTCCCTCCAGGGCCCGACTTATCTTTCCACCCTGTATAAGGTACACATGCACAGCGCATGCGAAACCGTAGCAGTATGAAAGCCGCCTATGATATGATCTACATTCGCTCTTTTTTTCTTCTGACTTAGGCTTTATGCTTTTGAAGCTGTAAAGTGGGTTGACTGTTTGGTTGGACGGACGGTAGCCGGAAGAAAACCCAGGACTCTTCCGCAACACTTGATTACTAAGTGAAATGCTCCCACTAACTTTGCGCTTCCAGAGACATGTTGAAGCGAGTTCAACCTGATATAACTCAGATATAAGTCAAATAAGTGGGATACGATTGAGTTGAAGCGAGTTTTACCTGATATAAGTCAACTAGGTGGGATATAACCGAGTTGAAGCGAGCTTTACCTGCTATAAGTCAAGTAGGTGGGATACGACTGAGTTGAAGCGAGTTTTACCTGATATAAGTCAATTAGGTGGGGTGGGATATAACTGAGTTGAAGCGAGTTTTACCTGATATAAGTCACGTAGGTGGGATACGACAAAGTTGAAGCGAGTTTTACCTGCTATAAGTCAAGTAGGTGGGATATTTACGATCTATGACAGAGTTGAAGAGGGTTCAACCTGATATAAATCAAGTAGGTGGAATATGTATGACTGAGTTAAAACGGAGTTTTACCTGATATAGGTCAAGTAGGTGGGATACGACTGAGTTAAAGCGAGTTTTACCTGATATAAGTCAAGTAGGTGGGATACGACAAAGTTGAAGCGAGTTTTACCTGATATAAGTCAAGTAGGTGGGATATGACTGAGTTGAAGAGAGTTCAACCTGATATAAGTCAAGTAGGTGGGATACGACTGAGTTGAAGCGAGTTTTACCTGATATAAAGTCAAATAGGTGGGATATAACTGAGTTGAAGCGAGTTTTAACTTTTACCTGACCTGGGTGAGTCAGTAGGAAAGGACTATTGATATTTTGCTGCTGCTGTCTACTCCTAGCCTAGCTGAGAATAAGAAACTCAGCTAGACCTGACTACTATCGGAGTGATCTAACCGGGACGCGGCGGTACACTCACAGCGGCAGCACTCTTATTGGTATGTAGGTTCTTATATTAAATATAATTTTATTTTATACCACGACGGTGGCAAACAAGCATACAGCCCACCTATCTGCCTAAGTAGCTACTTTGACCTATGGTCACCAGTCACCTGCAACTCAGAGGTGTCACATGTGCGCCTTGCCGTTTAATTGTTGATATCATATTGAACACTCCGCCCGTTTATCCACTATGCAGACTGTATGTCTTGAATATTGAGCATAGGATTAGGTATTCCATTCTGTATGTTTAAACTTGCTCCGATGCGTGCAGTCATGAATTTAGTTAATAGTTTGAACTTTGGATACTCCTTGAAGGGTTATTTGAAGGATTCCTTGCAGCACTCATACGGTTAAATAGATTTTTACGTCATGTAAAGCATTTTTTTTCGATGGGTTTTTAAACCTCTGCTAAGTTAATGACTATCATAACGCAACATCGATTCGGCACAGCTAGAGTCAATATAGGACCCCATTAAGAGTCGCCAGAACGCTCGCGTGAACTCGCGTCCCCATACAAACGTAGTTCAGCTGTCATTTTAAAACGACGTGCTTTAGAATCACGAAATTTGGCATGGGCATTCTAGCAGTACAGATCTATGTCGGTAATTCGTTTTCGTTGCTAAAAATTGTAATACAAAGAAAATATAGCAAAAATAAGTTTTGTATGTAAATCTGTATCTGGCTGTATTTTCTTTGTATTACAATTTTTTGCAACGAAAACGAATTACCGACATAGATCTATACTACTAGAATGCCCATGCCAAATTTCGTGGTTCTAAAGCATGTCGTTTTAAAATGAGAGCTAAACTACGTTTGTATGGGAACGCGAGCGTCCTGGCGACTCTTAACCATTCGTTCTTAATAAATTCAACTTATACGTATTTTATTTCTTAAAATTAAATGTTGTGTTCATATCCATTGCAAAAAAAGATCAGTTAAATGAGATTAACAGTGAGTCTGTAACCTTACGTAAAAGAAAACCACTCAAAACGATAACAATACGCAACAGTTTTTCCTATATTCAAAAAAACCTACCCACAACATACCTAAGCAACTTTGAAAACTATGTAGAACCTGTAGAACTGTTGTGGATGCTACTAGAACTGTCAATAAAATGTGAGATGCTAACATTTGTTATGCTAGGTTCACATGCATCTTCTTATAAGTGTTTATCGTGGTATAACATGTTAGAGCAGTGTGTAAAAAGCCTACCTGCCTCGATTAAGCAAAAAATGTTTACCGGTGCTCAACTGCTCACGCGCATGTATTGCGTAGATCTCCCCTTTTAGTTTTTTGCGTGGTAGCTATAGTTCATTGGTCAGAGTTTTTTTAGCACAGTTACTGTTAGGAATGTATAGGGTCTGTAATGTCTATGACCTGTTTTTTTTTTTTTTTGGTTGACCTGTTGGTTAGTAAAGTGATTAAAAGTGTCATTGAATCATTATTATGATAAACGTATGTATGAGGTTCTTCAAAAAAGGAGTGTATAGGTTCTTAAAGGGTAGGCAACGCGCATGTGAATCCTCTGGGGTTACAGGCGTCCATAGGCTACGGTAACTGCTTACCATCAGGCGGGCCGTATGCTTGTTTGCCGCCGCCGTGGTATTAACAAAAACTATAAGGGTTCCGTTTTTGCCATTTTGGCTACGGAACCCTAAAAACGTAGCTTTATAATGAAAATTATCATACCAACTAAACTATATGTCTGTTTATGATTCCGAAGATCTGCTTCTACCACTTTGATAGCGTGATTAATAATGATATTCGCTTATAGGTAATTCATGTTTTCTAGCTATTCATTAATTCTTGGACGGGCAGACGGACAAATAGACAAGTTGGTAAGTCTATTTTACTAGTAAAACTGTAAAGTAAATATACTATTACATTACTAAAACAATGATGCAATGACACAGAGGACATAATGATGTCAAAAACTGCTACCTACAAAAAATGTGTGCGATAAAACAACACAATACGGAATAAATGGAATAATATCAATTGTTACCTACTATTATTGAATTATAGATACCGAATCACTGCAGGATCAGAATAACGTAAAATATAGTACAACTAGGTACCTAAGATACCCTTAATATCTTTCTGCAGTGGAGCGTTTCTTTAAAACAATGACAATGTTTAAAATTGTGTTATTTTTCTTTAATGGTACTATTTAAAATCACGAGTTCTTTCGATAAAAAATTGTCCCTGTTTTCCTTTGTGTTATCATTTTCCATATACTTTATATGGCGGTATGGAAAGTACCTTAAAATTGGGATATTTTTTCAAAAATTTTCGGCTAATAACACAATATCCAAAAGTGCCACTTTTTTTGAGAAACGCCCAGTTAAGAAAGTCTTTAATTACGTTTATTTTAATTCACCGTTTAAATTACTTAAAACTAAGTAGGTACCCAGAAAATCTTAAGAGTCGCCAGGACGCCCGCGTGAACTCGCGTCCCCATACAAACGTAGTTCAGCTCTCATTTTAAAACGACATGCTTTAGAACCACGAAATTTGGCATGGGCATTCTAGCAGTACAGATCTATGTCGATAATTCGTTTTCGTTGCTAAAAATTGTAATACAAAGAAAATATTACAAAAATAAGTTTTATATGTAAATCTGTATCTGGCTGTATTTTCTTTGTATTACAATTTTTAGCAACGAAAACTAATTACCGACATAGATCTGTACTACTAGAATGCCCATGCCAAACTTCGTGGTTCTAAAACATGTCGTTTTAAAATGAGAGCTAAACTACGTTTGTATGGAAACGCGAGCGTCCTGGCGACTCTTAACATTGACCATCTAATGACCATCTATTTTGTAGCCCCCTATTTGGGAGGTCATTGAGACCTCTGGAGCCACCTGTAACTGGTTTCGCTGCTATGCCGTGACGTCACTCAACCAAGTTATGAAGTCTGACGAGCGCGTCAGAGATATGTAAACGTGTTTCGCCTTTATTTCGAGGGGATAAGGTGGAAACGTGTGGAAATGTTTTGCGGTTGTATTTTAGTACTGTACTACAAGTTTCGGTTGGGTTGGTTGGGCGTTCTTGAGCGTGTTACGAATGCTAGCAGACTTAGGTACGTGTTTTTTTTCCAAAATAGGTAATTTAATACATAGTAACACGATAACATCTGTTTCTTATAATTTGCACTATTTATCTAACGCATTATTTTGCGAATATTGGAAACCGTAATTTCGTTATCTGGTCGGCTACTCTGGCTCTCTCTTGAATATCCACGAGACGGGGGGGAACGGTGAAATGGTATTTGGAAAAAACATCAATAGGAATTTTAAACCGTGCTTTATTTCAACAACTTACATATTAACTTCATGCGAAAATAATTGCGATAATTTTTGAGATCAATTTGAGCGCTCGAAAATCAAAAACTGGCCCACAGATAGTACATTCGAATGACTGCTCGCTGTATATACAGGGTGTTTTTTCAATAACCATATTGTGCGAGGTGATTTGGTAGGCCATACTAAACAACTTTTACTATGGCGTCAACTCCGAAATCCCAAAAATTGGCTGTTTCATATGGCTCCTCTACATGATGGGCCATCATAGGGACGCAGCTATACAACGGAACGAGATCGCGATATCGTTAGCTCCCTAACGCATAGCTGTGTCCCTATGATGGCCCATCATGTAGAGGAGCCCATAGATTTCGGCCGATTCGTTGACGTTTTGACGGGAGTCCAAAAATCTTTTTGGGATTTCGTGATTGCTCCCATAGAAAAAGTTGTTATGAATTACTTAATCACCTCCCATCACGATATGGCTAGATATTGAAACAAAAAAAAACAACCCTTTTTGGGTTTTGGTCCGCAAGAATGGTCGTATGTCTCGCCAAGCGTTATCAAGAACGCCCCTCATGGTCCCGTCGTACGGTACAGCAGAGCGTCGACCTAGTGCGTTGAACCGCCGGGGCCCGCGCGTTTTACTCACGGGTATGGTCAAGCAATGCTGATGAGATTTGGGACGTTAAATGCCACTCGCTATCTGAGTTGATATATTGACGGGTTTCGGCGCGGCTTAACCGGTTTTTAGGGTTCCATAGACAACTAGGAACTTATAGTTGCGCCGTGTCCGCTTGTCTGACCGTGGTTTAGCTAAGTGAGGACTATTCATTGTCTTGAGTAAACGGTGAAACATCCCTAAGACATTCTTTGTCCCAAAATTTATAGTGAAACTGAAAATTACTATAAGTCTACTACTGTTTTATTCAGTCAAGCTGTCTACCGCCAAACATGGCGCACAAAATATGTTCTAGACGTCACATCTAGTAGAATACATAATAATATTAAGTAGTTCTAGAAAGTAAACAAGAAATAAATTTTGCGCGTGGTTCCAAATATCACTGAAATCTTAACTGCTTCTAACAAATGTGACATTCCACGAGAAAAGGTACCTTATGGCGGTTGGGGCTTACGCTATTTCTAACGACGCTGCAATACTAATGCGATGCTTCGCAACGTAAGCGCCAACCGCCATAAGGTACTTTCACCCGTGGGACGTCACAAATGCTTAGGTATTAGGTTAATATTAAGATGTATTTGAGTAATTCCAAAAATAATTTAAAAATCACTCATAATCCAACAGAAAGAGTTGATTTCCGGGAATTATACACCGTTTTTTTTATAAACACCTAATAATTTTCATTATGATCATCCTAGCGTTTATCCCGGCTTGGGGTCCGCTTGACAACCTAATCCCATGAATTGGCGTAGACACTAGTTTTCACGAAAGCGACTGCCATCTGACCTTCCAACCCAGAGGGGAAACTAGGCCTTTTTGGGATTAGATCCGGTTTCCTTACGATGTTTTCCTTCACCGAAAAGCGACTGGTAAATATTAAATGATAGTCCGTACATAAGTTCCGAAAAACTCAGTGGTACGAGCCGGGGTTTAAACCCGAGACCTCCGGATTGAACGTCGGACGTCTTACCGCAAGGCTACCAGCGCTCTCTACCTACCTAATAATTTTCATAAGTCCTATTTATTACTGGCGTTTTGTAAACAGTTTAACAAATGTTGTGTTAAAAATTATAAACTTTTTCACGACATTTGGAGACATGAATGCCAATCGCAATTTGAATGGATAAATTATTGCTATCCGTAGTTGGGCTGGGCTGAACCGGTTCCACTGATTAGTATTCTAGCTGTATTTTTGATCTGTTTTATCTCGTTGACATTCCAATAAGGTGTGACTAGATATTGCTGGATATTAGGTATACCTATATGGATGCAATATATGAAAACATTGTAAGAACGAGTCGTATAATTACGAAAAAAAAGATGCTTTCGCCATCGGAGCCTGCCATGAAATATATCGGAGCGGTACTTAAATCTGAAGATGCACTTTATCGCCTTGAGGCGTTGTTCAGATATTTGTGACCACCTTGGCCGCTCCGATATATCTGATGGTGACTGTACCTATCAGTTGTCACGTTCCTAATAAATAAGGAACAGGACATCTTTTAAGATAAATAGGTACTTTAAAGAGACTAATCGTTTTTTCGAAATGGCATGTGTAGTAAAGACAAATTTCATTCAAAATTATTCGGTATTTTGACTGAATAATTCAGCTGAATACCTACGAACATACGAAAAACCTGCCCAAATGTCGAATAAGAATATTTGGCCCATCTCTAGTTAAGTATAAAAGAAAATGGGAATATTATTGAGTTTCTTTCTCACCTTTGTCTGTTTCCACACGACTTATTATAATGAGATGTGACATTAAGATCCTTAATTAGAACTATTAAAATAGCTAGTAACATTACATTATCTTTTAACTTGATTAGTTGATTACCAAGACCACCACTTGTGAAACCGGTTTTATAAAATAATTTGTTAAGTGTTTCCTGGGGCTCGAAGAAAGCATTTGAAGATTCTGGCTTGACGTTTCCGAGTGATTAATATAGTGATTAATTTGTTATAATGGTTTTAAAAATCTGGCATTCATTATTAAGAAAGCACGGGTGTTTTTTCAATAACTATTTTCAATAAAATGATATTTACACAACATTTTCGTAACACTAAATCGTGCCAAGATAATTTTGAAAACTTCACTCGTATACTTTTTACTGCTTCTAAATTGCCAAAAAAATCTCAAAAGCCTTGTACTTATATGCTCAAGTATTTATGTCGTAAATAATTAACAAACAATTCTATTCCCATGTTAATTCTCAGCAGCCATAGCAACGTCTAGAAGGGAGAACCCGCGGGAAATCCCAGCGCAACAAGCAAGGTAACTTAATAAGCGGTCCAGACACTGTCAGTAATAATGTCATTATTTCTGTACCCGTCCTTTTGTATTATATGAAGAAGAGAAGGATGGGTACAGAAATAATGACATTATTACTGACAGTGTCTGGACCGCTATTACAACTACCCAGACCCACTGCTACGTACTGTACGCTTATCAAAGTGCAAGTGTTATAACGGTGCAGAAACTATCAAGCATGATTGTCAAGCGCATATTTGCTGTGAGCAGCTGGCAGCATAAACTGTGCAGTCCACATGACTTATGACCGCCTTTATGCAAACAATCTACGTGTGAACGCGATCCTCGGCAGAGGGAACGAGGAAGAAGAGATATCTTGCTCAAAGAAAAAATTGGTGACACACGCTCTTCAATTAAGAATGTGCTATGGTAATGGCAATTAATTTCGCGGTTAGTTATTTATCAGCATGTACATATTATGTGCATGACATTCTTGGTGCCTTTCTTTCAATAATAATTAAAGTGATACAAGCACATGTCGCATACAGAATAAATGAAATAATTAATCGATTAAAAACTTAGTTGCGATTGACAATCACGAGGTAATAAACGATCAATCACGATTGCCATGAACGCTTGATCGTGTGAAAAGCGCATAAGAGATGGTGCACAGAGTTCCTGCAACTAGTCAAAAACAATTAATATCGTTTTCACATGTATGTGTTCACTTATTAAACTACAAGTGTAATAATAATAATACATTAACAAGCAAATAAGCGACGTCAGCATGT
Source organism: Pammene fasciana (assembly GCA_911728535.1). NCBI lineage: Eukaryota > Metazoa > Arthropoda > Insecta > Lepidoptera > Tortricidae > Pammene > Pammene fasciana. The sequence continues at coordinate 3,138,941 of OU452275.1, read as the reverse complement.
ATATAATTACGTATGCACCTATTAAATATTAAGTCAGCATTTCGACAAATTGAAAACATGTCATATGCATCGCAGAGTGTCCAAGTTACGTGTATTTTTTTTTCTGTAAAATTTCACGAATAAAAACGAGAATCAGCGTTACGGCTTGTAACGCGCGACATGCAGATTATGCAGAAGGCAGGCTTAATCATAATTAATATTGGAACCAATATCTTGAATACAAACTAACTTAACCATGTGATACTTAGAGATATGTGACACTAAGAAAAGATTTTTGGAAATTCAACCTTTAAGGGTTGAAAAGGGGGTTGAAAGTTTTTATTCACTTCCACTGGGGTGCAGTTGCGGACGCAATTTAGTTTATTCAGACTTATTATTTTTATTGACAGGCATAATCAATTAATACCATAGACACGTACGTACCATAGATACGTGCTCCTAATGAAATAACTACATTCTAGATTCAGATATCCGTCTAATTGTCTATACCTATAGCTTTTATACGTGATGAATTCAAGATGAACATTAGACAACACTAATTAATATATAATATAAATTATATTATGCGTTGTTAAGAGTTTAAGTACTTACTCGTATGTCAAACGTGACAAATAAGAAAAACATATAATTAAACAACTTCTACCACCGAGTAGGTACCTAATTACTTGTAGTCCACCTCGAACTGAGAACTCGCGATTTCCTTGCAAACGAGAGGACCAATATAACAAGACCCATGTGATGATTATTTCGCACCTTCTAGCTACATGAACCCTTGATCGATCCTGCTCATATACGAACTCTCAAATTATGTGTTCCCGTATCGGTCTTAACCCATTCACTGCTAATGAAGACACGTTGTCGTCCCGGCCCTACGAAGCATTTTTGCTACATAGCGGGAAACCCATGTTACCGGCTACGGCGTAGCGCTACGCGCGTAGCATAGCAGTGAATGTTTTAATAGCCGTGTTGTCTCCACAGTGTTCATGTTTGACTCATCTGCAATAAACATAAAGGCCAATGATGACTAATTGATTAACTAGTAGTCCGCCTCGAACTGAGAACTCGCGATTTACTTGCAAACGAGTTGACCAATATAACAAGACCGTTGTGCACATTTTTTTTCGCGTTCTACCCCTTGATCGATCCTGCTCATATACGAACTTTAAAAAATTATGTATCTCTGCTACAGACAGCCCCAACAAATTTCTTAAAGATCAGAAAAAACGTTACTAAAGTTATGGTCGAACAAACTCAAAATCAAAAAGCCCTCGAAATGCAGAGACGTCCCAGTAGCGAGTTGTTTGTAAGAACTCGCTTCGCGTACGCTCTGCTCGTTCGATAACCGGTAGGTTTTTTATGATTTGTTTATGTATTATATTATTATTTTACTATTATAAGTATATGCATATTTGAATAAGCCAAATCTGATATATAAATAAATAAACAGAGCTGCAGAGCGCCTGTAACCTATAAATCATCTAGTAGGTATAAGAGTATATAAAAAGGTTTAAACTTAATGCCTGTACGCGGTACGGAAACAAGCAACATAAGAAAATGAAGAAATAACGTTTTTACCTCAGCAGTTCGAACGAGCCTATACTTTCCTCACTCCTTGGAGTGACGAAAGCGCGACTTTCATCACTCCAGGGAGTGACGAAAGTTGCGACTTTCCTCACTCCAGGGAGTGAAATTTTGTTTCTAGAAGCTTTTCGTCATAATGATGATGCCTTTCATTCAGGAATGTAAATAAATGTGTTTTTTTACTTTAATATGCTCTCACTACTGAGGTGAAAAGTTGTATGTGTCACACGAGAGGAAAGTTTTTTTACATCTCGTGTTCTTGAGATCCCTCGCTACGCTCAAGATTCAAACTTAGAATCACTCGCTTCGCTCGTGATTCAATTATAGAATCTTTCGCTTACTCGGGACTCAAAATCAACACTCGCAAGAAAAACCAACTTTCCTCTCTTGTTGCACAAATAACTATTACCAATAGCGAAAAAATAATATACCTACTAAAAAATTATTTTCATATAATTGTCGAATAGACCATTTATAGTCTGGCAACCGCACGGACCGCACCCCACTTTCAATGCACTTATTCAATAACAAAGTTGCATAATTCCACATTACGAGTATGCGGGTTCTCTGATTTTGTCACATTGGCCCATAAAACATATTTCTCATTCATTTACTTTTACGTCTCTCTCGATAAATTCTGCGGGTATGTTGTCGCTTATCGCGTGATAAAGATGTGTTGTAAATTTCTCGTTCCGTTTCCCAGAATGGAACGATCGGGACGGACATTTTTGTGTAGATTTTTGATTATATTCCTGAAAACTACAAGTCATTAATTAAATTAATCAACTACGAGTATATAATGTGAAAATCTAATACGGGCGAATCCTAAACTGTGGTTAGCATAATAAAATTTAGATAGAATATAGAATACGACGAATTAATTCGGTCGGCAATGTAAATGCAAAACGCACAAGTTAAACGCTCGTTGACATTGACAGTTACTTACTTTACTTCAATAATGTTTGCAGTACATTGCTGCTCGGTAAATTTTGAAACATAATTATAGGGCCATAATTAAGTATAACATTCAAATTTCTATAATAATATGTACACTTTAAGAGTCGCCAGGACGCTCGCGTTCCCATACAAACGTAGTTCAGCTCTCATTTTAAAACGACATGCTTTAGAACCACGAAATTTGCCACGGCAATTCTAGTAGCTAGGTCGGACATTTATTTTCGTTGCTAAAAATTGTAATACAAAGAAAATACAGCCAGTTACAGATTTACATACAAAACTTATTTTTGCTATATTTTCTTTGTATTACAATTTTTAGCTATGAAAACGAATGTCTACTAAACTACTAGAATGTCCATGCCAAATTTCGTGGGTCTAAAGCAAGTTGTTTTAAAATGAGAGCTGAACTACGTTTGTATGGGTACGCGAGTTCACGCGAGCGTGCTGGCGACTCTTATGGCGGCTCTACATGATGGGCCATCATAGGGACGCAGCTATGCGTTAGAGAGAGCTAACGATATTGCCATCTCGTTCCATCGTATAGCTGCGTCCCTATGATGGCCCATCATGTAGAGCCAGCCTTAAATCTGTGGCTAACAAATTTTACTACGCCATCGCAGTGTTAACTATTGAATAATCTATTTTCTACATAGATTTTCTTCAGCATTTATAGTTAATTGAATTCGGTCTATAATCTGCATACATGAATAATGATCGGTTGGGCACATGCCCTAGATTATGGAAAAAAATGATAACTTCGGTTGATAGCCATGACCCGATATCGGACGAGACATTTAGGGGAAGACAGGGTAGATTCGTACACTGGGAGCCTTCGTACAGTGGTCATATCTCGGCTATCCAACACGCTGAAGCGTTCATATTTGTATACAACACGGCTACTTACATGCATAGGCTACCTTCCAAAAGTAATGGCAGTGCGGTACAAGATTTCGCAAGAACGAGCTGATATGTGTTTTCGCCACTCGCAAGTAATTTTGAGTTCTCCTTTGAATGCGTTTGTTTCCAAAAAGTTTGGATGGACTTAGAAAAAATGCTTTAGTATTGTTTGTAAATATATGCTAAATATTGTTATTTAAACAATACTTTTGGGATTATATTAACGATATTTTTTTTATTTTGATTTTTTTCTGGTCGGTTGGATTGGGGTACCTTCGTACACTAAAAATGTATGTAATTTCATACTGTACGAATGCACCCCATGTAAGTTAAAATCAAGAATAACATAATTGCAAAAACAGGTCAGTAAGATATGTTTAAAAAGTGATTGAAACTGGCGAAATAGCTGGTAAAATCATGAATCCCGGGGAGAAACGAATAGTGTACGGAGCTACCCCGCGTGGTGGGGTGAATTCGTACAGCTCCCATTTTTTGGAAAAATCGTTATAGCTTGGCCAAGTTGCTGTATATCAAGCCAGAAACGCGCTATTATTATAGGCAGATAAATGGACAATAACATAGCATTCGTTTCATTGTAAAATATCTGTTACATTTTGTTTTACAAGGCTCCGAAAAAAAAGTGTACGAAGCCTCCCCATCTTCCCCTACCTAACGTTTTGTATTTATTTTGACAATATATTTTCTTGAATTTGTTTATACAATGTGAACTTGGCTTCTGAAATCCTAGGGTTACTTCTCAGGAATACTGTCACATTTTTTTTATGAGAACAATCATTAAAAAATCTTCATCTTTAATCCAGCGAGTCATTAAGTGAGCTGTCGAATAATGCCGTCGCTATCTGAGCAACTGGATACTAAATGAATACTCAACCTTACACCGACTGCTTAAAGTTCACATTAAAAATCTTACTTTTGACTCATTATAAAATTTTACAACATGAAAGCCACTATAAAATAACACTGTTACACTCACGGCACTTTAGTCACGTCTCGCGACATGTTTCGGAGAGCCTAGGTCTCCATCTTCAAGCACTATTAGGAGTGCTACTTGAACCGGCCCTCCGTGTAGCGGTCCAGACACTGTCAGTAATAATGTCATTATTTCTGTACCCATCCTTCTCTTCTTCATATACATAGAAAAGGACGGGTACAGAAATAATGACATTATTACTGACAGTGTCTGGACCGCTTGTGCGAGTATTTTATAATGTTAAGAGTCGCCAGGACGCTCGCGTTTCCATACAAACGTAGTTTAGCTCTCATTTTAAAACGACATGCTTTAGAACCACGAAATTTGGCATGGGCATTCTAGTAGTACAGATCTATGTCGGTAATTCGTTTTCGTTGCTAAAAATTGTAATACAAAGAAAATACAGCCAGATACAGATTTACATACAAAACTTATTTTTGCTATATTTTCTTTGTATTACAATTTTTAGCAACGAAATGGAATTACCGACATAGATCTGTACTGCTAGAATGCACATGTTAAATTTCGTGGTTCCAAAGCATGTCGTTTTAAAATGAGAGCTGAACTACGTTTGTATGGGGACGCGAGTTCACACGAGCGTCCTGGCGACTCTTAATATGTCTCACGATAGTTTAAATTTAATGAAAGCCACTGTTGTCTTTTACCCACAATTTTGTGAAATAGGTACTTAAATATATTGTGAAAAAAGAGAATAAAATTGAGCCCCTGTTAGTTGATATTTTATCAACAACCTGGAAATGTATTTATAAGTCAAGTCAGCTTAAATATGGATTTCCTTACGTTGGAAAAGGTTACGGAAAGGTTCACTTTTCTTAAAATAGCCATAAAGGCAACCCGGCGCTCGAGTTCTATTATTAAACTAAGCTATGTCAGAAAATTTGTGGAGGTAGGTAAATAGAAAATCACTTCCAATGACAAATTATGCCTTGCCAGCCTTGGCAGGGAAGTTGGGATTGTTGAATGATTCAGGCGCATTTTCAAACTGATACTCAAGAAACTAATTTCATATTGTGCAAAAATAGTATTTTGTGCAACAGTTACATAATGAGGGTTCTTAAGATTCGAGGGTCGAAGTTACAAAATGAGGCGAAGCCGAATTTTGTAAAAACAGACCCGAGAATTTTAAGAACCCTTATTATGTACCGTTGCACACAATAGTTTTTATACGAGTGCTTAAGCAAGCCGGTAAGAATTGAGTTCGACGAAAGCCGTGCACAACCTACTGCTTCTATGTAATCTCGTAACGTTCGATCTCCCGGTGGATTGTGCCGGCGGCGCGCCCGACACGCAATGCGGGGCCCGACAACAGTTTCACAATATTGTATGGAAATCCTTTCTGTGATTGTTATGGATGCTACAATATGCGACCATAGAAGCTCTATCAAAAAGTATGCGCTAGTAGTTCCGCCACCACAATCTCAATTCGAGTATTACAGTCGCCGAGTATAAAAATGTTCTATGTACTTCTGGGGGCAATATTTTGTATAGGATACACTCAATAGGTACAGTCGCCATCAAATACATCGGAGCGGCCGTCGTGGTGATAATTATCTGAACGTCTCTATTGTCAAGGGGATAAAGTGCATGTTCAGATATTTTGGAATAACTTGGCCGCTCAGATATATTTGATGGTGATTGTACCTACCTTTTTTTCGTCGTATAATTAATAAAATACTAAATTTCCTTTCAGTATGTTTTTATTTTCATTCAATCAATAATTTATAATTTATTTCTAGAATGTTCGCGAAATATTCGCATTGGATTCTATGGATACGACTGCAAATATCCAAAGACATGCGGATATATTCGTTACATCTCGAGTCCACATGGTTGTCACTTTATCGCATATCGCGTCATGCGTCACTTGCGCACTTACATACTTGTTAGAACGTGACGGCTATGGTGACAGGCGATAAAATCACGGCCATATTAGGCTAGACGCTCTCGCTTGCAGGTGATGCGACATTTGGCTCATTACAACTTCGTTTTTGGAGTATGCCTGACGTATTTTTCTACAATACATCATAGGTCATCAAACCATGCATTCATGGACGTGTCATCCGTGACCTTCCGCTATCACATCGGTTCTGCTATGGTATCCGCAGAAAAGTGGCGACTGAAGTCATAAAGCTTCTCTTTCAGACTTGCCGCGGCACGGCAAGAGAGGAGACAGCGTTATGAACTCAGTCGCCACTTACAGATTTACATACAAAACTTATTTGTGCTATATTTTCTTTGTATTACAATTTTTAGCAACGAAAACGAATGTCCGACCTAGATCTGTACTACTAGAATGCCCATGCCAAATTTCGTGGTTCTAAAGCATGTTGTTTTAAAATGAGAGCTGAACTACGTTTGTATGGGGGCGCGCGAGTTCACGCGATTTTGCGGATGCTATGTGAAAATTCTGTACGCAATACTGTTTTCTATTCCTGATGATTCTGCTACGTAGTTGTTCAATGTTCTCTGTTCTATATACCATTCTGTCATCCAGCGTGATTGAGTGGTACTGATCGAACAATCCTACAAAGATTTCACAGCGTTCAGTACTGAAACAATGGTGTTGCGTAAATACTGTGTGTTGCGTCACGATGTATCGAATAGCTCGAAAACAAGCTGTTGACACAAGTGAATGAAATGACATTGTGGCTTTGAGCTCGATAAGTGTTGGATAGTTTTATTAATCTGCTTTTATAATACCTACAGTTACTAAAATATGTGGCGTATTAGAAATGCCATCTAGAAAATAAACACAGCACGATTTTTAGACTGTCTTCCAGTGCCTGATGGACCCGACTTGCAATCGGAAGGTCTCTAAGTCAATTAAATTAACAATCAATATCAATTTATTTATTTAATCAGTATTTGTATCAATGAGTTTTGAACTATAGGTACAAGGCGGGAAGAAGTTGTTACTCGAGATACAAAATTGAAGAAATTTGAACCTTATGATTTTTTTGAAACTTCAAATTTCATCAACTTTTCGCCGCGACTTGACAACTGCTTCCCGCCATGTACGGTGTGTAACCTCCTATCATTTGATATTTTAGATTTATAATTATTTCAGTAGCTGTTGAGCTTAGCTTAAAAACAATGAGGTCGTGTCAACATCATTTTTAGGACCTAACTCGCTTAGATACTTTTTCCACTAAAAAACTCACGACGTCGCGTTGTGTTATAACAGTTGAAAGAAAATTGACGAATACTTACGACTATTTTCGCACTCTGAAATGCCATAAATATTTATCCATGATTCCAACGGGTGTTAAACTTTAAATTTATAGTTATTGATGCTGTTAAGTGACAGTTAACATCATGTTAACATGAAACTATTCTCTCAGGTGTTTACGAGCCTTTATTTAACTCTCAATAATTGTGTGAATGAGTATGATTTGTTAGTTTAATGTACCTATAAAACAATTAGAGCAATCATTCAAAGTGACTCAAAGAGAGTTAGAGCGACCTGTCTAGCCGTACAGTCGCCATCATATATATCGGAGCGGCCACGGTACCCAAAAATATCTGAACAAGCACCTTACCGCCTTGACAATAAAGGCGTTGTCCAGATATGTGTGACCACCTTGGCCGCTCCGATATATCTGATGGCGACTATACATAAAGAATGAAATTTTTGACATATACAATTTACATATATATACTAAATACATATAAAAATGGAAGACGAAACATATAAAGCAGAGAATCTTTCAATTCTTCTAGCAAAGAGAGTAGGGACGTAAAGATTTTTTAAATGCAAACTTATAAAATATATATTATAATATATGTATGTTAAACATGAAATTATTCCCACATAAAGCAATCGCCATATTTGCACAGCTTTCTGCGTATACTCGTGGACAATGAAAACAGGTGCCTTTATATAGAAATTTCCATACGTTGTCACCCGATAAATTGCCCGTGTGAATATATTAATGTGTTTTGTATGTAACCATAGCTACATGAGCCTGCTAACATTGTTATGTTATGTTATCCACTTAAGGTCAAGTTCAAAACCAACTTGTTGCAAAAAGATGGCTCCGCGGTTATATCATGATTACATTAATTAGTGTCAAGGGAAACGTTTATATACAAAACTAGCTGTACCCGCGCGGCTTCGCCCGCGTGCATTGCAGTAGGCTCTGTTACTTTTCGTTACACTCATCCCTCAACAGTCCACTGCTAAACGCTTTCTACATATCAAATTTCATAAAGTCAGTTATAACTTCGACATCCCAAAAGATCGACCGAAAGCGTCTGCGGCAGAGAACCATGTGAGCGGGAAGATCTGAAGAGCTAATAGCAGAGCTCTCTCTGTAGAGTCGAACGTTCGAAGCATCTCAGTAGAAAATGCAGCAGAAGGTCAGAGATCGAACACAAATTAATGACTAAGTCTTAAAAGTAAACCGGAGGGCGGAAAGACCAATGTAAGGAGATATCGAACACAACTTGATGTTAAAGTGTACGCGAAATGGCCCCCGAGCCGCCTTTCACATAGTTAATTCTATCAAAACTGTTATTGCTTCCGTCTTAAATATGCAACTTAATCATTTTTGGTATTAATAGTGGTCAACTCTATCTACATCTTAAATATTCAACCTTGCCATTTTTTGGTAAAAATAGCAATGGTACGGTGTGTTTATCTCTATGCGTAGGCTCCACCCCCCGAGCCGCCTTTTACCGCCTGCCACGTGCAAATCTCTGTCAAACTCTTGCTCCCATCTTGAACTTTCAACCTTACCATAGCAATTTTTGGTATCATAAGCAATAGAACGGGGTTTTTTTATGCGGGGAGCTCCGCCCCCTGAGCCTCCCTTTCTTTGGCGCCCGTCACAACTCTTTTTCTTGGTAAACTTTATCAAAACTCTTTTTCTCCCATCTCAAATGCTCGACGTAACATTTTTTGGTATAATAAGTGGTACGGTGTGTTTTTTCTTTATGCGGGGGGCTCCGCCCCCCGAGCCCCCCTTTTCTTACCGCCCAACACGTGGTTACCTCTATCAAAACTCTTCTTCTCCCATCTTAAATGTTAAACGTAACTATTTTTGGTATAATTATCTATAGTATGGTGTGTTTTTTTCTTTTTGCGGAGGGCTCCGCCTCCCGAGCCCCCCTTTCTTTTACAGCCCATCGCGCGGTAAACTCTATCAAAACTTTTCTTCTCCCATCTCAAATGTTCAACGTAACAATTTTTGGTATAATTATCTATAGTATGGTGTGTTTATTTCTTTTTGCGGGGGGCTCCACCCCCCAATCCGCCCTTTTTTGCAGCCCATCGCGCGGTAAACTCTATCAAAAATCTTTTTCTCCTATCTCAGATGTTCGACGTAACAATTTTTGGTATAATAATCAGTAGTACGGTTTGCTTTTTCTTTATGCGGGGGGCTCCGCCCCGCGAGCCCCTCTTTTTTTAGGGCCCATCGTGCGGTAAACCCTATCAAAAATCTTTTTCTCCTATATCAAATGTTCGACGTAACAATTTTTGGTATAATAAACAGTACTACGGTGTGTTTTTTCTTTATGCGGGGGCTCCGCCCCCCGAGCCCCCCTTTTCTTCCCGCCCATCACGTGGTTACGTCTATCAAAACTCTTCTTCTCCCATCTTAAATGTTCAACGTAACTATTTTTGGTATAATTATCTATAGTATGGTGTTTTTTCTTTTTGCGGGGGGCTCCGCCCCCCGAGCCCCCCTTCTTTTACGGCCCGTCGCGCGGTAAACTCTATCAAAAATCTTTTTCTCTTATCTCAAATGTTCGGCGTAGCAATTTTTGGTATAAAAAGCAGTACTACGGTGTATTTTTTCTTAATCCAAGGGGGCTCCGCCCCCCGAGCCCCCCTTTTCCCCCGCCCATCACGTGGTTGACTCTATCAAAACTCTTATTCTCCCATCTTAAATGTTCAACGTAACTATTTTTGGTATAATTATCTATAGTATGGTGTATTTTTTCTTTTTGCGGGAGGCTCCGTCCCCCGAGCCCCCCTCTTTTTACAACCCATCGCGCGGTAAACTCTATCAAAATTCTTTTTCTCCTATCTCAAAAGTTGGTCGTAACAATTTTTGGTATAATAAACAGTACTACAGTGTGTTTTTTCTTTATGCGGGGGGCTCCGTCCCCCGAGCCCCCCCTTTCTTCCCGCCCATCACGTGGTTACGTCTATCAAATCTCTTCTTCTCCCATCTTAAATGTTCAACGTAACTATTTTTGATATAATTATCTATAGTATGGTGTTTTTTTCTTTTTGCGGGGGGCTCCGCCCCCCGAGCCCCCCTTCTTTTACGGCCCATCGCGCGGTAAACTTTATCAATTTTTTTTTCTCTTATCTCAAATGTTCGGCAATTTTTGGTATAAAAACCAGTACTACGGTGAATTTTTTCTTAATGCGGGGGGCTCCGCCCCCCGAGCCCCCCTTTTTTCCCCACCCATCACGTGGTTGACTCCATCAAAACTCTTATTCTCCCATCTTAAATGTTCAACGTAACTATTTTTGGTATAATTATCTATAGTATGGTGTATTTTTTCTTTTTGCGGGGGGCTCCACCCCCGAGCCCCCCTCTTTTTACAACCTATGGCGCGGTAAACTCTATCAAAATTCTTTTTCTCCTATCTCAAATGTTCGACGTAACAATTTTTGGTATAATAAGCAGTACTACGGTGTGTTTTTCTTAATGCGGGGGGCTCCGCCCCCCGAGCCCCCCTTTTTTCCCCGCCCATCATGTGGTTGACTCTATCAAAACTCTTATTCTCCCATCTTAAATGTTTAACGTAACTATTTTTGGTATAATTATCTATAGTTTCGTGTATTTTTTTCTTTTTGCGGGGGGCTCCGCCCCCCGAGCCCCCCTCTTTTTACAACCTATGGCGCGGTAAACTCTATCAAAATTCTTTTTCTCCTATCTCAAATGTTCGACGTAACAATTTTTGGTATAATAAGCAGTACTACGGTGTGTTTTTCTTAATGCGGGGGGCTCCGCCCCCCGAGCCCCCCTTTTTTCTCCGCCCATCACGTGGTTGACTCTATCAAAACTCTTCTTCTCCCATCCTAAATGTTCAACGTAACTATTTTTGGTATAATTATCTATAGTGTTGGGTTTTTTCTTTTTGCGGGGGGCTCCGCCCCCCAAGCCCCCCTTTTTTTTACAGCCCATCGCGCGGTAAACTCTATCAAAATTCTTTTTCTCGTATCTCAAATGTTCGACGTAACAATTTTTGGTATAATAAACAGTACTACGGTGTGTTTTTTCTTAATGCGGGGGGCTCCGCCCCCCGAGCCCCCCTTTTTTACCCGCTCATCACGTGGTTGACTCTATCAAAACTCTTATTCTCCCATCTTAAATGTTCAACGTAAGTAACTATTTTTGGTATAATTATCTATAGTTTCGTGTATTTTTTTCTTTTTGCGGGGGGCTCCGTCCCCCGAGCCCTCCTTTTTTTACAGCCCATCGCGCAGTAAACTCTATCAAAATTCTTTTTCTCCTATCTCAAATGTTCGACCTAACAATTTTTGGTATAATAAGCAGTAGTACAGTGTGTTTTGTAGTGGTAGGTGATCGAGTAATTTTCCGATCAAAAGGAAACATATACAAATTCGTATCCGCAGCAGTCAGTCGTCTTTTAAAGAGGTAAAGGCATAGGTTCCCATTATTCTCATAACTCATAGCATAGATAGTACCTACCTACTATAGCCATCTAGGGATATCTCTGCGAACTCGTGTTGCATTTAGTTTGCACCTAAACTACATATGTAGTGATCAGATTTTGCGTAAAGAGGACTCGGTAGTAACAAAGTTCTGCGAGAGATAGCGTTACCTAATCGTATAGCCAAAGACATGCCTAGATACCCGTTTTGATGGTACGTATTTTTTACTTTTACACTATATTTAACCCGTATATAATTATTTAACAAGAAAGTATTTAAACAAATATCAATTTGCTGCTTGAGCTTAACACTCCTATTCATTTCACATACAAAGTTTAAACCCCCCTTAAACCCCCTTAAATCCAAAAAGTTCGTATTTTTTATAGCCTATGTCCTGACCAGAGGTCTGTAGAACCTGCTAGTGAAGTTTTTATCGAAATCGGTTCAGGCGTTTTGACGCCAACTCTCCCCATCCAAACAGACAAACAGACAAAAATTCTAAAAATCGTCGAAACGTGTTCTGTTATCGATTCTAAGACCTACTAACTTATTTTTTTACTAATATCTCCAATGTACAGATTTTCGACCCTCTTCAGCTTTATTATATGTATAGATAGATAGATGTACATATAGACGGAGAGCTGGCCACGTCAGATATGACACAATAATGAGAGCAACGAAACCCCTCTAGTTAGTTTGCTATACTATGCTTATTTGTAGATCCGGACATCTGGCAGCTGTAAAGTGGTGGAGGTCAAAGAAAGCAAATAACTTGAAGAAAATAAATTCTAGATTTCTGGTTTTGATCCAATATTATGAAAAATTATGTAATTAATTAGATTATATAATATCCAAAAGTTTCGTTTGGGGGAAGTAGTGCCAAATGATGTATAATGTAATTTTTGGTTACTCGCCTACTGTTTTTGTTTGCGCAATAATACACAATGTTTTTTATTCTAATGTTAAAATATAGGCCCTGTTCTCTATAAATGACACAACTTCAGCAGTTTTTACCTGTTTCGGTATTACTTTTTTTCAACTTAAAAACTTTGTTGGTCTGTCACTCTGATCTCCACCCATTAAAAGCTGCCAGATGCCCGGATCTAGCAATAAGGATGGTTATGCAATCTAACTGGACTGATTACAAACCTCTCATTATTGTGTCACATCTGACGTGGCCAGCTCTAGACCAATACAAAAGTGGCTAAGCGAACAAAATTGTCAATATTAGCTATACAAGACGATAGCCATATAACGAGTCCATTCTTAGAGAGCTCCAAATAAATCGGCGTCTCTCCTCCATAGTTCAGGAGCGAATACTGACGTTCTTTGGTCACGTGACTCGACGTGGAAATCTCTCGGTCGAACGTCTTGTAATGCAGGGCAGAGTTCTTACAGGGCTTACAACGTGGTCTCGTACCATCGAGCGATGGACCGATCAGAAGGACTGCAACGAACTACCGCGTGAACCAAAACTCCAGGCGCGCACCAGGAAGAGGAGAATGGCGCCGGTAGTACGGGTGGCGGCCGTAGGATCTGCTAAGTAACGTGATACAAAGATAAGCCCCTTGGCACATGTTCATAAAAGTGATGCTGAGATTGCTGAGTTCCGGAAAAATAGTAAAAAAAAATACAATTGGCCGAAAGCACAAAAAAGTACCACTTCCGGTTTAAAAAAGGGATGGTATTTGATACTGAGATGATTATTGTGGCAACAAATAGTAATTTGTATTTAGGTACAGAAAAACCCAGTCTGCCAGTTTCTGCATGGCCGGAAGTGCCCGGCAGACTGGTTCAAAAGTGACGTACATTTGGAGTCAAATTCGTGGGTTTTTCTATACCTAAAAATAAATTACTATTTGTTGCCACAAGAGTGTCATCTTTGTATCCAATGACGTAGGTAAATACCATCCGTTTTTTAAACCGGAAGTGGTACTTTTGTGTGCTTTCGGCCAATTCTAAATTTTTTTACTATTTTTCCGGAACACTCTTATGAACATGTGCCATAGGGCTTATCTTTGTATCAAGTTACGTAGCAGATCCTACGGCCGCCGCCCGTACTACGGGTGGTAAAGCTTGCCACTAACACATGACAGCCACGACCACTCTGTCAAGAGTGTATCCACGAAGAAGAAGAGCTCTACAAGTTTGTTGTCGTATTTATCATTTTGACCGTCTACTTTCGACGATTTCCGAGATGCCATATAGATGTGCAGAACAGATTTAAGTAGCAAAAATTTAGAGTGCCTAAGTTCTTTTCTATGGGAACAGGTGACGAAATAAAGTGGAATCACCCATATAGGGTAAATCGCCAGTAACTGGCCACCCTCCAGTAACTGGCCACTTCATACTAAAAATGAACTCTATTCACCTACAAACAGAATTTATTTTAGTATAACACAGCCAGTTATTGATGGGTGGCCAGTAATTAAAATCTCATGCTAAAATGAATTCTGTTTGTAGGTAAATAGAGCTCATTTTTAGTTAGAGGTGCCTAGTTAATGGACGGTGGCCAGTTACTCTTTCCCACCCAAGGTGTCGCCATCACCTTCATACATTTTAATTATTAATAGCGAAGAAATCGATACTGAAATATGCTTCTAGAATTGAAGGATAACATTAGACTCTGCAGTTATAGTTGTCAAAGGGAACGAGCCACTGCTTGCAATGCAATTAAAGTGAAGATTAATGTTTTATTAGAGGAGAGAGAGGGTAGTTGATTTCGTTTGATATCTGAGATGTAGATTATGCAAATTTATATTAAATAAATAGGTACTATTAATATCCTATTCCTGTACTTCCATACTAATATTGTATAAGTAGCGGTACACGGAAAAAAGCTTCCGGGATATTCTCAATCAAAGACATAATTATTATCTTGGAAATATTTCCTCGTGACCAGTATTTATTTCCTTTACTAAAAGTTTTCTTAAAATAGAAATCCAAAAATGTATTGTTTCAAGTTTCAAGAGTATATTGAGTAAATGAGAGAGATTGTACTTTAATCAAACAAGTATTATCTTAGGTAAAAGAAAACTAGAAAATCTGTAAGAATATGTTCGCTTCGTTATATTTAAAACTTTATTTTATTTTCGTTAAAGGAAATAAATACTTGTCACGAGGAAATATTTTCAACATAATAAAATAATGTCTGAGATTGAGAATATCCCGGAAGCTTTTTTTTTCGTGTAGGCGGCGTATAGCGACACGCCAGAAAAAATGTAATGTGATGGCTCCTCTACATGATGGGCCATCATAGGGACGCAGCTATGCGTTAGAGGGAGCTAACGATATTGCGATCTCGTTCCTTCGTATAGCTGCTTCCCTATGATGGCCCATCATGGGGAGCAGCCATAAGAGGCGGCATCCTGGGCCCGGAGATAATGGAAACCCTGGTCGTTCAGTGGACGTCATCCATGTGCGTGTGGAGCCGTGGATATGGTATAGTCGACGTCAAAGATATGTTTACACTTTTTTACCTTAGAGATAAAAGATAAAAGATATTTATTCTTCAATTTAGGCACATTACAATGCACTTATGAACGTCAGAGAGAAAAAGAAACTACCACCGGTTCTAACCCTACACCTCTGACCCGAGAAGTATTACTTATTACCGGCAAGAAACTCGGCGGGACTTATTTTTTCAAAACAGTAATACATTAAAGATACTATATACAATAATGCGTAGTTCTTCAAGAAGGCATATCAAAACAGCTTGAGAGACAGACATGTACCTGCCTATTGTGTAATTAAAATGAAAAATAAAAATAAAATCCAAATCTGACTGCTTCGCAATACGTTTGATATTCTTTCTTACCTGAACTGTGTCCTCTAAATGTTAGATGATTTTATAGGTTTTTTGTTAGATTCTTACGCCTTTGTAATAAGGTGTAAAAGTGTAATCATATCTTTGACGTCGACTGTACAAATATATATTTGACAAGGCATTAAATTATCTATCACGTGGTATTTAAAAAAAATCGTGAGGCTTATAGTTTCGACGGTTTCGGTGATCCGATTTCTTTGCACCCGAGTGTAGTTTGACAAAAGAGGATCCCTAAGATCGAGCGAAAAAAGTGGACCCTGGACTCCATAGCAGCATGAGGTGACCTGACACATTTTACGTAATACTAGATACCTGAAGCCTATCATACATATATTCGTAACAATCTAAAGTTCAACGTAGTATCATTGCCATTGATAACTTTAGTGTTGTTATCATGGCATATATTTGTGCCATTTTCAAGTAAAAGGTACATCATTGTCGGTTGTCAATAAGGCATTACTGCCATAATAATTCATTTAGAAATAAACCCTATTAACTACCGACAATGATGTACGTTTTGTTTGAAAACGTCACATTTAGTAAATAGAGGTTAAAAAAGTGAGATAACAGAACCGGTATAAGTTTGTTTTTTGATAGTATTATGTTACTGCGATAGCTGTTACTACGATAACCTACTATTTCTCACTTAATGGACTCCGTAAGCAGGGCTAAAACCCCGATATAACCCAATTATTTGATTATTTTATGGTTTTTTTCTACTCCGGTACTTTTAGCTGTCAATTATATGGTCCCGCCAACGAATATAAAAGCATGTCTGACATTTCAAAAAAGTCTATCTTGTCTATTCTTCATAAAGACCCTAGGGTTATTATGTGATAAAAAGCAACTGCTAACAGTGGTGCCCTGTGAACCCAACAGATAAAAAAGAAAAACAACACTAAATTTACAACGAAAATCAAAACTGCCAACTTAACAAACAACTGAATTCATATGGTTTGGAACAATAACAAAACTAAAATAATTGCTGCCAACATAAGGAAAAAAGCAAGTAAGTTGATGATTTAAAAAAAATATATTACCGTGTCTATGATTTGATTACGTTCTCTCAACTGTCATTTGCCACCACTTTTCAACTTCCCGCTATTTCATAAAGCAAACTGCGTTTAATCTTGAGTTTTATTTAATCACTAGTCGTAGAAAAAGTAATGTAGGTATGCAACGTTGTATAAGTAGGTCAAAAAAGGCTCATGGCGTCTTTATTAACAATTTTCGGCTTCGCCTCAAATTGTTACACACGCCACTAACCTTTTTTGAACCCTCTTATACAACTACCTATTGCATAAAATACTATTATGTAAAATCCAATTGTGTATATAGATTTTCACTTCATATTATAGGAATATTCGATTAAAAATGAAACAGTAACGGAAGAACGAAAAAATAACGGTTTTTACTAGTGAGCAAATTTTCGGTTTCCGAGCCCTATCAATGAGTCAAAAAGAGAGGTCTGCAGAATAGACAGGCGCGAAAGGGATCGCAGTACAGCCGTCATCAAATATATCGGAGCGGCCAGGCTACTCAAAAATGATGATGATGATGATGATGATGATGATGATGATGATGATGATGAAAAAAAACTCAAAAATATCGCGTTGTCAAATACCTTGGCCGCTCCGATATATATCTGATGGCGACAGTACAAGAGTATTAAAAGCGTATGTCAAAATCGTAAAATTGCGTCACCTGTGGGAAGGTCAAACCTAACTAAATAGGACGCTGATTGACTATCCGCGATCTTACGAATTTATTCGATAAAAATCTTTCTCTGCTACGCCCTGCGCTCATATTAGCCTCAGTCTACCCTACAAAAGAACACGCAAACGAACACATAATGACCCGTTATATTGCCGTCTTTTGAAGTCACTCCAACTGCATCAGAATTGCCCCCAAACTGCCATTTTGCAGCTTAAGTGCTGTCCGTCTGTACCGGATCTTACTGCAGGTAGGTACCTTACGTAGTAACTGTATGCAATATGCATAAAAGTGGATAACTTAGTTTCTTAGAAAACAGCATGTTGACAGCCTCAGTAGTAATATACTTAAAACACGACCTGTTTGGACGTCGATCCCTGAAGAAATTTTAAACAAAAATGTGTATACAATTTTTACCTCTGACTCTACGGAATAAGGTAGATGTTTGTATATTAACGCAATACTGTCTGAGGTTTTCTTGAGAAGAGTTAAATACATATTTTATCTGTCTTCGTATTGTTTCCTCTTTAGAAGCAGTTTCTTTTGTTGAAAGTATTAAAACGGTAATCACACTGCTGCGGATTCCGCAAGCGACGACGGAGTACGTATAAGATAGCGCTATGTAAGAAAAGAAAGAAAGAAAGAAAATAATTTATTCAGGACTCTATACATATTAAAATCATTACGAAATTGTTACAGGAACATTTTAAATATAGTGTCACTAAAAAGGTTTTCGCTGTGCTTGGTGTTAAGGTACCCTGAGGATATGTTAACGCTGGTCTTCCGAGAAAACCTTTCCAAAACAGCACAATAGAAAATGTATATAAAAATTATGTAGGTACGTCGATAAGATGTCTTGCTCTGATAACCGCGTGCTTAAAAGTTTTTTCACCCCTACTTTACAGGGAGCAAAAGTGGCTTTTGATCCCTCTGCGATTTGTTGCCCATTTACAGGGAGCAAAAGTGACTTTTATCTCTCTGATTTTTTTTTACTTTTCCTTGTCTTTGCAACCGATTAAAATGAGACAACATTATATAACTTCTCTTTCTAGCAGATAGCTATAGTTTAGTACCTTTGTTTTCGTTTTTCTCATAGGAGTGAAAAGTAGAGTGTAGTACGCGGTAGCAAAATTATTTCGATCTCGGGTCACTTGAATCCCTCACTACGCTCAGGATTCCACGTTAGTATTCTGGAATCTTTCGCTTCGTTCGGGATTCAACACGCTACCCTCGACCGAAATAAGTCATTTTGCTCCCTTGTAAGGACTGTATCGTTTATTATGGGTACAACTTTACTTAGCCGTTTTTTTTTGTTTTATATTTTTATTTCAAAATCACACATGTGTTTAATCAGTGCTTTAATAATGTACACATTTCGTCATGGGAGCTCGACGTAAAGCATATGGTTTGGACGAAATTGACCCAATCCTCTCGAGTAACAATAACGATTTTGGACAAATACTACAAGCCAATATAGGGTTTGCAAACAAGACAATATCATACAAAAAAAAAATCGTAGTATGTAAACAGCAATTACACATGATTTGTATAGCGAAACATCTGGACATAGTCTAAGCATTTTTTTTCTTTAAAAAAAAAGCTTAGGGTCTGTGCATGGTGGCCTTTTAGAGAATATGGCATGTTACTTACGACAACTCTGACTTTGACATCTAATATAACTATCACGAAGCGTTTCTATCGACCCGCTTTAGCGATGGATCAACGCCATGAATGTCCGTTAGGCTTTGGTTTTTAGCTTATTTTTCTAGCTGTCTCTTTCATTTGGCTTGCATCAGAAATTAAAGGGGTTGCAAAACGTGGGTTGAAAAATCGTATTTTCGTAAAAATAAAAATTCACCACATTTATTCCGCAGCTGCTCAATTGAACAATCATGAAGAGGACACTTGGATAACATGTTTTGGTAGCCTATTAATCTGTTTTTACTTTAAATCGTACCAAAGAGTCGGTGTAATAGTCTCAAATTCAGCTCGATAGGCTTGTCCAGATTGTATTTGCTATACGGTATTAAAAGCATCATGAAGTCCCTAAAATAAAAAAAATGTCAAACCTTCTTAAATCAGATATTGCTTAGAAATACCCTCAGATCAAACTCTTAGAACATAGTAATACAAAATAATACACATGCTAGCCGTTAGACCAGGTTTTATCTGTACCCATAATTAACGATACAGTCCTTAATACAATCTACTATTTCTATTTAGTTCCGACATAGTAGTCCAAAATACACTAAAGACCAATTAAAACAAGTTGATATGTGTGGGAGATTCGCGCACAACCGGCCATAGTGTACCTTGACGGAAATAGTACATTACACAACTAGGGGCTTTCTGGCCAAGTGTAGACATAAAATGATGTACACAACACGGGAGGTAATAAAGAAAGCCCTCGATCGCATATTTACGTCCCTCGCTTGCAGCTCGGGCCGCAAACTTCTGCGATCTCGGCCTTTCTTTATTACCTCCCGTGTTGTGTACATCATTTTATGTCTACACTTGGCCAGAAAGCGTCTTTTTCCGTACGCGCAGCGCGCGGAAAAAGCCACTTTATGGCCAGGTGTGGAATAAAGGTTTTTTTCTCAGTGGACAACCATTAACCGATATGACAACAAGAATACTGCAGCTGCACCGTCCCTAAGCGGATAGGTAACTAAAGTAACATTTAAATTATTCAAAACTAGAATACAAGGATAACCCAGAGATATACAATCGTGTAATTGTGATATGACATGACATAACAGCACGATTCATGAGTAAATAATAATTAACAGCAAGATGCACCATACCCGTACATAGTACTTAACGGAGTAACAGCTACGCTGTCCTCTGAAAAGCAAAACGTTATTAGTCCTGTGGATAGTAACGTACGGTCACTTGCAATAATATTTAATTATTTAGCATAATGAAGGCTGCAAATATGTGACCATGCTCTTATACCTCTACAAAGATGATTTTGTGTGTGTTACTCAATCGTAAGCGAATACCAAAATTAAGGTCCGACCGAGAACACTTATTTTGTCTCGGCCGAGACCGAGACCGAGACCGAGATTAAATGGTATTCTCGGCCGAGACCGAGACCGAGACTGAGAATGCATAAAATTGAGAATAAAACACGTAATTTGCAAAACAACTATTTTATACACACAAAAAAATCTCTTTTTTATCGTGGCATTCATTTTAGATTCGATTTGCTACAAAAATGAAAGGCATTAATAATCAAAATTGAATGTGGGTAGGTTGGTATAACACAGTCGACTTCAATCGAAATCGTGTAAAGGGTCACAACGACTCCCCAAGCGACCTATCAGAACTAGTTTCATGGTCTCGGCAGCGGCCGAGAATCTCGGCGCTTTTTGACCGAGAACCGAGACCGAGATCTCGGCCTCGATTTATGGCCGAGAATGCCGAGACCGAGACCGAGACCGAGACCGAGATCTCGGTCGGACCTTAAGTCCAAAACCAAAAAACCCTAATGAGGTCTATTAAGAGTCGCCAGGACGCTCGCGTTCCCATACAAACGTAGTTCAGTTCTCATTTTAAAACGACATGCTTTAGAACCATGAAATTTGGCATGGGCATTCTAGTAGTACAGATCTAGGTCGGACATTCATTTCGTTGCTAAAAATTGTAATACAAATAAAATACAGCCAGTTACAGATTTACATACAAAACTTATTTTTGTCATTATTTCTTTGTTTTACAATTTTTAGCAATGAAAATGAATGTCCGACCTAGATCTGTACTACTAGAATGCCCATCCCAAATTTCATGGTTCTAAAGCATGTAGTTTTAAAATGAGAGCTGAACTACGCTTGTATGGGAACGAGAGTTCACGCGAGCGTCCTGGCGACTCTTAAGCGTTTTCAGAATGCAAATAATGAAATTAAGTTCTTAATATATATTGCTGAGACATTCGAAACCACATTAAATATGGTTAACCTTGTTCAAAACTGTTTCCATACCAATAGGCTAACCCTAGTGACAGATAGGGTAACCATATCACCTGGATAATCATTTAATATGGTTACCCAATCGTAAATATGAATCAAATGAAAGGGTTTTGCGGTCCCTGTATATATTTTGCTTCATTAACTGAAAACAGACACATTTTATCGGGAAATGTCACTATTGTCACTATGAATACCTATGGTAATTTCTGCATCGCGCTATCGTTAATATCTTGTTAAGCAAAAATATAAAAATATGCTGATTCTCATCGCAAGTTATAAAACATCGCTCTTTGCTCTTAGAACTACAGTAAATAGCAATGCACGCTACTTCAAGCGTCTCAAATGCCTCGTTCAGGAAAAAACCGGCCAAGAGCATGTCGGGCCATGCTCAGTGTAGGGTTCCGTAAACCGAGACCATTAATTCAAAAGGTCGTTTCTTACGGGAAATTTGGCGGCGCTTACGTCATTTTTACTTACGTCCTTTCACTATGGGTTTTTGAATGATAACTCAAAAACGGCTCAACGGATTTATTTCAATATAGTTTTCATTGAAGGTACTCATTAGGCCTCAGTTTCATGATTTTTTCAAAATTTTAGGACCCACGATTCAAAAGTTAGATGGCGTGGGACGCCCTGTTTTAAACTTTCGGAGCTATTATTTCCGAAAATATTAGTTTTATCCAAAAACTGTTTTAGAAGACCTATCCAACGATACCCCACTCAACTTGGTTGGAACGAAAAAAAAATTCACCCCCCACTTCACGTGTACGGGAGGTACCCTAACAAAATATATTTTTATTCTACCGTTTTGTCAGCTTGGTTAATGCACATATTCAAACCAAATTTCAGCTTTCTAGTGCTAACGGTCACTGAGCTAGACCGCGGACGGACGGACGGACATGGCGAAACTATAAGGGTTCCGTTTTTGCCATTTTGGCTACAGAACCCTAAAAACGCTCTAATTTGCCGCTTAGTTTCGTGAAGGGAGCTTGTAAGTATGTTTGTTCCGTGCCAATAGGTCAAAATCCGAGCGATATCGCTCTGAGCGTTTTTTTCATGAATCAGATAAAAGACAAACCATCTCCGATCATACCCGATTTACTCTTACGACATTGTTCTATTCTACTTACCTAATGACTTGCAAGGTCAATGCCATTAATATGTCCTCATATTCTTCCTTATCGCAATGCAGCAAGGTGCATTATTGTGTACATATTTATGACATTGACATTGTCGCATTACGAGGGTTATTCATGACGTTTCGTAACATAGGGAAAATCGCAGTATGGCTTCTTCGATGTAACTTCACTAACTTCATAGTCATATTGACCCGATTATTGGTATTATTTACTGGAAGTGCATTATCGTGCATTGTGCAAGGTGGCTGGTAAAAGAACTATTTCCATTCATTGAAGAACAATAGAAACCCGATTGTGAAGTTAAGATTTTTTAGGGTTCCGTATATTTATTTGACTCTAGTTTGAAATATTTTTACCCTTCGGGTAATTGATGGTCGTTATCATTAAACATGCAAAATAAAAGACAATATTTTAATAAAAATAGTTAGTTACTCAGAATATTCTACAAATGAATCATGTGAAATATATATTATGCTCGATGTACAAATTTGGTAATATTTTTCAGTATAAGTTTCCTTCGGGGAATTTCCTAAGATGACAAACGGAATACGGAACAAAAAGGCTAACCGGATACGGTACAATAACAGCCTTTGCGAGCGTAATGTTTGCCAAATACGACTGTCGAACCGTGGTCGAACCCATACAAGTCACATAGCAACTTGATCACTTTAATTTAACTAAGTAATATATTCGTACACTCTTCTCTACGTGATCGAATCAGAATTGAGGAGATCCGTAGACGAACTAAAGTTACCGACGTAGCCGACAGGATTAGCAAGCTGAAGTGGCAATGGGCAGGCCACATTGCACGCAGAGCAAATGGCCGATGGGGTCGAAAAGTGCTCGAGTGGAGACCACGGACTAGCAAGCGCAGCGTAGGACGTCCACCCACAAGATGGACAGACGACCTTATAAAGGTCGCCGGAAGACGCTGGATGCAAGTCGCTTCCGACCGATACTTATGGAGGTCCAAAGGGGAGGCCTATGTTCACCAGTGGAGTCTTATGGCTGAGATGATGATGATGATGAATATACACTCTGAAGGAAGAAAATATGCTTCTTGTTGCAGAAAGAAAAATATTCCGTAAGATCTTGGGGCCCACACAGAGAGACGATGGTAGCTGGAGAATCCGGAGAAATCAGGAGATAGAAGTCTTGGTGTTTGAGCCAAACATTATCGGAGAGACCAAGTCAGCAAGACTCCGCTGGCTTGGACACCTTGAGAGAATGTCAGACGAGACGATAGGGCGGCCAAAAGGGCTTACGTTGGACGCTCTCTAGGTCGACGTCCATAAGGTCGTCCTAAGTACCGCTGGAGAGACCATTGAAAGAGATCTACGCGCCCTACAAGCAGAAAACTGGGAGGAGATCGCACAAAACCAGGATGCGTTGGTGCCATCTCGTGTCGGAGGCCAAGACTCACTTCGGGTCGCGAAGCCAGAGAAGTTAGTGAAGTAATATAAGTACACAACTACACATAGGATATAAGAGAATTTGCAGTCACCACCAAGATCTTATAATACACAGTGAGATCAAGAAGAAACCAAATTGCAGATCAA
Organism: Pammene fasciana; assembly: GCA_911728535.1. Classification (NCBI taxonomy): domain Eukaryota; kingdom Metazoa; phylum Arthropoda; class Insecta; order Lepidoptera; family Tortricidae; genus Pammene; species Pammene fasciana. The sequence continues at coordinate 3,114,653 of OU452275.1, read as the reverse complement.
ATGTAGAGTCTAAAATGTTCTGAAAATTGCCTGGAATATTTTTTTTTATTGTGAGGTTGTGACTCAGTGCAAAACGCCTTGTCGCCACTATAGGGCCTAGTGTCTAGTTTTTCCTGTTCTTGTTCTACGGGTTTTGGCTTAAAGCCTAAAAGGGTTATCCAAAAAACATCCAAAAACAAAAATCAAAACTGGTGCATCTGTCATAAACTTCGACCAGCCAACTCAATTTACGAAATTTAATAAATCTAAATATACCTAACACATTAATGAAAATCAGTGCAAAAAACTTAATCTGATACGAGCTTAACCATAATATACTTACGTCATTGTGGACACCAGGAGTAGCAAGTTCATTTCACTGATAAGTCCAGTTTTTCGAATTTGCGTCAAACATACAACTCCAAGTGCATACACTTGCCATTCATAATCCTTATCACAACGGCGTAAGGTCGACTGTTGTTGCAAGTTGCACCTACGCTTAATATTCCCTTATCGTTTGTATTCGACCGTGTGGGCGTATAAAATTGTACGATAACGTTTAAGTGACCGGACGCTTTACTGAATCGTTACATAACCGATTCGAACAGAGACGTATATATTGAAGACTGGCAATAGCAGCCGCGGATCTAGGATGTCATTCAGAGGGGACATTTTCCTACACAAAAAATCTTACGGTCTGCACCTATGGCCCCCGTTCTATACAAAACTTGCGTGTCGGGGGGGCAATTGCCCCTTTTGCCCCCTCCCTGTATCCGCCCCTGGGAGAGATGCGATTGATGCGAGCAACTTTCGTTCTGCTTGGAGAAACAAGAGGCAGCTATCTGCTGGAGTAAGATAGGTAGAGTACAGTGGAAGTGGAGTGGTGGTAGTAAATAGTAATACGAATAATTATTCATAAATGTACGAACACAACCATATCTACATATATGGGTTTAAGGTCGTGTACACATATTTTTGTCCAATTAATCGTTTAGATATTGGAGATCTCGGCTGTATATGCCTACACCTAGGGTGACCAGATGTCAGGAATTTTAGACATATATCAGTCAGGAATGCGGCCGGTGAAGGGGAATGTCAGGAATTTCCGACAAATAGACGAAACAATAAAAGTTGAGTGAAAATCGTGTGAGTTTAAATCAGTAAAAAGTTGATTGACCCGTATACACTATTAACATTTATTTTAATCACAATCAGAATAACGGCCCTCAACGTAATAAAAAAAACGCAAATGCCGCGAACGCGCCTAGCTCGTGTCAGGAATTGTGACCGAAATCAGGTATTTTGTCTGGAATTTTGAAATTTGTATCTGGTAACCCTACCTACACCTGTATAAAATATACCTACTAGCAAAGAGTTGTTTTATTATTACAACTGAGATCATAAATACTAACATAACTAGGTTTTACGTCATTACTACCTAGTTATTGTAGGTATAGGTTCAGTCCCTACTTGCTCATGGGGATTGCCAATCTATACTTTTTCTTGTCTCTGGATTGAACTGACCGATCTCAGATCCGGTTGTTTTGAAATATGCATTACGGCTTACGCAAAATGTCGACGGTTGTCCATTTAACTCACACTTTTCAGTCCTTAAAGAATTACCGCTTCGATTAACAATGAAATGGAAATGACATATTTTTGACGTGTTTGAAACTTGTTTTAGTAAACGGCGATTTTACAGTTAAACTGTCAATTTGATTGACAGTTAAATGACATTGTTGCCTTTATTCTAGACTGCTTAAAATTTGTTATAGACAGGGCACAAAATTTCAAAATCGCTCTCCTTTTCGATGCGACAGGCAAACGATATTACTTTTGGGCAACCGGGCTTTTTACCTGGTTTAGACTTAGCTGTATCCGAATTGCCGGTTGCCTTCAAAGAAAATTTGACCGGAAGTGAGATATTCAAGATGGCGGCCAAAAAAAATACCCATTTTTTACTGTTTCTTAAATAACTCGTAAACCGTGTCCCCTACCAAAATATGTTCTTTTACTTAAATAATTCACATAAAATTCTCTATAAAAAAGGTTCTATACAGTTTTTTGCTGGGATCAAAGTTTAATGAGATATCGAGGGTATAAGACAGCCATTAAACATATAGACTAATTAGCTTTTTCCCGCGACTTTGTCTGCGTGGGATTAACATTCGCCATATAAATTTATGAAACCCTTAGTGAAATCTTATAGCAAATATAAATTTAACGTATATACTTTTTTACGTCTACAGTGAGCAACAATTGCATACAAAGTTTCACCCCCCTTTTCACCCCTTCAAAAGATGATTTCAGGGATAAAAACTATTTTATGTCCTTTTCCATAACTCAAACTATCATCATACCAAATTTCATCTAAATCGGTTCAGCGGTTTAAGCGTGAAGAGGTAACATACACACTTTCGCATTTATAATATTAGTATGAAAAAATTGTGCTCATTGAGAAAAAGTTTTAAATTTTTGACCATGGATAGAGTGCCCCACGATGAATATTTTTTACTGTTGGAGGTCCCTAAAATTTTTGGACGTTCACGTCAAAATCCCCTCTGATGTGATTTGAGAGTTTTCCCTCTACGCAGAACTTTTTTTAACTATAGATTTATATTTCTTTTCTACCAAAAATGAATTGTGCATGTCTGTTTTATACGGAAATGATACCACACAACCCCTAGCAGCCTCAACCAGAGTATTTAAAATATAATTTATCTTTAAACAGTTAGTGTGTCTGTTACCTCTTCACGCTTAAACCGCTGAACCGATTTAGTTTAAATTTGGCATGATGATAGTTTGAGTTATGGAAAAGGACATGAAATAGTTTTTATCTCAGAAATCATCTTTTGAAAGGGTGAAAAGAGGGGTGAAACTTTGTATGGAATTGTTGCTCACTGTAGACGTAAAAAAGTATGTACGTTAAATTTATATTTGCTATAAGATTTCACTAAGGTGTTTCATAAATGTATTATAGCGAATGTTAATCCCACGCAGACGGAGTCGCGGGAAAAGGGTAATTAGTCTATATATTTAAGGTCTATCTTATACCCTCGATATCTCAAATATACTTTGATCCCAGCAAAAAACTGTATGGAACCTTTTTATAGAGAATTTTATGTGAATTATTTAAGTAAAAGAACATATTTTGGTAGGGGACACGGTTTACGAGTTATTTAAGAAAAAGTAAAAAATGGGTAATTTTTTTGGCCGCCATCTTGAATATCTCACTTCCGGACAAATTTTCTTTTAAGGCAACCGGCGATTCGGATACAGCAGGGTCTAAATCAGGTAAAAAGCCCGGTTGCCCAAAAGTAATATCGTTTGCTTCTCGACATGGATTTTTTGAAAAATGGAACTAGACTATTAGCGCAATTGTAGTTTTGGTGGTATACTCAATTGTCCGCTCTTGGGCATTATCAACTTTGAGTACTTATTTAAGAAAGTCTTTAGATATTAGTCAGCGAGAAAGAGAAAGTGAGAGACAACTAGATTTTATTTTTTGGTGAGCTATAGCGTTTATCCGTCCGCTTGACAACCTACTATAAATTGGCATAGACACTAGTTTTTACGAAAGCGACTGCCATCTGACCTCCCAACCCAGAGGGGAAACTAAGCCTTTTTGGTTTTTGGGATTAGGTCCGGTTTTCTTACGATGTTTTCCTTCACCGAAAAGCGACTGGTAAATATCAAATGATATTCCGTACATTTGTTCCGAAAAACTCAGTGGTACGAGCCGGGGTATGAACCCGAGACCTCCGGATTGAAAGTCGGACGTCTTACCGCAAGGCTACCAGCGCTTTTTTTCTAGACAACTAGATTTTACTAGATTCATAAGTTTTGATAGAACAGTGCCAATTCTGTGGTAGTACCTACTTACTATTGTACGGTTTTGGCTTCAACCAAGATGCATCAAAGTGACTTAGGTCATTAATAACCTTTACAAAACTAAATAATTTACGAAACAAGTTTCCAAGCCTTGTTTTCCTCTGTGTGTTACATAACAACTCATTTTGATTGATAACAGACCGTATCTCGTTATATTAAGGTTTACAAGTAGTTATCAAATTGTGTCGTCGCTACGCAGATGTTGAACACACGTTAAAGCCGGCCATGACATTGGCCGCCCCAGTGACCTTAGCTGGCTAATCTATGTTGCGAGTAGGTAAACGTCAGGCCTATAACCGCGAACCACTTCGTTCATCGAATCGAATATTTCCATCCCTCTCTTTCGTATATGCAAGAGCGATAGAGACGGGACCATCGTTTTGTCGATTTTCGAACTTCGCGGTAGGCCCTCAGGTGCGGCCATATCGGTCTATACTATCGCTAAGGCATCGTCCTGAGGCATTGTCCTAATGAAACGCGAATGCGCGATCATCGCCAGTTCGCGCGAATTTTACTCGTACGAACGGGCGATCAAACATATTGAACTCGAATAGGTGACCTAACTGACATCGCGCGATTGTACGATTGTCAGTTAGGAGACCTATTCGAGTTCAATATGTTTGATCGTGCGTTCGTACGAGTAAAATTCGCGCGAACTTCCGATCGCCCATTCGCGTTTCATTAGGACGATGCCTACGGATCTCTACAGACGTAACCGACTAGGCACCTGTGATTTTTAATAATTTTAATACATTGCGGTGTTTGTTCCATCGATTGATTTCGTGGCACCTACTTAAACGGCAATGTCTCGAAATCGCATCGAACGAAATATATTTAGGGTTAAAACGAAAAAGAAAATGCGCAACCCTGAAAAGGATGTTCTTTGTAATCCAATATTTGTCTCAAAAGATTAAATATTTTCTCATATTCATAGGATACTAGTTGCCGGGGATTCTTGTATCCTTGTAATGCTTATTATTGAATAAGGAAAACGTCATTTTCCTGTACCCTGTTTTTGCTCTTATGCAAAACATCGTGTGTCTGTTTTGATTTCGAAGTAGTCTGGAAATTCGATTAATGTCTATCGCATTTGCATTTTTGAGCGACAAAGAGGCAAATATACGACAAACTAACGGTACAAGCGCGCCTACAGAAAACACCGAAAGTCGAAATTTTGTTATGTCGCTCTCTATCGCACTTGCGAAGTTGCAAAGAGACGGGAAAAGGGTAACAACACTATCAAATGGTACACAGATAGAAAAAATCTCTTCAACCAAAGAAACCTATTTGAATCAAGAGATATCCAGTTTCCCATATAAGGAAAAAATTAAATTCTTTATTTTAAGATATAAAATGTTTCAAAGTTTATTACTTAACCTAATAAATTCAATACTTTATCCGAGATATTAAAATCTTCTTTTTAAAATAGCTTAATATTCTCACGAAGGGCGTTTGAATTTTGTTTTTGTATTGTATTTTTTTTAAATTGAACTTTATGTGTCTTAGTGCAATACATAAAGAACTTAAGCCAAGAAACTTTGTTTCTTGGATGAAGACTCATAGTTTAAATTGAGAATTGAATTTCTCCACGGAAACAAGAAATCGCATTAGTTCAAGAGCATGTGTTACTTGATGTAAAATTTGATATTTTCACACCAAGATCTAAAATTTCTTGGCGTATGAAATCGATTACTTGAAACAAACAATAACATTTTCTAAGGCGGTTATCACACTGGCGCGGATCCGCATGCGGCACCGGTGCGCGAGCAAGATAGCGCTCTGCATGTCTATAGCGCTATCTCGCTCGCACACCGGCGCCGCATGCGGATCCGTCGTCAGTGTGATAATCGTCTTAGTGTCTCAGTGCACTACTTAAAAACCTAGTAGCAGAAACTGTGTTTCTCGGGACTAATCCCAAGAAAGGAAGTTTAACTAAAAGTAGATAATACAATTATAAATTATGATTATTTATATACTCACAATTTATAATCGTATTAACTAGAGCTGAGATTGCTATTGTGAATCTCAAATAAGCCCGGGTAAAGCGGCGAGGGTCATGAAGTTACGTTGAACAAACGTTCGCGTGTTCTAACCTACACGCAGAGACATCTATTGATGCGCAGGGTAACTAACGTCCAAGATTTAAATGTTTCAAAGCAAAAATTATGTGCTTCTTCTTTGGAATAGCTGTGGCTCTTGATTGTAAGTTGAAAACATCAAAGCAAAAATTAATCTCTCTTGCCTAAAAACTTAAAAATCTCAAATCTAACTTTTGGTGCTACTTCTTTAAATTAGCTTTGGCTCTTAGCTGTAGATTGAAAACATCAAACCAAGAACTAATCGATCTTACGTAAACACATAAAACTCTTAAAGGAAAATGTTGGTGCTTTTTTGCCGTAAATAATTATTATCTTAACTCAAATCATTACTATTCGCTTTAAAAATAGGTAAAGTTAAAGCTAAATAATTTTAAATCTTCTTTTAAAAATCATGATATTTTTAACTCAAGTCATGTTTATTGGTCTAAGGTATTTATTACTCTCTTTAAGAAACCGCGTGCAAGAGAGTTTTGCGTTTTGAATTAAGATATTATTTCTATCTGTGTAGGTAAAAATATAATTACAGATTGACGTAATGATATTTCGACGAGGAAACCACATAAACCGAACCGAAGGTAAGGGCCATAAACACGCGAACTGAGGCCTTCTTTATTACCGCCCGTGGTGCATACACAATTTTACGTCTTCTCCTGGGTATGAAGTGAAATTTGCCACTGCGCCCGTGGACGGCAAATTTCACCTACCGCCCAGAGAGACATAAAAATATTCATGCCACACCTGGCCATAAAGTGGTTTTTTCCGCACGGTGCGCGTACGGAAAAAGACGCTTTCTGGCCAAGTGTAGACATAAAATGATGTACTATTTTAATTCAGGACTGGAATCTGACAGCTCTTGACATTTACAATGTAGCAGGAGCAGTCAGATAACTGTCTGGAATTAAAAATTCTTCTTTAATACAATTCTATGTTTTTAACTCAGAATATTAACCATTAAATACGGTTAGCATGGCGAATACACAACGTGCTCTTTACGTAAACCTGACCCGAGGTACACGTGATCGTTATCGCGGTCGGTTACACGCATTCTCGCAATTACTACGGGTTACTTTTCATATCGAATACTTTCATTTCTTATAATATGATATAAGTATATACTTTACAAAAATGTGATTTTGTCGTTCGTGAGCTTGGAGCTTTTAACCAACCGGAGCGGCCATTGACAGGCGTTCCCCTCTGCCGAAAATATATGACCAGTGGTCATACTCATTGTATGGACTGACGTTTATCTGGCGTGGTTATTTTGACGTTTCGCATACATTTGACGTTCCCCTCCCCAGCAAAAATCGGCAGACATTTTTTGTATAGAAAATGACAGTCATGGCCGGTCCGGTTGGTTTAATTAGTCTAAGTTAGTAAGTGTTTAAAAAATACCGAAAATATCACTTTTTTGGGCTCATTCTATTCAGAAATATTAGCTTCTCTATTCTACCAATCAAAAAAGGCTTCCAAAAATGCATATGGCAAACCCCCCCCCCCCCTTTTATGATAGGTTCCATTACTTATGGAGGTCCAAAGGGGAGGCCTATATGTTCAGCAGTGGACGTCTTATGGCTGAGATGATGATGATGATGACTTTTTTTATTCCCTAGCGTGACGTAGGTAGTGAAAACTAAGTTTGTATGGAAAATTTAGGACTTTTTTTCAGGATATATTCTGAGTAGAATGAGTCCAAATAAATTCGAATCTGGTTTTTTTTAGTGGTAGTATGCCATGTTAAAAATTCATGAGGAAACCGGATCTACAAGACCTGGTTTCCCCTCTAGGTTGGTAGTCTTGATGGTAGACAATCTTAACCGAAATAAATATTACTAGCTAATACATTCCAGAGAAAAAATGTGTCTTCGTTAAAGGTCGTCGCTTCACTCGGCCTTTTATATCACACTCTGCCTACTGTTGTCTATTTCTTGATTCTGTTATGTTCATTTATTTTAAGTTTTTTAACAATTTGTTCTAATCTTTTCAGGTAAGATAAATGCTGAGCACCCAGTGATGCGGAGCCATATACGAGTACAATAAGTAAATATAACTTTCAAAATATGAATTTTCCAGAAATAAAGTTAAGTTTTTAAAAAGTCTCTACAAGACACTTTCATATAACTCTGCTGCAGTATTTTCAAACGAGCAGGGGGCCGATTTTTGACAGCCGGACGATCGAATTCAAAAAATTCAAGCTCGAAAATAATCGCACACAAAAGTTTGTAGCCAATTTTTTCGCATGGAATTAATAGTTTAAATAATCATTATTTTAAATTTCTATCGCTTTTATTTTTAAAACATAATTTCATCGTTTTATTCAGAGTTTTAAATGTCACTTTCGAGTGCTCGAAACTCAAAAATCACCCCCCAGAGCGTAAGCGAAACGAGTTCTTACAAACAACAACTGGCTATTCTGGCTACTGAGAAGTCTCGGCATTTCGATGGCTTTTTGACTTTGAGAGTTTGTTCGACGATAACTTGAGTAGGGTTTTTTGAGGTTGTAGCAGAGATACATACAATTTGAGAGTTCGTATATGGGCTGGATCGATCAAGAGGTTATGGAGCTAGAAGGCGAAAAAATCATCACATGGGTCTTGTTATATTGGTCAGTTTGTTTGCAAGTAAAGGCGAGTTCTCAGTTCGAGGCGGAATACTAGTTATTGTGATACAAACAGGACGAATTGCTTCTCTAATTTGTCCAAAACGAAAATATACGCTAATATTGCTAAAAGATGATTGCGAGACCTAAGCCATAGCCCGCAGATTTGCCCGGTCAAAGAGAATTAAGTACCTAGAGTGTTCTCTCCATACATGACTAAATGCGTATATATAATAAGTTTTAAGCGAGCTTTGCTAAAAGTTATTATTCAAAAGATTACAGCTTAATACGTACTACGATTTAAGTGTGCTTAAAACTTAGTATAAATGAGTTTAAGCATACCTCCCATACGACTTATTATTTAATTAGTAGTTTTGCTATGTATGGAGTTAGCAATCTATCTACTCATTTATCTATGGCCCGGTGTACAGATAAAGTCAAAATTACACTTTTTAAGGCTTTCTGTACATCTATGTATACGTCGAGTCTGTGGGTTAGATATACTCAACGTGCTTACAATGCCTTGCGCGTCCAATACAATAATGCTTTTAGGGTGCTGTTGAGACTGCCGCGTTTCTGCAGCGCATATCGTCCATGTTCGCCGAGGCGCGCACAGACGGCTTTGATGCCGTGTGGCGCAAGAAAACAGCCTCACTGTTAAACAGGGTGCGCGGGAGCAGCAACAGCATCCTAAGCATGATAGCTAACAAGCTAGACTGTCCTCTGCTGTGGATAATGGGTCAAAGGACTAAACCACTTTTTATATTATTAAGTAACTAACATTAGACTAAGTTAATACTAATATTGATTGGACCATTGTGTTGTCTTTAATAAATCAATTTCATTTAATTTTCATTTCATATAGCACAAGTTCTAAGAATCGTGAGTCTTGGTTTTCCAAAGGCTACTGGTACCAATAGAGGTGTTTACGCGACGCCGCCTATTGTCACTTATTGCTTACATCCGGGCCGATTGTCCATAGTAAACACTCGTCGGTGACTAGTCTGGAATTCCGATCGTTTTATTCTCAAGTGTCGGTGAAAAACCGAGCCAGACAAGTTTTCACGGGCCATGCATAAAACGTATTAAGTAATACATGAATAATAGTACTAAGTAAATATAACTAAGTATAATATAATAAACGGTATATATAATAATAAATATCACATGGATAATGGCGGGGCTGTCTCTGCGTGCGTCCCATGACACGGGCAGGGGCAGCATCCGCTTAGTGTACCCCTCACTTTTCATTAAATTGTCGAAAGGGCCTCTGCGCGTTGGCTTCGGCTCCGCATACGCCTCCCAAAGGTCCGGAACACCATTGTTCCGTGGTCGGGAAAGACATACAAATATCACATGGATAAATATTTACAAATACCTATAGCTAATACAGACTCAGTATACAGAGAAAATAATAAAGTAGGTAGGTATTGATGATTGATAAAATATGCGCCTGGTGCATCGATAGCACAATACACTGATAGAAGTAAAGTAAAACCCCTTAAAAATGAAAATGTATCCAATCCCTAATTAAGTATCACTCATATTTCATATTTCTGGAGTGACGTTAGGAGCGCTGCTGGGGATCGAGAGACGTGGCGGTCGTGGCGTGACCTCGCGAAGGCCCTTTGTACCTCTGGGGTACCTACCATAGGAACAACAACAACAACATATTTCATGAAATATCATTACGCTATATACGTCCATGTATCATTCCAAAAAAGGGTACGTATTTCAGAAAATTCAAGGAATCACAGTCTACTTTATGGCTTAAATAACCGTTATGACATATTTTTGATGATACAACTCAGGTATTTTAATTCTTCTAGGCACACCTTTAACTGTCGCGATAATTTTATATCTGCTTCTGCATTATGGATCTTTATACAATCTTAAGCCGGCTCCGTACAGCATTGAACCTTAGTTATCAGTGTAACTAACAGCATAATGGTAGGAAGAACGCTATCTACCTTGAAACCGGCAGAGGTCGAGGAAACAAGTCGACACTAGATTTATTTACCCGACCCTTGGTAACCGGTAATGACTGATTGAAAGATGCAATTGCTCAGAAGTCGTATTTACATCGAAGTTTTATAACGGCGAAAGATTTTTAGGACCGGCTTAGGTGCTCAAATATATCAGTTTAAGCATTCTAACCCCTTGTTGGACCTATTGTCAAACAAGGGTTCTCTATAAGATGTCAGCATGCACGTGTTAAGGCCGTTCCTCGATTCGGACAAGCCACGCCCATCCGTTAGAGACACGTTTATGGCTCCCGTGCACGAAAGAAACAGATGCAGCGCTCTTTAGGATTAGACTTGTTGACCAAACTACGATAAATAAGCCATCTATAAAGTTATGTCTAATTTTGCTTCTGAGACTTTTTAGATAAACGAGAGTACCATATTTTTTACTAAGTCATATTGCTTAATCTCTTATAGTTTACGTAAGCTAAGAAAAATAAGGGGAAAAAGGACCCAACTTCGGATTTTTTTTCTATCGAGGCAACTTTCAGCAATCGTGTTTCGGCTTGTGCCAAAAACAAGAGTATATAGTCTATTAATATGAATTAGAAAATAAATTCGGTCCCTTTTCCCGTTTAGTCACTAGAGCGTTTGAAAAAACCTATAATTTTTCAAAGTAGCCCCTTAAGACCGATATGCTGCAGATCAACTTCCAGTTGTACAGTCTGCAATTATATCTTCAATAATGAAGGCAAAAATATCTGACACAATATTTGTAAGGCTGTAAGAATGTCACATATTTTTGTGGCCTCCCCTGTGCTAGATTGTTTGTCTGACAGGTGAGATGCGTTGGCATGTTCAAATCATTGAGTAAGCGGAGATGACATCCCTAAGAATTTTTTTCTTCCAATAGTTGTAGTGAAAATCACTACAAGTCTATACTACTCGTACCGTACTCTATCTAGTCTTTCTCGTACCATGTTGTACATGTTGCCGCATTTGTCTACCTTTATTTACTTCTTTTCTCATCTACTCAAAGGTTAACTGGAAGAGATCCCTTAAAGGGATAAGTTCGCCTTTGTACTTGCGTTTTCCTATTATTATATTGTGTTTGACTTGTTTTTGTACAATAAAGAGTTTTTACATTACATTTACTACTTACTCGATGATTCGCACAAAATTTGTTTTAGATAAATCACATCTAATACGTAATAAATCAATAGTTCAAATGTATCAATTGAGATAATGCAGTAAGCAATGCTACGTGGCATAACATCGCGGTTGGAATTTCACCCTTAGGTTGGAATTTCACCTATGTGGTGTTGTGGTTTGCCCTTAAATTCAAAATTGGTTGTATCAAATACGATACCCTCGAATCCTTAAAAGCAACCATAAATTAAATCATTAAGCAATAAAAGGACGATCTTTTACACCCGATTTGCTTATCCGAATTCGCCAAGAATAGCTTTTGCGAGTGCACTTTAGCTTACCTTATCTTTATTTACGTTAATTAACAATGTCACGAAATTCGACTTGACCTCAAGGTGCTTCGATTAAGAGTCGCCAGGACGCTCGCGTTCCCATACAAACGTAGTTTAGCTCTCATTTTAAAACGACATGCTTTAGAACCACGAAATTTGGCATGGGCATTCTAGTAGTACAGATCTATGTCGGTAATTTGTTTTCGTTGCTAAAAATTGTAATATAAAGAAAATACAGCCAGACACAGATTTACATACAAAACTTATTTTTGCTATATTTCCTTTGTATTACAATTTTTAGCAACGAAAACTAATTACCGACATAGATCTGTACTACTAGAATGCCCATGCCAAATTTCGTGGTTCTAAAGCATGTCGTTTTAAAATGAGAGCTAAACTACGTTTGTATGGGAACGCGAGTTCACGCGGTCCTGGTGACTCTTAAACTACTATTATGTACTACTAAGAAAGCAGTGTATGCAACTGTACGTAATTAGGCCTTAAAACACTCGTAACAGTTACATAAAACCAGTTCTTTAAGTAAAACCAGAGTACAAATTGGTTTACGATGAGATACAATTGAAACGAACTAGTTTTATTGAATAAGTGGCACTCGTCTCAGTGAACGAACATTATTGCCCTTCAGACCTAGAATGCACTAGATATCCTAATAAGTACACTTAAGCACACTTATTAATTAGATCAAGGACATTAAATTTGTGGCAAACAAGCATACGGCCCACCTGATGGTAAGCAGCTACTGTAAGCCTATTGACGCTTGCAACAGCAGAGGTGCCACATGAGGTGTCGACCCTTTCATAGGGTTTTTTTCATTTAATTTCAGCATATGGTTAGGTACGATTAAGAAAACAAATTGGCATAACTTTAGTTTATTAATAACTAGCTTTTGCCCGCGACTTCGTCTGCGTGGAATTAGTAATCCCCCCTTAAGGAATGACTTCTGGATATCAATTATTGTATATTCTTCCCCAGAGCTCAAACTATTTCCAGCGTTCAGCGGTTATTGATTTCCCATACAAACTTTGAACCCCCTTTTCACTCCCTCTAGGGTCGATTTTCGGGATAAAAATAATCCTATGTCGTTTCTCGAGACTCAAATTATCGCCATACAAATTTTCATCTAAATCGGTTCAGCGGTTAAACATTCTTTATATGTGACCTTCCGCGAGAAAAGGTACCTTATGGCGGTTGAGACTTACGCTATTTGCTAACGACGCTGCAATACTAATGCGATGCTTCGCAACGTAAGCGCCACCCGCCATAAGGTACTTTCACCCGTGGGACGTCACATATAAACTTTCAAACCCCTTTTCACCCCCTCCAGGGTTGATTTTCCGGATGAAAACTATCCTATGTCCTTTCCGGGGACTCAAACTATGTCTATACCAAATGGCATCAAAATCCGTTCAGCCGTTTTCACGTGATGCGCGGTCAAATAAACAGACAAACAGATAAACAGACAAACAGACAAAAATTCTAAAAACTGTTGGAACGTGTTCTGTTATTAATTCTAAGTATCCCAAGCCAATTTTTTTTTGAAAATCTCCCATGTACAGACTTTCGACACTCTTCAGCTTTATTATATGTATAGATTGTATTAATTGTTATATCTGTCACTAATTTAACTAGGATTTATTAAGTGTGCTAAGAACTCAACCAGATAACTGGGATGCTACCTGCGTAGACACACTGGCACCGTCCCACCTCCAACGGACTAACGTAAAAGCGGGCGCAGCGGCGGAAAGCGCCGAAATTTCAAAACGTAACAAATATAAAAGTCTCGGTAGAGAGTACCATTTTGTACCTTTTGGAGTTGAAACTCTAGGTCCATGGGGTCCCAGCGCACACAAGTTTTTTGCAGAAATCGCAAAGCGTCTGGTTGATGTAACTGGTGACCGAAGAGCTGGTGGTTTCCTCGCACAGCGTATCAGCATTGCGATACAACGAGGAAATGCCGCCAGCATCCTTGGTACAATGCCGCAAGAGCCTAGTTTAGATTTGAGCTAGTTATTAATTTAGTTTAGTATTTGTACTGTAGCCTCTGTATATTTAGTTATGTAAATAAAAGTTATTTGGAGAATTCATGTAAAAAAAAAACTAAAAATGATGACATGTCAATGTAATTTCGAACAAAACAATACTCCGAGATACAAAGGATGCTTATTTTTTGAGGTAACACACAGGTGAATCATTTGTGGTGGTCAGAGCGAATATGTTTTATTATTTTGTATGGGTATGGGAGGGTAGGCCGTTTCGCACAATCATACAAAAAAAGCATTCATTATCCTTACCGGGAAAACTGTATGTAGTTATCATAATGACTAACGATTTATAAATACTTTGTTTACGTGAAACATGCAGTATCATTTTATCATAAAATACTTTATCTATATAATGGCATCCTTGTTTTTCCGGACTAACAATAGTACATTACAGCAAAGGCTGGGAAAACAGGGATTTCCGGTCAAGTAGGTATATATCAGGATAGGGATACGAGGCCGGGAATCCGTTTTCACGCCGAGGCATGTATAGTGCTTTTCTCAAAATAATGCGTGGAAATAAGACCTAAAACCTAATACTTAAAGCTTAAAAATCTATCGCACTCCGTATCTCTCGGTATAATACGGGGACCGTGTCGCAGTCGGCGCCCACCCGAAAGTGACCGGGCGCGCCCGGCCCGCCCGCGCGGTCGAGCGCGTGGCGGGCGCCGGCTACTTTGCAGGCCTAGGCCTGCAAAGTAGTATGAAAATCCTTTTCATAGCAAGTGTCACTACGGCGCCCGAAACGTGATACTTTCGAGTCTCTTTTCACGAACGTAACGACAACATTACCGCGCATGTTTGAGAAAAAATGTTTATATGTATTGTTATTTGTCTGTTTCTTTATTGTACACTAAATAAGCATTGTAGAATTGTAATTATGACTTATAATGAAGATTGAATATTAATGAATATTCATTCGAACATGTCAATTCAAATTATGATTGATTGAGAATGTCTTACGCTACTTATGATGACTCGATCGTGAGAGCATTCCACTTTATGTGTGGTTGTCACATGCACATTGTACACGTAATTAACATATGTGCATGACTACTCATGAAGTTAAAGCAGTGGCGCGTAGTTAGTGTCCGAGAGGCAACCGGATGGCTCGCGGTATTTAATCTGTATTGTGGAACCAGCCAGTCCAACCCAAACAGCTGCTGTCAAAAATACCTCTCGTCAAAGTGCCACCTCGATTTCAGGAACCCCTCATTAAACAAAAACAATAGTATTTTGTGCAACAGTTACATAATAAGGGTTCTTAAGATTCGAGGGTCGAAGTTACAAAATGAGGTGAAGCCGAATTTTGTAAAAACAGACCCGAGAATTTTAAGACCTAATTATGTACCGTTGCACACAATAGTTTTTCTACGAGTGCTAGGCAAGCCGGTAAGCATTGAGTTCGACGAATGACCTGCTGCCTCTATACAATTGTCTGCAATCTCCTGGCGGATTGCATCGGCGCGCGGCGCCCGCCTCGTCTACAGCGGCGGGCGGCGCCGGTGCGGGGCCCAACAGACCCATTATATCCCTAAGAATCGACTTTTGAGTCATCTTATGACAACGTTCATAAAGTATATGCTTTGAATTTACATGTCAGTCATTTTATTGGCAAATTAGAATGCAGGAGTAGAAAAAGATCTTTGACGTACAGCTGTTCCATAAAATCGGTATTCCTCTGAGCTTTGTGTTGTCCGGGTTGTCCTATTCGAAGTAAATACCGCTACGTCTATGAGCTTACACGAACAATAGGTAGAGCTCTATACATATCACTTGACGAGCTATCGTCTCAAGTAAGTCATAGCAGGTATTAGGACTATAAATAGACCGTAATATCAGTTGAAATTAAATGAAGCACATGGGATTTTTCTCAATAAATATCTTGATTCTGTTATGTATAAAGCTGGGTCTACGCTAGACGAGCCGAGCACCAGCGGAGCACAAATTTAATTTGCATCACCCTTGCTCGGTCAGTTTGTTAATTTTATTTTAAGTCCACACTTGATCCGCAAAGACCGCAAACTACGACGCCCAGCAGGCTTATGATGGCAGAAGTTGTCAGCTGATAACTTGATATAAACCAGTATAAACCAGTTTAAAATAAGAGTTGCCGCCATGTTTATCCTTAATCTGATAACTTTGTCCATTTTCCATTTGACATCTGATAGTGGAATGATATTTTGATAATTTGACATATTGTCCGCTGTAAGCACACATGTTTTTTGAATGTGTGTGTGTAAAAAAATATCGTTTACACTATGGTTATCCACGATGAAAATCGGGTTTTTCACTTTGACGGCGCTAGCGGATAACTTGATAATTTGTACTTTTTATGACAGTAAAACTTGTTAACTTTATATAGGTGCCATCGGATCCCGATAACAATTGTCGGGAACTATAACGTATGAAAATTCTTTTTTTTGTCGTTGATTTCTAGCAAGTAACTGGTTTTTGTAATGTAACAAAAGTTACTTTGTAGAACGATTCTATGCTTACCATGTTATTGTTTTGTAGAGTGGCGGTATTTCATTTTATGTTATGAGCAGTTGCTGCTGCCGAAGAAAAAAAAGAGAAAACTCCATAGCAGAGCTAATATGGATGTCTGTTATCCATTCGAAATGTGTGACGAAGAGTTTGGCACATATCATCATCCTCATAGCGTTAGTCCCGGCATAGGCCGCGGCTCATTTGAGCCTGGGGTGCGCTTTGCCAAGGCTCAATGACCCTAATCCCATGAATAATCGTAGTCATTCAGTGCGAAACGTATTCTTACGAAAGCTACTCAAAGAAGAGACTATTCCTCATTGGGATTAGGTATGGTTTCCTCAAGATGTTTTGCTTCACCGAAAAGCAACTGGTAAAAAATTATATTTCGTACATAAGTTCCAAAGAACTCAGTGGTTTGAACCCGAAACCTACGTATTGAAAGTCAGACGTTTTACCGCCCGGCTACCAGCGCTTCAGTTTGGCACAATGAGTGACTGCAAACTTCATCGACACCAAATAATTAATCTAGTGCCATCTAGTAACGAGTAGCATTACCAAGGCAAAAGCTACTCGTTACTAGATCCCACTCACAAAGGTCGCTAGGTTTGCCAAGGTAAACTACACCGTGACACCGATCCGCCGTTGCAGTCCCTTACGGACTACGGTGTAGTCTTTCGTCGTCAAAAAGAAGAAAGTACGATACCCGTTATTAGATGGCAATGTAGCGCAGATGTCATTTCCTCTTACATTTTGGGTAGCTCTCGTTCAAATAGCGCTTCAGACTTAGAGCCTCAAAAATTTCTTCAGACTGTGCGTCTCTATAAAATATATACTCTCTGGTTCAACCGTATCTAGATACCTATTGTGCGTTGCATACTAGAAATTATTTACAGTTTGGAGTAGAAGCCTGTCCGGAGAAAGATGTGCCGTAGAATGTATGAGTTCCCACATAAACCACGACACTCTTCTTTCCGCACAAACTCTAACAAGAATATATTTTTAGTTTGAAATTGGGACTTTTATATTGGTGTGCACATTTACCCGCATGGTTCAAAGTATGCGCATTCCGGTTTTCCCTCATTATTTTTATTCTGCTTCGAAAATAAGATAGCTAATGTTTTTATTGTTTATTCAATTTGTACCCTTATAAGTACTCAATTCAATGATTATTTTCTAGTTCTTCTAATACTTATTTTTTGCGAGGTATGAAGTCAATGACAAAAGTGCGTGAAGTTACCCCAAATGACTCTATCATTATTTTTAGATCCGAGCATTTGTCATGTTCATCGGTAGCGGCGTAGATAAATAAATAATTCTATAAGCTTTTTAATATCTCTCTTTTTTTCGAATTATTTTTTGTACTAACATTTAAAAAAATATATAGGCCCTGTCCTATATGAAACAGACACCTTCGGTGGATTTTAACTGCTTTGGTATTCCTTCTTCCCAATTGGCGTGTAATTCTAATCTCCGTATGGATCTAGTCAGAAGGATAATGTAGCAAATTAATTAGAGGAGTATCACTGCTCTCGTTATTGTGTCAAAATGTTCATTCTCTTAGTGTATGATTTAATACCGAATTCATCCTTACTCGTCTTATCATGTAAACAAACATATATCTAATACCACAACTCTATGACACTTTTCTTTGGTATTATCACTTAAAATGTTGATTTATACTTAATAAATTTACAAAATACTGAATTCAACCAAGTAACCACTGAAAAGTATCACTTATAATAAAACTTTCTTCAATAATCGCAGTAACGAACAAATAATCTCAAAAATAACCGACATTACGATGCCTAGATTGACACATGTTTGTTTAGACTATAAGACAAGTAAGGATGAACTCGATATAATAAAGGTAATGAAGTTGTGTGCAAATTGTGCAAAGTGTGTGCAATTGTACGTTTTAACAGCAGATTTATATCAAAATAAAAGACAAGAGAAAGTAATGCACGCATTTGGCACAGTTGGCCCAAAACTTGGGGTAGGTACATATTCAATTATTCACATTATCGTTCATATTCAATTATTCACAACCAAAAATATTTATTAATTGGAATCTAATGATCCTCCTAATACGTCGCCGTGTGCCTGCTACACTGCCATATCTCAAAAAGACGTTATTTCGAGACATCGCGTCTCAAAGTTTTGAGAGGTTAGTTCAGGGTGTTTAATAGGTTCTTACTCCTTTAGTTTTAGGTCTATAAATTTAAAACTTACCTTTTTTTACTCGGAATGTTAAAACCCTCTTTATACCCACGCCATTTTTTAAAAGAAATGTATATTTTTTGAGACACAAGGCCTGAAAGAGAAGTATTTAGAGTTGTGGCCGTATTGCAGAAATGTTTTTTAAAGATTTTGGGATGCGTCCATATTTAAACACAAAATTATTGGATAAGGGTTACCATGCAAATATAAATAAAAACACCAAAATAGTTAAAAACCCTTTATTTTATCAACTTTGATAGGAACAAGATCACTGTACGCGATAATTATATGTAACTAGCCTATAATCAGCAACATTATACCATGTCATTACCAAATAATATTAATTGTTTAAAAGGTCCTTTATAAAATTTGTACAAACAAAATTTTGAAACTTCTTTTTTTAAAACATTCAAAATAAAGAACAAGTATTTAGAATACCCACTATATTATAAAATTAGAAATCAAAACACAATCCTGTTCCTTGCTAATTTTTTCACTAGGCCAAAATCAAGACAGGAAAAACTTCTGTTTTCTGGTGAATCCTTTGCTTTTGTCAAAGGTGTCACACGAGAGAGACTGTCCAAGGTGACATTACGTGTGTTAGCAGATCTACTCGTAGTCCTCGAAATGTTAGATCTACAACAAGCAAGCATATAAAAACATAGCTATATCTAGTTTATATCATACTTCATAAAAGCATTTTAATTGAAATAAATTGAATAGCTACGACACACACCGAAAAAAAAAACATTAAACACAGTATATGATTTTAAGCTAACATGGTCATTAACATTACAAAAACTATAGTTTTTGTAATTAAACACAGTCATTACCATTATGAAATAAGTAAATGTAAATATATCGAAGTAACGACCTTCCACGTGATTTAATTTTTGGCGCCAAAGTCCCCAAAATAAAAGCAGTTATTATAATATTCAACCATCCCGAACACAGTTAGTAATTTACCTCATACAATAAAATCCGTTGCATACTATTGGCAGTAAAGCGTGCTATAGAATTAGACACACATAATATTATATACAATAAAATGTTAGTATAAAAGAAAAACTTTTATTAAAATAACAACATATGATTAATTTAAAACACTACTTAATAAATATGCATATATATCTATGTAAAAAAAAAAACGTAACTAATCAAAGAGCCCCCCACGAGCTATGCCGGGCGCAAAGGTGCCCATCACACTTGCAGCGTTTCCGCGTTGGATGGCGAAATGTTAGTTAAATACATACTTATACACTTTTCGAAAACATGCTCAATACTTATCTTTCTTCAGATGGGTAAAAATATGAATAAGGCTCACGACCCTCACTGATGAACCATAATATTTAACCGCTTTGCTTAATCATTTTGTTGCGTTGTGGTAGTTTCGGTGGCGAGCTGGGAATTTTGTAATAATAAGTAAACTACTGCTGTGACTCAACCAATTTCCGTTTGTATTTAAAGGGATTCATCGTAATTTATCACTCAACTAATTATTATTTTCTAGGACGCAACTCAAAAATTTCATTTAAAACGTGTGCTATACAGCCACAACTCAAAAGGGCCGTCAGGTTTACGTGCGAACGCTGGCAAGTGGCTGTATTGCAGGGAATCGTCTGACAATTTATGGTCAAATGCATAAGGCCACTTGTGAGAAAAAGGCTCTTAAAGACCTGTTTTGCTATGGCTCTCGAAATAAGGTCGTAAATTGAACAATTTTGAATACGAATCTGCAATAATCCAGAAAATTAAATTTTTTGAATTGTGGCCGTATAGCAGGCACACGGCGACGTGAGTGCTGGCTGACATCCTCAAGTATTTTTTGTTAACAGCATAAATTATGTTTTTGGGGACAAAATAAATTATTTAATAATATAAAATGCTGTTGTTGATTGGCGTGATTTCTTGACACGGAACTGTGGTTTTTGGCTTTTTACACACGAAGGCACGAAGTAGTGTGATCAATCTTTAGCTCGTACGTATATACGAATCAATCAATATAGATTGAGTTTCTTTTTTGTCAGGTACATATTTAGATATTCCTGAAAAAAAATATTTTACTTAATGTGTTAATTAACAAAATACCTACTAGTCAATCTAAGCATGTATCGATATTTTTTTTTGTATTTAATTCAGGAAGAAGCGGTGCAATATTCGCACAAATATGGAATAGTAGGTAATAAATAGGTAAATTTAATAAATGAAACACTGGCAAAACCGCTCTCTAACTTTTAGTCAAACTTGAAATGTGTGCGTCGTTGTGTCGTTGAAGAGTTCTGTACTGATTGATCATAATCTGCAGTTCTACTTCATCAAAAAACACCTTTTTAAGTGAAAATGCTTGATTATTAAATAAAAACACAAAAATCACTATATGTATGCCCTAAAGATTTGAAGAGTTCCCTTGATTCCTTATGGATCCCATCATCAGAACTGCGTTTTGACAAAAACGGGACCAATATATATGTATATACTTACAATCAAAAAAAGGATTTCCATAATCGGTACGGACATAACGGAGTTATAGAGTAACAAAAATAACAAAAAAAAGTTTGTTCGACAATAACTTCGTTTTTCAGTTTTTCTGATCTTTATGAAATTAGTTGGGGTTAAATTTGAGAGTTGGTTTATGAGCTGGATCGATCAAGGGGTTGTGGACTTAGAAGGCGAAAAAAAATCTTCATATGGGTCTTCTTATATTGGTCAACTCGTTTACAAGTAAATCACGTGGACTACTCGTAGTTTTCATTTGATATTTTTAAACTGTTTTAACTTCTTCGCCACTCAATATATCCTTCGCCGTATATGAAATGAAAAACATTTAATTAATGGTATAAGTAATAATAATACACATGATCAGCCTGTGGCGTGCTGTTGAAGAGTAGCGTCTCCGCGAACCTGAGTGCCCCTGGGGTGCCCTGCCGGATGAGTGGGACAGGTCCCCTGCCTCTGGCTTGCCTTAGCCGGCTGTACAGAGTGGGGTCGCTAGAGCTGCGTTCTCGAAGGTAAATGTGGAAACATAAGTGGCGAGTTGGCCATATGTTTAAAGTCCAGTGACACCTCTGTACCTCCAGCCCCCGCACCGGTGTTTTCCTTGGGGCATCTTTGATGTGGCATTTTATGGGGGCCTATTGGCTTCGGCTCCGCATACGTCTCCCAAAGGTCCGGGACACCATTGTTCCATGGTCGGAAAAGACATACATATGATCAAATGAAATTATCAAATAGGTGATTTTATCTCTCGAAGTTTTGCACATTATGTCTCGGTGAAAATCTTCAAGCTCATAATATATTCACACAATACATACAGAGAGATATATACATACAGTCGAACGAATCCCTTTTTTCAATTTAATTTATTTCATTTGTTTTTGTGGCAGCATTATAAAACAGACATCTGTTGTTGTTGTTGTCCTAAGGCACCCGAGAGGTGCAGAGGGCCTTCACTAACTCGCGCCACGCCTTCCTATCCACTTCAGGCACCTACTTCACACATCCACACACACATCTACAGACATCTACTTTAATTTAATTATGCTACAAACTGTAATATAAGACTTCCATAATACTTAATATATTATCTCATTTGTACCTAGAAATTACCATTTTAATATGTGAGTAAATTATACTTATTATTTGGCGCTGAATATTGTGCATGCATCTCTAAAACTGAGGTTTAAGTTTAAACAAGTTTCCTTTACAACTTCCTACCTATATAAACTTGTTCATAATCAGTGGAATGTCTTATTATGTAAATGTTGCTATTAGTATAGTATACTTTTAATAAATATACATCAATTAGAGAATTATTTAAAGAAATTAATATTTTAACTCTTGCGTCCCAATATATCTATGATAATATTATTTTTGTTGTAAAGAATATACACACATTCAAGAAGAATTCTGACATCCACAGCTATAACACTAGAAATAAAAACAAGCTTGCTACCAGACGATGTCGTGTCCGCAAAGCATATAAGTCATTTTTTGGCCAGGGTATTCATATTTATAACAATTAAGTTACCCGTCGATGTTTTGAATCTATCATTTCCCGCTCTTAAGAAATACTTGAAAAAAACTTTAATGTCAAAGGGTTATTACAGGGTCGAGGACTATATGACAGACATATATGCATGGCCCAAACCAGAATCTATAAAATCATCTAACATTTAGAGGACACAGTTCAAGTAAGAAAGAATATCAAACGTATTGCGAAGCAGTCAGATTTGGATTTTATTTTTCATTTTAATTACACAATAGGCAGGTACATGTCTGTCTCTCAAGCTGTTTTGATATGCCTTCTTGAAGAACTACGCATTATTGTATATAGTATCTTTAATGTATTTGTAGTACTGTTTTGAAAAAATAAGTCCCGCCGAGTTTCTTGCCGGTAATAAGTAATACTTCTCGGGTCAGTGGTGTAGGGTTAGAACCGGTGGTAGTTTCTTTTCTCTCTGACGTTCATAAGTGCATTGTAATGTGCCTAAATTGAAGAATAAATATCTTTTATCTTTTTTTATCTTTTATCTTCATATTTAGTTACTCGGCGCATTGGTGCACACTGTAATGCCGACTGTAATGATTTTGTTGTTAAATAAAAAAAATACGATACTTAAACTACGACATATTCTAAGAAAAACTACATACCTATAACGGAAGGACAGACGGACTAACGGACGGACGGACGGACAGACAGACAGATAGTCAGACATCCAGGACATGAATCTATAAGGGTTCCGTTTTTTCTTTGTGAGCTACGGAGGAGTGACAGACAGACGGATAGATGAACGGAAGGACGAACAAACGGACGGGGACAGATAGACAGACAGACATCCACGAAATGACATCGACAACATACAGCCATCCTCCTTTTAAAATATTGAAGTCTTAAAACTACCTACGGAAAAATCTTGCTTTTCATTCGGTATACCTACATATCTTGTTATAAATTATAATATAGTTCTATAATTAATATTTTGATATTTCCTTATAACACAGTTACTTACGTTTACATACAGACGGATAGACAACCCTTGAAAACATCACCGACAATTCCGAAAAATCATTATTCCTTTATACTCCCGCAGAATTCGGTTAGTTGGTTCATGTGGAAAAAAAAAATATATAATAAAATATTACATAGTTACATATTGAATACTTTTATTTATTTCCAAGTAAATAAAAAAGGACATACAACTGCACAGGTTCTTGAGGTGGGTAAGAAAAACCTGCTGTAAGTCGAAGGCAAGGACAGACGGACGAGCAGACAGACAGCAAGAGCTTAGAAATAAATAATATTCTATTTAAATATGGTACTCTAAATATCCAACAAACATAATTGATTTCTATTTTATATTCATGAAACGGTCATCGTTTTTCGGAGAGTTCGGTTGACATGAAGATTCATTGGATAAGATGCAGATGCAGAGTACCTAGTATAAACTAAAATGCATCGGACGTTTTGATTGCTTGCATGATACGTAATAAGTATAGTAATTTACAAGAGATTTTTTTGTTTACCAGCGAAGTACCTAATAATACTAATGTAGGTGCGCCTTTAATACTCACTTTAATAAACATTGCTTAGTTTTACTCTTTTACGACATTCTAAATAGTTGCACTCTAGTAGCCAAAGCCCCAAGAACTTTATATTTTTATGTGCAAATCTCTGAAAATGAAAGAAATTGATAATGAGATTAATGAGAGATCTAAATATGAAGCCACGGTATCAAGCAAAACCGTGATAAGACAGATACTTAATCAAAAAACCAATATAAAAACTTACCCTCATATTCGGGTTGTTTTATTTTGTTTCTTGCTATTTTAAATAATAAATAAAAAGCACTTCAGATACTTTCATCACAATTTACACCAGCAAAATATGACATTTATCATTATATGTGATGTTTTCCAGTCAAAGGTACGTCATTGCCAGTTTGTCAATAAGGCGTTACTGCCATAAAACACTCAAGAAATATAGGTACTCTATTAACAACTGCCAATGACGTACCTTTGGCTTGAAAATGTCACCTATTTCTACTTTGGTCATTTTTGACAAGTACATACAAAAGCAATCGTGCATTGATCGTATTACCTCCATGAAGTTATCATTTTTAACGGGAGTATTCTCTTTGATCACAAAGTGAGCCCGAAAGAGAAGGTTATATGTTGATGTCTCGCTTTGTCTAAGGAGGTAGAGACGTCATCACTCATCAGACAATCAAAATATTAACTAGTGGTTCTGTGAACCGTAGACTTCGGATAACATAATTAACGCGACAGCAAACTTTCCCCCTTTCCCCCCTCATTATCCCCCCAATCAAAAAAATGGCTCGACAATTTTTGGCAAATAGATCAAGGAACGTACATGCCAAGTTTCATCGAAATCGGATGAAAAATGCGACCTCTAGACCGACACTGACCAACCAACATACCAACCAACCAACCAATACACACACATCAAAATGCCAAATCGTCGTACCAGTGAAAACGGAGACGTTCGTCGCCTCGCTACGCTCGGCTCCTCAGTCAATTAATATGTGTACATTTTGTAACGAGTACGAGTAAGACACTGCCCCCTAATTATGCTCTCTATGGGACCCTTTTTACTAATTTTACTAGTCACATGAACGACTGTTTTGCTCGGTAATAAAATAAGGTTCAACTGTGATTAGGGAAATAGAGTAAAAGTACTATGTATCCGGTTTCTCTATTGGTCCGTGTCTTAATTTGATTATTAAACCAACCGGATGCGACACGCGCTCTCATTTCTATCAGAAAAAGTCGTTTTTTTGCGGGGGAGGGGAACGTCAAATGTATGCGAAACGTCAAAATAGCCACGTCAAATAAACGTCAGTCCATACAATGAGTATGACCACTGGTCATACATTTTTGGCAGGGGGAACGCCTGTCAATGGCCACTCCGCTTGGTTTAAAGCTCTAAGGTGTCTTACGTACACACACTACCGTAAACTGTCGGCAACAAGCTGACAACTTGACATATTGTCATGTTTTGCTGATAACTTATATCAGATTCGTATAACTTGACAGCTTATCAGACTATCAAGATATCCGCCGACAGTGTCCATCATAAGCCTGCAGGACGATTCCGCTCGTGCTCGGCTCGCCTAGCGTAGACGCAGCTTTAGCAAATGTACTACCCTTAAACTAATCGGGAAGGCAACAGAGTGACATTTCAAATTACAATAGAAAAGCTAAACTTGTATGGCGGGAAGTAGTTCTTATTTATTTTAGGGTAAATGATTCACTGTTTCGTCTCAAATTGGTCCCCCGAGGGAAATTCGCAAGAAAAACTATCACAGTATCTAGGCATCAGATTGATCGACAGTACAGATATATCGGAGCGGCCAAAGTGGTCAAAAATATCTGAACGACTCCTCTAATGTCAAGGCGATGAAGTCCGCGTTCTGATATTTTTGAGTAAAGTACTACGATATATTTGATGACGATACTCGTAGCGGCGGGATGAAATCACACAGTGCGCTTCTAGAACAAGCATGTACAGTCAGCAGCATAAGTTGCTAAGCGGTCGGAGTGTCCAAAACCTCCACGCGCTCTTATTCTATAAACAATAAAGTCGTGTCCAGCTCACTTTGAACACCGTCCGCTTAGCTACTTTGCTGCTGACTGTACACTGGCACAATTTTTCACAAAGCCGTTCTATTTTAAAACCTGATTGTTCCGCTGGATGGGAATTACTTTTTTTTTCTAATAATGAAGATGGCTTTACGGCTGACAGTTTTGATGTTTACAAACGCGGGAAATGGATTATTTTATAGGAAAAGCTGGCAATTGGACGCTTTTAACGCGATTAGGTTTGTAAGGATTAAGGAGTTAGGTACTTTTTATTTGTGCATATGTTGCGTTACGTTTTCACGTAAACTTTTACGCGTAGGCTTCAATTCAATCAAATTTCTAAAGTGGGATTATATTAATACTTTCTTTCCAGTTTTTACAATTTTTCCTTCGATTAAAATGAGAGTAGGTACTGCGTATATCAAAGATCTTCATTGTAACCTTACGAACCCGTTGTTGTAAAGAAAATTTCTCGAGGAAACTATATACTAAATGGTAGGATAGTAGATTTATGGGTGCCAATCGCACACCTGAGCTGAATTAAGCCAATTCATAGACAAAATGTTTAAATTTGTCTATGAATGCTTAAATTTGTCTATGGCCTCCATACAAACAATCAGCTACCATAGACAAATTTAAGCATTTTGTCAATGAATTTTTTTAATTCAGCTCAGGTTGTTTTGAGCCTAATTTAGAAATTAATTAGTACAAGGTCTGATAATCCAAGTTTATACGTATTGTGAGTACTATGATGCCGAAAATATCTATAAACTTTAGAACCTATCAACAAGCAATAAGGCACAATAATGCATACAAATTTATGATGGCACAAACAGAAGCCGGTGACATAATTCTGCCAAAGGCGGTTATCATTATCACGCCGATGCATCCGCATGATTGAGCGAGACTGCATGCATGTCTATAGGGCCGTCTCACTTGCACAGTGTCATAGACAAGCTAAATTGTGACTGGTCCGTTTAAGATCTGTGTCAATATGACTTTGGTATGCTCTGTTCGAGTTGCGAAAGGTCTTTTAGGCGTCGAAAGTTGACTGGCTGATACGACATTTTGTATCGGATTATGCAGTTCATTATGTATTGCATTCCTGGCACTGACCGCGTTAGATCCTGTTTTAACAAAGAAAATGTAGACACTTCCTCTAGTCTTGAGAATACGATAGCGTAACTTTTTATAACAAGGCCTGTGCATTGAGTAACAGGAGATCACCAGGAGATGACATCATTAAGAAAGTCTTTGCGCCAAAAGTTATAGTGAAGTTCAGTTCAGTTTTTTTTATAATAAATGGCATCTGTCCATTGGGACAATTTTGCCAGTGTCAAGGTAGCATGACAAGTGTACGGTTTATCAAAGTTTGCTCCTAGACCTCGACGTTGAACGGTAAGGTCTGGCTTTTATAAAGAGATAGCTAATCCCTACAAACAGCACGTGGACTAAGGTATCTAACAGGGGTTACACATGTTTGGGACCTAATTCTTCATTAGTTGGCCACTGGTTCGTTAGATCACTGCACAATAAGCTATATATTACACACTGAATCACGAAAACGAACAAAAAATTAAAAGCTATTTCCAAAACAAAATCGTGAAAAACTTTGCCGTGGGGTGCCCGGCCTTAGAATTGTCCCCCACCATATCGTCCCGTGGTTGCAGTAGGAGTCTGCTAAGGGAATATACCGCGAGATGGACAGCAGCATCTTCCGAAAGCCTAAACAACAATAAACAAAAAAAAAACGGGCTGTAGGCAAAGACGATAACGATATTGATCATTGTAACGATATTGAGGAAAACTCAACCTTTATTTGGTTTTTCCAGCTATTATGGCAATTAAAACAGAAAGGGTAATCGTAAAGAGGCGAAGGTTATTAGTTTGAGAAGACACTGAGTTTCTTTAGTAACCTAGAAATAATACTTAAATAAGGATTAAACAAAAACCGTACGAATTCATGTCGTAAAAAAACAAACGTAGTATCACTCTATAAAACCGCAAAGGCCACTTACCTCTATATAACTCTAGATGCAACTGTAGAGTAACCTCGGTTACCTCAGGCAGAGACTATAGAGATATAGACGGCCACAGCCTAAGAACTTTTTGAAGCTCAAGTCAATTGTGCCCACTGTTCGAAAGCCCCCTATAGATACCGAAAATGTTAGAGGAAATGTCACCTGCACTGCTACTCCACCTAGTAGCAAATAGCGTACTAATAGTACACTAGTAGTTACAAGGTGGACTGGCAGTGCAGGTGACATTTCCTCTTACATTTTCGGTATCTTTAGGGGGCTTTCGGACAGAGGGCGCAATTGACTTGAGCTTGTAAATACTTTTCTTTTTGAGTCCTCTGCGAAATATTAATAATGTTTTCAGCCTTTTCAGTCGTTGCAATATTTGTAATTCTGTGTTAATTAGCTCACATCTTCGCTTTCGATAGAAAATACAATATTATACAAGCCTTTATTTAACTTACCGTGTTTGTCAGTTATTGGTACAATCGACGTCAAAGATATCGTTACGGACAAAGTTACAAAAATATGTTTACACGACTTTATTGTCTTAGCCATAAAGTCGCGTAAACATATTTTTGTAACTTTGGCCGTAACGATATCTTTTACGTCGACTGTACAATCTGAGAGATAAGTTCAGGTATATATGATAGGATCTTGCTAGCCAGATTTGACCCAGTTCCTGATGAATAATCAATTACGGGCCAATTGCGCTAAATTTATGCATACCTGCGTAACTTTGATGACAATACAATATTTCACTCCCATAACTCAACGGGACATGGAATTATGCGGGTCACGAGATTGCCCGAGTTTCCCTCAGTACTGGCATTTCGTGTGGGAGGTGTTGTTGAGATATTGTTTCTCCCAGTGCCACTCTGTACAGCTAACCACTCAATCATGGCGTCTGGGAATCCACGAGCTGTGTTTTTCTCTCAAGTGTATTTTGTATAAAAACAGACAAACAGCGAGATATTCAACTACAGAAATATACAAATTAAATCCTAAGTTGTTGGTAATCAGGTAGCAGTAACGAGGCGTCCATATATAAGTAAATAGGTCAATGGCATCTAATTTTCAAATTCTATTTTTAAGTGACGAATTTTTCAATAGTATATGAAGAGAAATACTTCATATATCGTCAGGTAACAAGCAAAACTTACTAATTCCAAAAAAAAATTACGAAAATCAACTTTGTTATATTGCTAGTATGATTCATTATCGCTATGAACTTGTGGTAGTACTTAGTGAGTTTTGCTTGTCATCTAACGATATTTATATAGGTATAGATAGGATAGAAGCCATAGAATGATAAGACAAACATATTATTAAAAGTTTTATACAATACAATACAATACAAATACTCTTTATTGAACACCTCAAAAAAGGAAACAGCAGTCAGTTTATCTTCATTTGCAAGAGTTGGATTTAAACAATGTGTTTACCTATAATAAACGCTACAAAACTGACGGATACAAATTAAAGCAATTGGCACTAGGAACCTCCTTAGGAACTCGTGCGCGGTATTTTCTTTATTCAGATTTTGCAATGAGCTCTCACTACCTAGTGTTTCTCTTTCACTCCCTTTCAAAAAGAGGGATTAAAAGCTGTCTTCCTCTAAGTGTCGGTATTACCCACATGACCTTCGTAACCCGTAACATTTGATCCGTCAATGGTAATTTTGTAAGTAACGGTATGTTTGGCCTTTGGTTGCGCCGTTAAATATTTGAAGTCGGCACTTTCTTGTCGTGGGAGAATGCGATTATCGACCGTGGTAGAAATATGTGAAAATAAAGACTTCAAGTCAAGAGACCTGTGATTTACACCAGGTTTCAATAAGATAATTATATGTGATAAATGTGATAATTATTGTGATTTTTATAACATAAGGCGGAAGACATAATGTAATGTCCTAGTCCTAACTATCCTAATAGAAAATAAACCGTTGTAACTACTTTTCATACATTAAAAGCTTTTCGTTTAAAATATTATTAGGAAAACATTAATGTATGTTAACATTGTTAACAGTAAGTAAAATTAAAACATAAAATAATAAAAAAATTGTGAATAGATATAAAGCATGGCCAGAGACATACAGCGTGTATTTTTTATATTACCTCATACGCCAAGGGTAGTTAGTATAGATCCTAATAAACATACTTCCATATGTTTTATTAAATTTTTACGACTTTTATTTTTCCATATAAAATATTTCAGCGCGCAATGTATCGCTACCTACATGATTACTTTGCCCTAAAATGTCACATTTGATGATGTGTCAAATTAGTGTATACGCAATACATTGCGTACCGAAATTTATAAAATCAATTGCTCTATGTTAACTGAGAGTTAACTCAATATTTATTACAATATCGATTTATAATTTCAAAATTTGCGTCTGGCTTCCATTTGAGGTAATATCAAATAAACAAGCGGTATGACCATTGTCCAGAGGGGGCTTTTTTCTTTCTCATGTATAATAATATGATTACAGTTCAGTTTAGTAAAATTTAGTTGCAATGAAATTCCGCAACATGGCGCATGGTCATATATTTCTGGGTTTATGTGAAATCATATACTGAAATAAACAACTGTTTTTTACACTTTTACTCTCTATGATTTACCGGTCTCTGAGACCAAACCGGTAAGCGCCTGTTAGCCTGAAACTTCATAATTTAAAAGCTTTTATGTCAATCGACGTCGTATCGATTTTGTATTATACGGATTATACTAATTTAACATGTTTTTCAAACATGAAATACAAATAAATATAAATATAAACCCATATCATAAACCCTCCATGATGCGTTCAAAACCCGCACGTTATGACCACCATAAAAATTGATTGTTTCGTTAGTAGTTAGAACAAATGTCTTATCTGTAACGATGTTATTATTATCAAATAATAAGCAAAAATTCGATATCATTATGAAAATCCGCCCGCCGGCATGCGCCGCCCGACCGCCGACACAATCGAGTTGGTCATGGCGATGGCGTGCAATCCGTGCAATTGCAGTCATTCAATCATCATTTCGGGTTTATAATATGTGTGTAGATAAAGCAGTGTATGCAACTGTACGTAATTAAGCCTTAAAACACTCGTGTGATCTTATTATGAAACTCACTTCGTTCGTTTCATAAAACCACACTCGTGTTTTAAGGACCCCTATTACGTAACAGTTACATAAACTACTACATATTACGACTGATTTCGCCGGTTTTAATGGTGTTGGATTGTGTTATCTGTGTTCCTTTTTGACAGCGTGCAGGCAGCGTCATTATAAGTGCCCGTCTGGTGTATTTACGTGGTGTTAAAAATTACGCCAACATAGGTACACTACACTCGTGTTTACTCAAGGTGTTTCATACTTATGTATCTAGATTACACTAAAAAAAAACAGCACAGACGTAAAAACCGCTGGTAGCCTTGCGGTAAGCCGTCCGACTTTCAATCCGGAGGTCTCGGGTTCAAACCCCGGCTCGTACCACTGAGTTTTTCGGAACTTATGTACGGAATATCATTTGATATTTACCAGTCGCTTTTCGGTGAAGGAAAACATCGTAAGGAAACCGGACCTAATCCCAAAAAGGCCTAGTTTCCCTTCTGGGTTGGAAGGTCAGATGGCAGTCGCTTTCGTAAAAACTAGTGTCTACGCCAATTCATGGGATTAGGTTGTCAAGCGGACCCCAAGCCGGGATAAACGCTAGGAGGAAGAAGAGGAGTAGGCGCATTTGTCGTATAGGCGAACTTGACCCGACTGATCTACATACTATAATATATACTAAATTATACCTACTAAGTAGGTATTCCGACGTTGGACTTGTGTCCAGTTTTTATCTAAATTGGAACACTTCAAAATAGCGGTACCCGCCGAAAAAAGCGGCATTCGCCATTTCTCTAGTTCAACGAACTACGAACTATTAAATTAAAACCGCGTTTAGTTACTGCACGTTTTGAACTTATTGTTATTTGCGGTGTCAAAGAAATTGATGCTGTAACTGTTTAACTTAGAGTTGAAATTGGTTCATCTCCGATTGGCCCGGATTTGGTTGATTTGGAGCCGGAAAACGGAGATGGGTGAACTAGAGTTTGAATTATTTTTGCATTCTGCTCGTTTGAGTCTTAAAGATCCGATATCAATATAAAGAATAGACCTTGTTACCAATTTATAAAAATAATTGCGATTGAAGTTGCCAATTAGGTACCTATATAGTTTGTCATAATAATGAAACGTTAAGACTGCATATTAATTAACAAACTTATTTTTTTAAAGCGTAATTTCAGTTCGAACTATTCTCCTACAAGTTGCAAAAAAAGCTATTCAAAAACCATTCCATTAATAACATATTAATAATATTGTTAAATTTTATTTTTATGTCTATGAAGCACACAGGTCATTGGATAGGTAGTCAAAGATTTTTAAATATTAATACCGGTTAAATAAGGTGATATGTTAACTGTCGTGTTCCATTTTCAATATTTTTATGAATCCTATAGAGTGTAACACTAGCGGAAGAGCACCGTCTGGTCTCAGAGACTCAGACACAGATGACTCGCAAATTTAGGGAGTTCTGTGAACTATTTATTTTGTTTAGGGACAGTCAACGCCAACAATTATACACTTTTGGACCTTATTCCATCGTAATGAAGTTCAAAATTGTGTACATGTTTTTAGCGTTGACTACAGTCTGTGTCTGTTTTTCGTCCTGATTTGACTTAACGTAAACAGATACAGCTGTGATTCACAGTACTTATAGCATGTTTTTAGGGTTCCCTAATCAACTAGGAACCCTTACAAATTCGTCACGTCTGTCTGTCCGTCTGTCTGTCTCTACGGCTTAGGTCAGCATTTTGATATAATTTTGGCTCTCTGGCGAGAAATTTAATAAAATTAGTTGAAAATTGTGACATGATTAAAAATAATAGGAGAGCTATTATAAAAACGATACGCCAAACATAGTGTCTGTTAACTGTTTAAGCTTTGAAGGTCATCGGCAGTTAGCACCACCTTAAGTACAAGTAACGGCTGTCCATTGTAAAATTATCTTCAATTATTGATTCCCAGTAAGAAATTCACGGTCACGGTTAATTGGTTAACAGCTGGAAAATGCCAATAACGTGCACAATCTAACGAGAGGTTAATCATAATCAACAAGAGCACCAAACAAATTGGAAAGAAAAATAATCATTTTGCAACTCGTTCGACAGGAATGTAAGAAACGAAGAATATTTAAAAACCACTGGTTGAAGAAAGAGAAAATACATTTCCTCAAGTAACGTCGATAAACAACAGCAGCTAGCAGCACTTCATCAACGCTCATCCCTCTTCAACTTAACCCATCTCTCCTCAAATCCTATATTGGCTTAAGGCTGCATAGCCGGTCGATTGTGGGTTACGGCTGCGGTGGTGACTCGTCCTTTCCCATCCCAGAGCGTGTCTCCTTACAAATTTGTGCCCCCCGGTATGCCGGCTTGCCCGGACCAGGCATGTCCCTGGCTGGGTGTGGTACCTATGTTCATGTTCATGTTCATCAAGTTAAGCAAATTACGAACTATCGGACTGCCATTGGAATCTGCATTGAAATGTAGTACAAATAGTAGATTGTTCAACAAGGGACTAAAACAAGCTGTTTAGTCTCGCGTTAAACACTCTACTTTTCACTTTGAATGCGAGGAAAAAATAACGACATTCTACACAAAATCTCAATATTTATAATGGCAAAAATTGAAATTATCATTAAATTTGTTAGGCGGTTTATTTTTTTTTTTTTGTATTTTTTTATTATTTTAAATCGAGTTTGTTTAATATTTTCGCACAGTTGTCATTTTGAGGTTATATGCGTGGTCCAAAATTGTCTATCACAATCACTAAAAAGGGCGGTAATCGTCCATTCATAAACACCGTGAGTGGCTGTTTAGGGGTTTCCAAAGTAAATTTAAAAAAATGTTTTAGTCCCTAGAGATTAATAAAGAGTTTTAGTCCCGATCTGCAGAGACTAAAGTAACATTTTAAGAGCATAAGAAGTGAAAAAGTTATTGTTTGTTACAAAAACTTTATTTTATTTTTATTTTATTAAGGATCACCAACAGATCATTATCGCCCCGGTTGTACCAAGTTGTACCAACCGGATATTCTTTTGAAATAAACGTTACGAGTATAGCATTATTCGTTTTCGGTTTATAACCGGTTTGCATTCCCTACATGTAATCAGGCCTTTATACTGGTTTGATACTCGGTTAGTGAATGTAATGACAGTGTGATTGATCATACGCCCGATACGATTGACAGTGTGGCGGTACCGTTAACTAGCGTTAATAGGAAACGTGTGGAGGATGCTTAAAAAAGTATGAGTCAGAGCTGGCCTATAACCGCGAAGCACTTCGTTCATCGAATCGTCTATTTGTTGTCACTCTCTTTCTTATACGCAAGAGCGATAGAGACGGGACCATCGTTTTGTCGATTTTCGAACTTCGCGGTAGGCCCTCTGATATCGGTGTTCAAGTTGTTAAGTGAGAGGTGACTAAACGGTGAGATAAATAGGATATTGGGAAATTTTCTAACACTCTCTAACAAATAGGTTTGTCTCTACTTAATTAAAACTTGGGAGAGACCTTTTTGGGGCACTTATGTATTGAAGGCTAATAAAAAAAATACCTTCTCGATGCTACTTTCTTTTCTCTTCTTCTACCTAGCGTTATCCCGGCTATTGCCAGGGTCCGCTTTCCTGCTCGCTTTCCTCCACTTTGCACGATCCTGGGCGTCTTCTTTCATGAGCCCGTTTTCGCTCATGTCGGCCTCCACGACATTCAGCCATCGCTTCTTTGGTCTTCCGGGACCGGGTCGAGGACCATGGGGGGCTAGGTCAAGGCATTTGTTCCCTATGTAGCCTTCCTGCCTTACCGTCTTATCTTTTGAGCCTCAAAGATCAAATTTACAAAGGAGGAGGTTCTCAATTCGTCGAGATCTTCGTTTTTGCTATATCTATGTATATCTAATGTTCACCGATTATTCAAAGACTGCTGGTTCGATTCGGGAAATTCTTTTTTTGTTTGAAAGGGTATACTTGACAGTTGGGTCCCTGGTTATTGTCATCAAGATGGATGATGATGGGATCCTGTAGAAAGCAAGGTAACTCTTCAAATTTATAGGCAGGCATATAGTGATAGAGTTCGGGCTCTTGGAAAGTTGGAGTAGTTAACTTTATCTGATGCAGAACCTATAATATTTATAATATCAGAGTAATGTTTTATAAACTAGAAACTAAGTCTATTGTATTGTATGTAGAATGTTATCCATATACAATAACAGAAGACATTGTAGTTTGTGTAAAATAGAAGGGATGCGATGATTCGAGAAGGGAGAAGTCTACCGTTTTCCCGTACAAAAAGTTTTGAGTTTCTTTTGCAGTTGTAAAGGAGTCAAAGTGTATTATTATTGTAAGCCTAGCTGTCCCCCTACTGGGCAAAGGCTAACCCCCACTTTTCCATTCCACCCTATTCTGAGCAGATCTGGCCATGCCTCAAGAAAGGAGTCAAGCTGGTCTCCTCTCACCATCGACGTCAGGTCTGCCGGATCCTCGATTTGAGTTATTGCACGGAGAGAAAAAATTTACTAGAAATAAGTAAAAAATAGTCATTCCCAGGACAAGTAAACGTTTACTAAAAACAAGGAAACTTTTACTAAAAACAAGTACACGTTTACTAAAAACAAGTAAACTTTACTAAAAACAGGGAAGCGTCTACTTGTTTTTAGTAAAAGTTTACTTGTTTTTAGTAAATTGTCCTGGGAATTACTATTTTTTACTTGTTTCTAGTAAAAATTTCTCTCCGTGTGGGTTACCATCACCCAGTCATGGCCCACAATTCGTTTGGCATGCGATAGACATGAATATCCCAGTCCCACTTTTACTTCCAATTGCAAAGATAACTTTAAAAAATCCGAGATAAACCCTCGTTTTTACAGGACAGCTCGTGGAATGCCCCAGAAGGGGAGCGTCCATAAGCGATGTTAGTGGAATGTCCCAATCCAATGCCCAATGTTGATTTCAATTTGAATACACCGGACGCCGGCGCCGGAACAGCGTACTTGACTGTTTTTAACGGACACCGTTTCGTTTGCTGACGTCAATATTAACCGGGAACGACTTGAAGCTAAAGAAAACGCTAAACTATTGGTACCTACATGTGTCATTGGTACCTACACAAGTAGTGATCTGAAGTGAAAATAGGGGACTTGGTTGGTTGTCTCGATTTTCCATGCGTAAACTATAACTGCTTTCCCACTTGTCGGCTCGTAGAAACATTCCAGTGTAAGTATAATAATTTAAAACAAAAAAAGAACCGACTTCACTTAGGATCCGCTATTCCAAGAGGAAGTGGCCGAGTTGCTGTAAAAAATAGTGAAATCACTATAGGTGTGCCTATAATAGTTGAAGAGTTCCCTCGATTTCTCCAGGATCCCATCATCAGACCCTGACTTGGTGACAATGGGACCATCTAGGGGTTATACCTGTTCGATAAAAAAAATTTTTGAAAATTGGTTCACGATTCACGGAGATATGGAGTAACATCATCATCATCATCATCATCATTTCAGCCGAAAGACGTCCACTGCTGGACATAGGCCTCCCCCACTGAACGCCACAATGACCGGTCCTGTGCCACCCGCATCCAGCGGACTCCAGCGACCTTCACCAGGTCATCAGTCCACCTTGTAGGGGGCCTACCAACTCTTCGCCTTCCGGTGTATGGTCGCCATTCGAGAACCTTAGTGCCCCAACGGCCATCGGTTCTCCGTGCAATGTGCCCTGCCCATTGCCACTTAAGTTTAGCGATCCGACGGGCTATGTCGGTTACTTTGGTTCTGCTACGGATAGTATCGTTTCTGATACGGTCACGCAAAGAAACTCCTAACATAGCCCTCTCCATTGCTCTTTGGGTGACTTTAAGCTTTTTAATGAGGCCCATTGTGAGCGACCACGTTTCAGAGGACCATGGAGGACTTAAGTACGATGCTCGACGACCTCAGTAAAGGCTCTGAGAGGGTTGGTCTAAGGATGAACATGGATAAGACGAAAGTCATGTCTAACGCCC
The DNA here is from genome assembly GCA_911728535.1 of Pammene fasciana. Taxonomy (NCBI): domain Eukaryota; kingdom Metazoa; phylum Arthropoda; class Insecta; order Lepidoptera; family Tortricidae; genus Pammene; species Pammene fasciana. The sequence goes on along the minus strand of OU452275.1, from coordinate 3,077,165 downwards.
ATGTAGTACCAACCCCTATTACAGTCGGAGACTTTACGCTCGAAGTTGTAGACGATTATGTATACCTCGGACAGACAGTCCAGCTAGGTAGGTCCAATTTCGAGAAAGAGGTCAATCGTCGAATCCGTCTCGGTTGGGCAGCGTTTGGGAAGCTGAAACATATCTTTTCGTCCAATATTCCGCAGTGTCTCAAGACGAAAGTCTTTGACCAGTGTGTGTTGCCAGTGATGACCTATGGCTCTGAAACGTGGAGTAACATACATACAAAAAAAAAACATAATAATGATGATAAAAAAAAAAAATTCAGTCGAATTGAGAACCTCCTCCTTTTTTGAAGTCGGTTAAAAACAAATTGTAGTAAGGTGCGTTGGGGTAAGATAGAAAGGTATTTTTTTAGGGGTAAGACAAAAATCGTCCATATTCCGGAGCATTACAGACTACTTTTTATCTTACCCCAACGCACATTACACACTTTTAGGTATTGTCATGTTTCAATTGTATCAATAGTAAATATTGTCAAATTTCAGCTCAATCAGACATCGGAAACAGGCCTATAACCGCGAAGCACTTCGTTCATCGAATCGAATATTTCCATCACTCTCTTTCGTATATGCAAGAGCGATAGAGACGGGACCATCGTTTTGTCGATTTTCGAACTTCGCGGTAGGCCCTTAGGCTTCTAGTTGTGTAGTGAAGTTCCGTAGAGGTAGCGAAAGGTTAGTGCTCATCCGGCCATGTTCTTTGCAATTAAGTTAAGTTAAGTTATATCATAAATAATTGTATATAGTTTACCTACTAAAATTAATGATTCTAAGTCTGTATTACTAACAAAAATATGGGCCTTCGATTGCCTGAAATAAACGTTAATTTATTTTTTATTTTTTTAAATTTTACTTGCAAGTTTTGACGCACATAAATAATTAAATAGGTATACGGGGCCAAGCTAAATTAAAGTGTGTAGCAATCACCTGACACTTTTTGACGATAAGCCGAGCCATTGCTTGCTGTATATTTCTGTACGAGTTCAGTACTAAGAGGTCTAGCAAAAATGCCAGTCTCGAAAACCGCAAAAGTATTGAGATCTAAAACCAAGTGGGTATCCATCATCAGTCGTTCCCTCAAAGCTGAGGATCGTGACATCATGTCCTTCTGTTGAAGATCAGGTTCCTCCACAGGCTTCTATCCCTTGCTACGCACATGGCTTCTTGCAGTTTTAATTGCATGGGTGCAGTAATTTGGGCACACCATCTTGCAGGGGGAGGGCAAGTCTCGTGCCTTCAACTTTTCCCGTCATTATAATTCTCTCCAAGCTATCCGCGGAGCGTCTTGAGAGGTGTCCGAAGTATTTGAGTATGTGGTCCTGGCACGTCGTCGACAACCGGCGTTTTATGCGTAGCTCCTCTAATATGGACTGATTAGTGCGCAAGTGGGTATCCATAGAACTCAATTTCCACTGGACTGGAAAACTCCAACATGTAATTGTGACCCTTTCAATATTAGATGTCTATAATATTTTTATAATTATTACAATGCCCTGGACTCCTGGCCATAAATCATCTGTAAATCTATTAAAAATAGTGCCAGTGTGGTGTAGTGTGGTATCATTGCCGTACCGGTTTAACTTCTTAGTTAGTTAGTTGTACTGGGCATTTTCCGCAAGTCGACATCCAGTGTGCCTGTGCGTGAAATACAGGGATGGCGCTACTCTAACCACCCCAGCTCCTCCATGAACCTCAGGAAAGCCTTTATGTTGCATACCGCGTCGTGTAAGGTGCTTGGAGACCCTAGGTACTTAATTCTGTATACTTCTGCCTGTTTGCAGTCGCAAAATGTGTTTGGTTGTTTCCTCCGCTTCCATGCATGCACGGCACAGAGGGCTGTCCGTCCTACCTATATTAAAGAGGTGTTTGTTGAGTGTATTATGTCCTGTTATCAACCCTATTAGTTTGCGTAGTAGGTGTCTTGGTGTATTTTGGTGGGTTTATGGTTTTGTCTCGGCACAATATCTTTAGTCTGTCTACAAGTATCCATTTTAACTTCTTACAGCAAGAACCAAATATGACAAAGGTAAGTATTAAATAATAAAAAAACTTGAAACTGCACCCATATTACAATTTAATATAGAAATAATTTATAGGCAAATTTAGACTTTAACCTCCATGGTTTATAGCCTATTACACAATAGTATTGAAAGAAGATCCATAGCTCAATATCGTTGATGCGAGACAGTCAAATCTATACTTTGCGGCTTTCTCTTAAGCTTTGTTTTTGAAAATCACTCGCGCATAACAGATTGGCCAGTGCAAGTATTGTGCTAGTCACCTGTCTGCTGCATTCCAATACTCCCGGAACTAAAAAGGCGTATCTTACATGATTGCTATACGGAGATACGACTTTTTTGAGCTAGCGCGTCAATCAGGTACCGTTACTGTTCCGAGTTTCGAGCGGCCGGTTCGATACGTTTTGTCTCTTTTTGATAGTTTTTGTGTGAGACAGACAGGGTGATTCACGTTTACAACTTAACAAGCTATTAACTTGAAACTTACTCTTGTATGGAAAAAGGATGATTGATATTTTATCCGAGGTACGATTGAGCCGGGCAAAAACAGAAATGGTTTAAGCGAACTCAACCACTAGACATTACATTACTAACAGAATTACAATGTTTAGAAATAAAGGAAAAGTAGAAAAATTCACTGCCTCAAGCTAGACTCAAACTCGCGACTCTGGGGTACATGCCCATCGCTCTGACCAACTGAGCTACTAAGACTTACCTGATGCCCGTGAATCATTCCACCATAGTTAGTTCCGAAGACGGGTCCACTCTCTTCAACACTTTAATTAACTATACAGTTACCGGCAATAGTATCTCCCTACACGAAGGCCGCAAAAATATCTGACACGCTCTTATGGGCCATATTATATATAGGGCCCTATTACAAATAAGAGCGGGTCATATATTTTTGCGGCCTTCGTGTAGGGAGATACTATTGCCGGTGACTGTACCCTTTTTACCAACATTATGAAAATTTATTGAGGCAAAATTAAATTTGTAATTATTTTGTTATTAGTAACTTTAGCAATACGATAAATTACATACCTACTGTATTAAACATTAAACTAATTTAAGTATGGTAAACTATGAGGAAGAAGTATAATTATCTAAGACTTGGTTTTGTAATTATACATACCAAATGTCAAGAAGGATAATATTATAATTATTTTAATAATATAATACATAACACATCTATAAGCTTTTTATATTACAGTCGACTCTCGTTAATTAGAAAAGAAACTCAAGGGATCTTCAAAATATTACGAATTATCGAGAGTTTGAAATATGAAATGGTTCGAAATTGTCGAGAATAAAAAAATTAAGCTTCGAATTATTGAGTAATAATCAAATATGCCTTATTTATGAACAATATTGCTATATTTTACAAAATCAAAAGCTTAGAGGTACATACAAACAAATAACTACGGCAGCGTGTGTCAGACTAAACATTACCAAACCAAATGCTCCTGCAACGATTAATTGTCTTACTCGACAATTCAAAGTTATCAGAGGTCTATGCAAAAAACTTCGAACTGTCGGGTGCTTGATGCCAATGAGTTCGAATTAACGCGTGGTTTTGTTACGAAGCGCTGAGTTTTCTTGTTCGAATTACCAAGTGTTTAAAAATGTATAGATTTTATTCGAAATATTAAGAGATTTTCTAGGGACCCCATGATAACTTCGAATTATTCAAATTATCGCGACTGTATATCTAATTATGAATTCATAGGTTTGTTCCGGTCCTTCGAAAGAACTTATAAATATGACCATGTCAATAAGTAACTATAGATTATACCATTTTATTCGGTGAGAAAGTAAACAATCCCAAAAATATTTTTGGGACACACTTTTCCTGCTGATTGTACCTATTGCCATTAAATATATCCGAGAGGCCAAGGTACCCAAACGCATCTGAACATGCATTCGCCTTGAAAATAGAAGCGATGTTCAGATATTTATGACCACTTTGGCCGTTCCGATATATTTGATGGCGACTGTAGACAGCATTGTCATATAAATTACGGAAGTGCAGTCGACGTCAAAGATATGTTTACACTTTTACAATGGCACCTTAATCCATTGTGAAAGTGTAAAAAGTGTAAATATATATCAGACGTCGACTGTACCTATCAGTGGCGGTGGGTCAAAATTTTTGCAGCCTTACAGCTTAATTTGCAGCCTTACAGCTTAATTTGCAGGCTTACAGCTTAATTTGCAGGCTTACAGCTTAATTTGTCTTAAATTTTCTTCATGAGTTGTAGGAAAACTGCTCAGGTGTGTGAAAATTAGGCAAGCCGACGAGAATGCACGCACTTAAGAGTCAGGACAGGACGCTCGCGTGAACTCGCGGCCCCATACAAACGTAGTTCAGCTCTCATTTTAAAACGACATGCTTTAGAACCACGAAATTTGGCATGGTCATTCTAGCAGTACAGATCTATGTCGATAATTCATTTTCGTTGTTAAAAATTGTAATACAAAGAAAATATAGCAAAAATAAGTTTTGTATGTAAATCTGTATCTGGCTGTATTTTCTTTGTATTACAATTTTTAGCAACCAAAACGAATTACCGACATAGACCTGTACTACTAGAATGCCCATGCCAAATTTCGTGGTTCTAAATCATGTCGTTTTAAAATGAGAGCTAAACTACGTTTGTATGGGAATGCGAGCGTCCTGGCGACTCTTAATACCAAATTTAGGCTCAGTCACCGGAAAGTGGTTGAAATCCGACAAAAACGGGGTCAAGCTAAAATAGTGTATAAAAATGGTGAAAAATTGGCTACAGAAATCAAAGGAGCCATAGCAGTTGTAAAGCAGTTCCAATAGCAACAATATCTGACCGATTATAAGCCCTAAATCCTTGTAATAAGGCTCACGAATGTTCAGTCAATTGCCGTCGATAGTTTACAGGCATTCGGGCTGTATAAAATTTATGACAGATCGTCAAACACAGGACGGACAGTGCATGGAAATAGGACGCATTTCCTTGCCTTTATTACCTGTAATCAGAGACTATAGAGATATAGACGACCACAGCCTAAGAACTTTTTGAAGCTCATGTCGATTGCGCCATCTATGTCAAAGCCCCCTAAAGATACCGAATATGTAAGAGAAATTTCACCTGCACTGCTACTCAACCTAGTAGCTACTAGTGTACTACTAGTACGCTATTTGTTACTAGGTGGAGTAGCAGTGCAGGTGACATTTCTCTTACATATTCGGTATCTTTAGGGGGCTTTGACATAGATGGCGCAAATAGCGTAATAGTAGTACACTAGTAGCTACTAGGTGGAGTAGCAGTGCAGGTGACATTTCTCTTACATATTCGGTATATTTAGGGGGCTTTGACATAGATGGCGCAAATAGCGTAATAGTAGTACACTAGTAGCTACGAGGTGGAGTAGCTGTGTAGGTGACATTTCTCTTACATATTCGGTATCTTTAGGGGGCTTTGACATAGATGGCGCAAATAGCGTAATAGTAATACACTAGTAGCTACTAGGTGGAGTAGCTGTGCAGGTGACATTTCTCTTACATATTTGGTATCTTTAGGGGGCTTTGACATAGATGGCGCAAATAGCGTAATAGTAGTACACTAGTAGCTACGAGGTGGAGTAGCTGGGCAGGTGACATTTCTCTTACATATTCGGTATCTTTAGGGGGCTTTGACATAGATGGCGCAAATAGCGTAATAGTAGTACACTAGTAGCTACTAGGTGGAGTAGCAGTGCAGGTGACATTTCTCTTACATATTCGGTATCTTTAGGGGGCTTTGACATAGATGGCGCAATTGACATGAGCTTCAAACTGTTCTTAGGCTATGGTCGTCTATATCTCTATAGTCTCTGCCTTTACTACCTCTAATTTAGGTACCTATATCTGTTTTTACTTATGTAATAAATAGTGGGTGTAGTATTTGGCGCTACTTGACTAGAAATAAATATATGTAGAAAGAGTTAAGGCGTTCATAAATAACATCTTTGGCACATGTATACAAGGTGTCACAAAAATTTTGGTGGTCCTTCTTAGGGCATATTTGGATTCGTTTTTGACACCGTTCACTACATCATATCGTTAGTGTTGGTCCTTGGACAACTAAATAACAGCATTCGAGCATTTTTTGCATATAACTTAATGTATTTTTAGTGGTACAGTCAGCAGCAGAAGTAGCTAAGCGGGTGAGGTGTTCAAAATGATCTACTCGCGTCCTTATTCTCTTTAGGCCATTCCTCGATTCGGACAAGCCACGCCCATCTGTTAGAGACACGTTTATGGCTCCCGTGCATGAAGGAAAGAGATGCAGCGCCCTTAAGGATCAGACTTTTTGACCAAAATACGATAAATAAGCGAATCTATCAAGTTTTGTCTTATTTTGCTTCTGTGACTTTTTAGATAAACCAGAATACCATCTTTTTACTTAGTTATTTTGCTGAATCTCTTATAGTTTGCTTAGAAAAGGACCCAAATTCGGATATTTTTTCTATCGAGGCAACTTTAGGCAATCGTGTTTCGGCTTGTGCCATTCACAAGAGTATATAGTCTATTAATATATATTCGAAAATAAATTGAGTCCCTTTCTCCGTTTAGTCAACAGAGCGTTTGAAAAAACCTATAATTTTTCAACGTAGCCCCTTAACAATAAAGTCGTGTCCAGCTCATTTTGAACACCTCATCCGCTTAGCTATTTCTGCTGCTGACTTTATGATACCGTTTATTGCTAAATGTGAAAAAAAAGCGTAAACAAAACAAATCCGCTTATTCAATAAAAGCGCCGACGTCTAAGCGACCCGTTATTATGTCGTGAAAGAATTTACACAACCGAATCACAGAGCCGTGTCAATACCGCCAGCGGAACATACCTCTCTTTGTATACTTTCCCCAGCTGCACGCAGGTCGCGGTACACTGGTTTTATTAGACAAGTCTCGAATTACGCGGCGCTTGGTAAAAAGCGGTTTTATAAATTGCGAAGTTAAATTGCAACATCGCGGGTCGTTGACCCGAGTGTAAAAACAATGGTTTATCTTGTGGGCAGAAAAATGCGCCGGAGTTTAATGACGTTTGTTTAATTTGCATTTCTCTTTCATTTGTGGAACAATTATTATAACAATATGCTGCTAATATTGTTTAATGGGCCCCACCCACTATCAGTCGGCTTAACGATATTGGCCTGTCAGTTGTTCGGAGCTGTCAAATTTTTGTTCTAAGGGCGGCCACCGACTATCAGTTCGCCTGACGATATCGGCCTGTCAGTAGTTCGGAGCCGGCAAATTTTTGTTCTAACTGACAGGCCGAGATCGTCAGGCGGACTGCAGGCGAACTGATAGTCGGTGGCCGCCTTAACTAACATAACAGGCCGATATCGTCAGGCGGACTACAGGCGGACTAATAGTCGGTGGCCGCCTTAAGATCGGCGACTGGCATAGAGTTCCGGCTCATCTTGAAACTAGGCGAATTCCAGATGTCTAAGGCTGGCTCTACATGATGAGCCATCATAGGGACGCAGCTATACGAGACCGCAATATCGTTAGCACCCTCTAACGCATAGCTGCGTCCCTATGATGGGCCATCATGTAGAGGAGCCATAAGGGCGCCACCGACTCCGTTGCCTCAGTCCGCTTGCAGTTCGCCTGACGATATCGGCCTGTCAGTTGTTTAGAGCCGGCAAATTTTTATTCTAACTGTGACAGGCCGAGATCGTCAGGCGGACTGCAGGCGGCTGATAGTCGGTGGCCGCTCTAAAAGCGTGTCAAAGTATTTTTGATCACCGCATCCATTTAGCTACTTCTGCTGCTGACGGTATTACCATGGTATTAGCTGGTTTAAGTTGCTCGTAATTTTACGGGACAATTCGTCCATAGAACTCGATTCCCACCAGCTTGCCCAATTTTCAGACAGCTGAGCAGTTTTTCTACAGTTCATCAAGAAAATTGAAGCCATTTTATTTATTTATTTATTTTATTTATTGCATACAAAATTTATACAGCATAACAGTAAAACCAAGACACTGCACAATTCAAATAACTAACAGATACATATTTAAGCTCCAGCTTGCCTAACAAAAAATTTCAACAACGCACCGCCACTGCACTGTTACTTACCTATATCAAGTAATCAATACATAGTATAAAACAAAGTCGGTTCCTGCTGTCTTTAAAACTACGCAATGGATTTTGATGCGGTTTTTTTTAAATAGATAGAGTGATTCAAGAGGAAGGTTTATATGTATAATTGCATCCGTGCGAAGCCGCTAGTAAAACAATAATTTAAAAGTTTTTTGTGTTTGCGGCTTCCTCCCATTAAATTAAAAGTGCCAGATGTCCAAACACCAAGACATTTGCTTGAACTAAAATAGACCTTTTATCATTGTAATAACGCATACGAATGGTCAGCAACTTTGTCCACAATGGTCAAAGCCCGCATTGATAATAATTATCAGATAAGATAATTAACATCACTTGATTTACAGCTTAGTTAATTATGGTCAAGTATCATAAAAGTTGGAATTGTAATTCATATTTAAGTGTTAAAGCTTGTAAGCTAAGCTGAAGTGGGACACGTTTGTCGCATGCGGGATGATTTGTGGGCCAAAGTAACTACCAAATGGGTCCCACAAAACCGAAACCCGGGCCGCGGCAAGCCTCGACAGCGGCGAGACGATCTTGATTTTGATAGAAACTGGTGGGAGACAAGACCTGGACACGTGGAAGGGAAGGAGGGAGGCCTTTGCCCAGCAGTGGGACACTCTTGGCTCTTATAAATAAATTTTCAATAAAATTTAAGTGTTTATACATTAAACTTATTAGACCGGATCATAAAACAGAAACACTAGTCCGCCTCGAAAACGCGCTCTTTATCCTTTGAAAGCTGTGGGTATTAACGCATTTTATCCACATGTGAACAAACTTTCGTATAGTAATACAAAAATTTTCACCACATCACCACGGAAAAAATATAAAGTATAAAATGGAAACGAACTCTCAAATTGTATGTATGTTGTGCTACAACCCCAACAAACATGAAAATCATGAAGATCTAAAGTTATCGCGGAACAAACTCTCAAAATCAAAAAGCTACCGACATGCCGAGACGTCCCAGAAGCATGAAGTTGTTTGTAAGATCTCGTTTCGCTTACGCTCCCGCTCGTTCGACAAGGAATGGAGTTATAAAAAGATTCAAAACAAAACAAGCTATGAAACTTGTAATTATATTTTAACCTTCATAAAATTGCAAAAGTCACTTCCATGCGTAGTAGTTTGACCGATTTTGACTTTAAATGTTACTAACAAATGTTCTAGCAATATTATTTTCTTAATATCTGGCTAAATATAGCTAGGTACTAGTATGGCTAAATAATTTAAAACAAAAAAGAACCGACTTCACTTAGGATCCGCTATTCCAAGAGGAAGTGGCCGAGTTGCTGTAAAAAATAGTGAAATCACTATAGGTGTGCCTATAATAGTTGAAGAGTTCCCTCGATTTCTCCAGGATCCCATCATCAGACCCTGACTTGGTGACAATGGGACCATCTAGGGGTTATACCTGTTCAATTAAAAAAAAAAATTGAAAATCGGTTCACGATTCACGGAGATATGGAGTAACATACATACAAAAAAAAAAACATAATTATGATGATAAAAAAAAAAATCAGTCGAATTGAGAACCTCCTCCTTTTTTGAAGTCGGTTAAAAAGTTTTTAAATACGTGACTGATCACATATTCAATTTGATTTTTCCGGTTTTTATACAGGTTGTCAAAAAAAACTACATTCCCGTTGGCTGTAGGGTTTTGGGACGCTATCAATCCTCCCTAGATGGTTTTGGAACCTCTCTGATCGATTTGTTTTTTGGATTTTTGTATGGCCATTGAGCGGCGACTAGGGTTTCTGGTTTCTCGACCTTTTTTATTTCTCGAGGCACGGGAATTCTCGACCACGATTTCTCGAGTTTCTCGAGTATCTCGAGAAATTTTAGGAGGTCTTTTCCGACCACGGAACAATGGTGTTCCGGACCTTTGGTAGGTGTATGCGGAGCCAAAGCCAACGCGCAAAGGCCCTTTAGACAATTTAATGAAAAGTGAGGGATACACTAAAACGATGCTGCCCTTGCCCGTGTCATGGGACGCACGCAGAGACAGCGCCCGCCATGGATGTAAGGACTATTCAGTTAATGGAGTCTAAAATGCATTAGGCTATTGGGTGAATAGTATGGGCTAATTACTGGGCTATTGGGTGAAGAACCGGACGCCTGCTTAATAAAACGGTATCCAATTTTAATTCCGGTAGACGGTGACTTGCCCTCCGCAAGATGGGATCCCATAAAAAGCGACATCAAAGATGGCTCAAGGGCAACACCGGTGCGGGGCTGGGGGTAGAGAGGTGTCACTAGACTTTAAACATATAATATAGCCAACTCGCCACTTAGGTTTCCACATCTACCCTCGAGAACGCAGCTCTAGCGACCCTACTCTGGACTGGACAGCCGGTCCTACAGTCCCAGTCATCCGACAGGTTAAGCACAGAGCACAGACAGCATAAGCTAGACGCATTAAGTGTTAAACACGTGTTTTTTTTACTTATCGCTCTTGCGATTTATTTCTCGAATTCTCGAGGCATTGCGGTTTTTTTTCCCGTCTCGACGAAGGACAAATTTCTCGAGATTTCTCGCCTCGAGAATTCTCGAGCAGAAACCCTAGCGGCGACAAATAGTTATTTTTTGGTCACCCTGTATAGATACACGGACAAGTTGCTCAAAATAATCGAAGCTAATCGTGTCTATTACTTAAGAGTCGCCAGGACGCTCGCGTTCCTATACAAACGTAGTTCAGCTCTCATTTTAAAACGACATGCTTTAGAACCATGAAATTTGGTATGCGCATTCTAGTAGTACAGATCTAGGTCGGACATTCGTTTCGTTGCTAAAAATTGTAATACAAAGATAATACAGCTTTATTAATTACATTTTTGCTATATTTACTTTGTATTACAATTTTTAGCAACGAAACGAATGTCCGACCTAGATCTGTACTACTAGAATGCCCTTGCCAAATTTAATGGTTCTAAAGCATGTCGTTTTAAAATGAGAGCTGAACTACGTTTGTTTGAGAACGCGAGTTCACGCGAGCGTCCTGGCGACTCGTAATTTTGGACAACAATCCCATTAAATTTAGGCTGCATTTCCACCAGAGATGAGTCAGGATGTGTTGCGAGTAATGTGTTGTTTTGAAAACCAATAGAATCACGTCATTTGTGGATTGGTTCTTAAGAGGATGATAAGAGCTAAATTCCCTCCCTATCTTTTTCAGCGCGAGTGAAAGAGAAACACTGCGTTACGATTAGTATGGGAGCTCATTGCAAATTTTGCAAATTGATGGATTAAAAAAAAACTATGCATTAATTGAGAAATTTAAAGCAACGAAGTTTTTAGTATTAGTGTGGTGGAATGTTGTCCTTAATTACAGACATATAAGCCAAGAAACTAAAGACGTGCAATTGTTTTAAGCTAATTTTAGATGTAACTTTGGAATTATTTTCTATCGAGCCGATTTCGTCCAATCGTGTATTGGAATTAACCAAGTTCTTTTAAATATAATGAATATTAACATATATTTTTTTTACTTTTCCAAAACAAGTAGTTATAGCTATATGACTGTTTAAGTAAAGTCAATTTGAAGGTCATCGGGTCTTCTCAGCCTCTTAACAAACACATCCCTCGCAACACATCCTCGCTCATCTCTGGTGGAAACGCAGCCTTAACTACTTCTGCTGTCACAATGTAAGATTATAATTTTCATGTAATTACTTTATCATCATCAATTATTTAAGAGCTGGGCTCTTGTCGGTGGAGCATTTTCCATGTATATCTGTCCTTTGCCTTCTCCTTGATGGCCTGATACGACACGACGTTTATTTTTTCCTTGACTTGATCCATGTACGCTATTCTTGGCTTTCCTGGTTTCCTTTCTGCTTCAACTTTACCTTCTATGATGTTCTTAATAATTTCGTCATTCCTGTCCTCTCTCCTGTTCTTCTTCTTTTCGTGTCGAGGTTCCGTTTATGTTTCATGCTTGAGATGCCCAGTAGGTAGCGGTGTTGACCGCCCTAGGCGTTGCCCTGTTTACTATGGTTCTCAACAAATTTCTCTTTTCTTTTATTCTACATAAAACTTCTTCATTGGTTTTCTTCTCCTTCCAACTTATCTTCTCCATGCGACGCCAGCACCACATCTCAAACGCCTAATTACTTACTTATTACTTTTCATGTAAGAATTTAAGCTATCGAATGACGTGAGTTTAATTTTTTTTATTTTATTTTTTCAGGTAAGTCCAGCCTAGAACGGGTCGTGATGAGATGACGTGTGGTATGCATAAAATAAATCGATAACAAAGTGATAAATATTTCATAAGACAAGAGTCGAGTTTGTAAGTACTATACAATTTTACTACATAGATTTACCACGAACTAGCAAGCGCAGCGTAGGACGTCCACTCACAAGACGGACAGACGAGCTTATAAAGGTCGCCGGAAGACGCTGGATGCAAGTCGCTTCCGACCGATACTTATGGAGGTCCAAAGGGGAGGCCTATGTTCAGCAGTGGACGTCTTGTGGCTGAGATGATGATGATGATGATGATATATTTACGAGTCTATTTCATGAAATGGTTTTAAATATTAACTTAGTGTCTGTATGTCGGAACGTTGTTGTTTAGCATTTTTTTACATAATTAAAAAAACATTAGGGTATGAATAAACCAGTAGTTTTAAATTTAAAAAAACCTGCACAGGAAAATCACGCTAACATTTTTGCTACTTTTTTTACATTGAAGATTAGTTGGTAAACAAGTCGGTATTGGCAATGTCAATGTCATGAGTCCACAACACGGTAGATGGCGTCACCATAGTAAGGTCGTTGCCCCCGAACATTCCACTGATATATTAAGTAACTTGGCTGGTTTCCTGGTTTAGCTGAAAAGGATGCTTTCTACCAATTTGTAACGAAAATTGGGTAATAAAATATCAAAAATAGAAAATAATAAAACCGGCCAAGTGCGAATCGCACTCGCGCATGAAGGGTTCCGTACCATTATTTATAAAAACCAGCCGTAGTATTTATTAGCTAACTATCGAATAAATCATTATCGCAAGGTCGTATCTGCCGAAATGCGTAGTTATTTGGAGATAACTCAAAAACACCTAAACCGATAATGTTCAAAATAATTTTCGTTGATAGAATATTTAAAGGTGTATCTTCTTGATTTTTTTCATAATTTTTGGACTTACGGTTTAAAAGTTACAGGGGGGGGAAGGACACAATTTTTATGACTTTCGGAGCGATTATTTCTGAAAATATCCACTTAATCAAAAAATGTTCAAAGAAACCTCAATGTTATTTTTAGTGACCTATCGATTGATGTACAGTCACGAGCTTTAATTTGTGACCCATTTCCGTTAAATGTTGTTAGAACAATCATAATGCAATAAGGTCGAAACTTTCAGTGACAGCGTTAACATAATAGCTCTAAATGGCGAAAGTTTGCTACACGATATTCAACCTTAGGTGGGTCCCAAATTAAAGCTCGTGACTGTACATCATGTTGATATTTGGCAAAAACAATTGACAATTTGTTACATATATGGAGTGCCCCCACAAAAAATTTTTTTTGCAATTTCTCTACAAAACTAAGTAGCGGCACATACAATAAACTTTGTGTAAAAATTTGATAATAATAGATCTTATAGTTTCTGAGTAAAATTGCTGTGACATACGGACGGACAGACAGACAGACAGGCAGACAGACATGACGAATCTATAAGGGTTCCGTATTTTGCCATTTGGCTTCGGAACCTAAAAATTGGCAGAAAAGTGAAAAGTGTGAACTTTTTATTTTAGGAAATAAATGATTAAAATGTTCACTTTTTTACTTTTTCACCTTTCTCTTTTCACCTCACGTCACCTCACCTCACCTCATTTCACTTCACTTTATTTTATATTTACTTTTTACACTTTATTTTACATGTTTCTCAATCGTATGATTTTTCGTTTTCGTGACAAATAGGTTTTTTAGAAAACTGGTTTGAAGAATATACTTTTATCAACTTATTTAAGTAAATTCGCTAAATTTAAATTAGTTTTAATTCGATGAGATATATGAGAAGGCAGGTTCGAATCCTATTCTTCTTCGTCGTTCCCTCATGACTGAGGATCGTGACCAACTGTGATATCCCTCCATGTGCCGCGGTCGAGAGCCATACGGGCCACCCTCCGCATGGAGCCACACGCCGTCCGGATGGTATTACACCATTTGATGGCTATCGGCCCTCTGGGACGTTCACCCTCTACTAGTCCCAGTATGATGCTTTTTTCGAGCTGATGCTGGTTACAACGCATGCATCGAATCCTATAGTTTCCCCGGAATCCTTTAGGCGTCTTTCACACTGCTGCGGTTACCGCATGCGGCGCCGGTGCGCGAGCGAGATAGCGCTCTTCGTGCGTATAGCGCGGTCACGCTTGCACACCGTCGCCGCATGCGGTTGCGGCACCAGTGTGATAATCGCCGTTCATTTCATTGTTGCACTTTTGTTTCCAATTGGAGATGTTATTTAGGTCAAGTTTTAGCTGCTATATTTAGTCTGACTGAATTTTATCACATTTAATTATAGTAGAATTTTATTGCCAAATCTAATCATTATCAGTTTGAATTTTTCGTACTATTTGAACATTTATTTGATAAATCAATATTCTATTTGCATCGCACAATCTATTCTCAGTAATTTAATTTAATGTTTCAACTCGAAGGACATTGTCGATATCGATTAGATTAGGTAATTACTTTATTATGCATATCGATTAAGGAGATCTAGGTGAAAGCAATAAATATGTCTGGATTACCTAACCTTGTTACTATTTTTATTAAGGTACCTACTTAATATGTGTCCGTATTTAGGTAAAGGTACCTTTAGCTCACTCAGTCCTACAATACCTGTGGTAGGAATACTCAATAAAATAATTTGACATTTCTTACCTAGTATTCATTAAGGGAATTTTTTCATCGATCAAGTGGTTATGGAGCTAGAAGTAGAAAAAAAATCCTCCTTAGGGTCTTGTTATATTGGTCAAGTCGTTTGCAAGTAAATCGCGAGTTCTCAGTTCGAGGCGGACTACTCGTACTAGTGGTACAGTCAACGCCTCACTAGGTATACACTTTTGAACCTTATTCCGCTGTAATAACGTTCAAAATTGTATACCTAGTGAGGCGTTGTGTGTACACAGTTAAGTGAAAATGCCCTAAAATGCTATAGTTATATCACTACCTACAATATTTCGCTCTAATACTCGATATCTATCCTCATTATAGGTAATTATTTGCATAGAGGGAATCCCGACACGAGACGTAAAGACATCATTGCGTGATCTAGCTTCTATAAATATTTATGTTAACTTCTTATCGTAACACGAGTGGATACTCGTATAGTTCTGACAAGTTTATAATTTTTTTAACATTACTTACTGTGGTATAAGGAAAATTAAAGTTTATCCCAAAGATGATACATAAAAGGTACCACACGCAACGGGGTACAGTGAGCAACAGAAGCTAAGCGGCTGAGCTGTTCAAAATGAGCTTGACAGTCTTGACACGACTTTATCGTTTTTAACGGCCTCCTAATCACTAGACTAGGAGGCCTGGGCTAGGCTAGGCTAGGCCTAGGATTCGAACCCGGGACCTCCTGCTTCATAGGCAGGGTCAGCACCGACTACGGTAGTGACCCTGCCTTTCCCTGACCCTGTCTTTAAGGTATTTATCTATGGGCCACTAGTTGCCTGAAAATAAACGTTTTTCATTTCATTTTCATTTCATTTCATTTCATTTGAAGCAGGAGGTCCCGGGTTCGAATCCTGGTCAGGTCATTTATTTGTGTGTTAAACACTGATATTTGTTCCTGAGTTATGGATGTTTTTTATGTGCCTATTTAAGTATTTATCTATATCTATCTATACATCGTCGCCGAGTACCCACAACACAAGCCTTATAGCTTACCGTGGAACTAGGCTGATTTGTCTTATATTGTCCCATAATATTTATTTACTCTTTATTTATTGTTAAGAGAATATATGCAAATGATCAGCATTTATTATTTTTAGGATTACGAATTTTGACTTAGCTGTTTTTGTAATAATATTAGAGTTATTTTACAGTCAAGAATTAAAGAACTGGTTTATAAGAATTGTAAGATAGACTGACTTATTGCCCGTATTTTTAGACATAATAATTTAAAAACCAAATGAGCCCGCATAGAACCCCAGAACATATAAAAACGAATAGAAGAAGTAGTTTTGAAAGTACGTAACTTAATTGTACATTTAGTGCGTCGAGCGAATCGTGAAATAACATTTTGTTTTGTTCTTTCCACTCCGGCTACCACGCCTCTAAAATGCCTACCCAGCTAGGTACTTAGGTACCGTAAAACCACCCAACTATAGTCCAGTACTGGAATTATGGTCCACAGCTTCAATACGTAATCTAAATATCAATGCCAGTTTTCTCTTTAGTTTTATTTCTAAAAATTATTCTTTTATGAACATTTTTTTCTAATTAAACGCATCATTCAAATAAAAGTAACAATCGCAGATATTCGAGTCAGTTTTGGACCATAGTTGGGAGCTTTTGGACTATAGTTGTGTGGTTTACGGTACTTTAAAACTTAAAAGTACCGTAAAACCACACAACTAAACCCAAAACCCAAGTATAGTCCAAAATAGATTCAGATATCTTCGCTTAGACCCCGCTCCCACTTGTCGGATGTCGGGCCCGGATTTTAATCGGATGTTCCAGTGGCAGAACATTTTATATGAAGCTGTTCCCACTTGCACGACACATATTTGTATGAGGCGCCGACACCCGATTAAAATCCGGGCCCGACATCCGACAAGTGGAAACGGGGTTTTAGGTATGACTTTTATTTAAATTACGCTTTTCATTTTAAAAATATGTACATAAATTAGTAATAAGACTTAAGAGTCGCCAGGACGCTCGCGTTCCCATACAAACGTAGTTTAGCTCTCACTTTAAAACGACATGCTTTAGAACCACGAAATTTGGCATAGGCATTCTAGTAGTACAGATCTAGGTATGTCGGTAATTCGTTTTCGTTGCAAAAAATTGTAATACAAAGAAAATACAGCCAGATACAGATTTACATACAAAACTTATTTTTGCTATATTTTCTTTGTATTACAATTTTTAGCAATAAAACGAATTACCGACATATATCTGTACTGCTAGAATGCCCATGCCAAATTTCGTGGTTCTAAAGCATGTCGTTTTAAAATGAGAGCTGAACTACGTTTGTATAGGGACGCGAGTTCACGCGAGCGTCCTGGCGACTCTTAAATAACAGCAAAAGAAAATTGAGACCATAGTTGCAGGACTGGACTATAGTTGAGTGGTTTTAGATTAGTTCCATTTATATTTTACAATAAATAAGAAATGCCATGGTACTCGTATCAGAGGAAAATGTGGAATTATTCTCATTCCAGCTGTGTTTGTTTTCTGACATATTGCTATTGATTTTTGTGCATGCGGGCCACATTCCATGCGGGCTTGTTTGGCGAATTACCACATTTGTTGTACTCAATAGTCTAAGGTGCGTAGAATATAAAGTTTCGGCAATAAAATGGTATGCTATTAGAATTAGAACATTAACTTTTCAACCGATTTCGAAGGAGTAGGTTCTCAATTCATCGGGATCTTTGTTTTTGCGATTTTTTTTATGTATGTTCACCGATTATTCGAAGACGGCTGGACCGATTTGGAAAATATTTATTTTTGTTTGAAAGAGTATAGGTACTTCACAGTTGGTTCTATTGTCACCAGGTCCTCCGGATCTGTTGATGGGATCCTGGAGAAATCGAGGGAACTCTTCAACAATTATAGCCACACCTATAGTGATTTCAGTATTTTTTTACAGCAACTCAGGCATTTCCTCTTAGAAAAGCAGAGCCTAAGTTAAAAATTATTTAAACTCTTGTGATATATAACAAAATGGGTTACTCACGTAATTTAAGTCGATTTTGCTCGACATGCTTCAATCTATTTACGATGATCATTTTCACGAGCGGCCTTCCGCAACCCTTCCTTCTTTTATCCTTTAATAGAAAACAATTTTTGATTTCTGGCTTTTCTAACGTCCTAATCCGGGTTGGTCTGTAAGAGATTTGATCTCTGTTAGGAACGGGATCAATTGGCATTTTTTTTACATCAACATTACGATATTTTTCGTATGTTTTTTCTAAAATCTATAAATGTTGAAAAGTTAATATAAGGGATAGTCTCCTAAGTCAATTTTCGTCAAGGTGATAACATCACGTTAGCTCCAGCGACGTAAACAGTAAAACAAATAGGCGCAAGTTCGTTACCTTGTGGAACGCTCACGAGTTGAACGAACTGTTTTGGCGAACCTGTTATGGATATGGTTGATTGTACCCGGTTACTGTGGATTCGTAATTTATTTTATCCTGTATTTACGCTAATTTGTATTCAGTGATAGTGTTACTAACTTGCAAAGAAAGCGTCTACATACTGGTTTTATTGTTTAAATAAAGAATGTAGTACCTTTACTTATGTACTTGGACTAAAGTAAAAGTAGTTAAAACTAAATTAAAATTAAATTGGCTACGTCAGTCACCTGAGAGCGCACCAGCGACGCTCTCAGCTGTAGAAAAGCAGTCGCTGTAGCCGAAAACGGCTAGGAGATGATGATGATGAGTTAAAACTATCTTTAACTTTGGTTTGGGAAATCAATCTTTTCTATCTAACCGCTTCTGCATATTCAAGCGACTGAGTGAGACCCAAGTAGGAAGTAATTTTTTAAGATGTCAGTATCTTACCATGGGGATTTCTTCCAACAATTCCGACATGTTAAAATATTCTTACTATAAACTATAACGAAACTTCGTTTTCAATGATCACGGTATAGGGACTGGCCTGAAACCACGAACCACTTCGTTGATTCGTCTATTTGCATCTCTATCTTTCAAATATGCAAGAGCAATAGAGAGGGAGATAACGAAATTTCAATTCGCGTTAGGCGCTGATGTCGCATTAACCATACATATGCCATACAAATCGCGTTCATGAGTAGGAAACGACCTTCGATTTCCTTATCAATACAGTCATTTCAATAGCAGGTATTTCTACGGCTAATGTTTGTACCAGGGATGTCACAAATGTCGTTTTTCTCACATTCGCGAATGCGAATGCGAATGGCAGAAAGCGAACGCAAATACAAATGTTACGTTGTAGATTCAAAAAAGTTAATCTTGCTTATCATTTTTATAATCCCATAGTTCAAAAATACAGAATAGGATATGTGATGGAGTCATTGATCAAAGGGAGTCAAGTGATACCGTCGTTTTCACTTCATGTGTAGGAGCAAGCATATGACCATCGGCCGGGTCAAAACAGGATGCGTTCTGCCAATATTCGCATTCGGAAAACATTCGCATCATTTGAGGTGAATGCGGCGAATGTTGAAATGTTAAAAATGATGCGAATATTCGCATTATCGAATGCGAATGCGAATATTCGTGACATCCCTAGTTTGTACTTTGTACGTTACTCTTATCGGACAACTGGCATTACAACTGACCATTGCTACACCGTATCTTGATGCATTAAAGTTTATAATTGATCAATTTCGTCAACCATGGAACTATCGAGCGTGTCATTGATTAATGCCTAGAAATCTTTATGGTTTTTTTGCACGGGATTTTTCTTTGATAGCTATATCTACTTACATTTAAATATATCTTAGTAGAAAAGAAAGGATTGTATTATACATTTGTATAATTAAGATATGTTGTGATTGTGAGACAGGATTATTAAAGTTACCCACTTAGGTACTTATGGACTTACTACAGCTAGTCATAAATATGTACATTCATGGTAATGGAATATATGTAGAGCCGCCAGGGGCGGATCCAGGGGGGGGGGGGGGGCAACAGTGGCAATTGCCCCCCCCTGACGCGCAAGTTTTGCATACTATGGGGGACATACGGGCGGACCGTAAATACTTAAGTATTTAACTTATATACTGTATCAACAGTCAGTCGGAAAACTGTAGTTTCAAATCTCACGTGACGCAACGTGCGTTTCCACCAGAGATGAGCGAGGATGCGTTGTAGAGTCGAAACTTCGCTATAGCATAAAACTATGGGGCAATAGTTATAAATATAATATTAACCGGGCATTCGTAGCTCAAAGAGATGCTATTCGGGCTATAGTTGGACTTCCTCCCTGGGGAAGTTGTAGGGAACATTTCTCAAGCCTTCGAATACTTACTGTGCCCAGTCTTTACATCCTTTTGCTGCTGACGGATGTAATCAAGCATCGAAATCGATTTGAAACGGACTCAGAAATGGTGTCGCGGGAGGCTTCTAGAACTAAGAACTTAAGATCTAAGGTAGCACCAAGCCTGGAGGTTGTAGTACACAGCGCTACAGTTCAAGCGGTTAGACTGTTTAACAGACTGCCTACAGAGTTTAAAGTTATAAGATGCTCTGCAACTTTTAGAGAAAAATTGAAATTATATTTATTAGACAAATGCTGTTATGACATTAGTGATTTTTAGTACTCGTAATTTGGTATTGTTGACATGTTTATTTGAATTGTTTATTTTTATTATATCAATCTTTCCCTATTTGTATATTTTCCCTAATTGCTGTTAATGTATTTAGTTTTGTTTGCTTATTATTTGATCAATCTTGTGTGTACATTGTTTTCTTGTTATTATCTAAAGTTTTATTAGATTATTAAGTTAGTATTAATTGTACATATATTTAATAAGTATACCTACCATTTCAAACACGATGTAATAATTGTTCATGAAATAAATAATAATAATAATAATAAGGAATGTGTTTCTTAAGAACCAATCATATAGCTACGTTGTGATAAACAAATGAAGTGATTCCATAGGTAAAAACTATTTAAAACGGGATATTTACCATGTGAGTTTTTTGTTGTGAGCTTCCGATATAAAACTCACATGGTAAATATTCCGTTTTAAATAGTTTTTGTAATGTTAATGACCATGTTAGCTTAAAATCATATATTGATTCCATAGGTGCTTAGCAAACACATCCCTCGCAACGCATCCTCACTCATCTCTGGCGGAAACGCATCTTTAACGGGATTTTCCGTAATATTTCAAGGTAGCCGTATAATGTTGTTATGTTGGGCACGCCTGAGCGGTTTCAATAAACAGTTTAACATAACGGCGACCATACTGGTACTTTTTCCACAAACACGTAGGGCACTCTACTTTTTTAGCCTTTCCGGAAAATTATGAAAAATAACCAGTATAATTATAAGGGTGGATTTTCTTTTTGGGTCAACGAGGGCAGCAGAGCAACCAAGATCCGCTGCTGCTACGCGAAAATAGTCTTAAAACACCACCCCTTTATTTCAAATTAATTAACAACATTGGCGTTTACAGATCTTTGAAAAAACATACAGAGTGCGATCATTTTTTACGAACTTTTTTTTAGACGACAATCGATCCCATTCCTATCCAGGATCGAATGCTTGTATGTGACCAAAAAAAATATTCAGCTAGAAAAGCCACAAATCGAGGAAAACTTTTCCGATACAATTTGTATTGAATGTAAACTTTTATATTTCACATGCCCTTTTTTATGCCCATGTTGCCTCAGAATTTCAAGTTTTTTTTAATTAAAACTAAATAATCCAAGGGTATTTTAAAATTAATATTCTACTCAGTGTAAGAACTTAATAAATATGGGATACATGAAAAAGTAGAATGACCCAGATACTTTTTTTCCACGAACATGTCCGGACACTGTTATTTCAATACAACAACACCTAGATAATACCAATATTATGCGCGCCATGATTGCCGTCCTTGGAACATAAATACAATAGATAACGCTACAATTTTACCATAAAAATGAGCCTGCATTTTTCCTACGACACTACATATTATAGCAAATTTAACGTTCGGCGCCATTATTATTTAAAATGGTATGTTAGGTACCAACGTAGAGCTCAAAGAGGACCCAGTGTGTTGACGACGAGGGACGTCTCTTGTTCCTTTAGCCGTCAACACAGTGAATCCTCCTGTTTTCAAGGGTCGGCAACGCGCATGTGACACCTCTGGAGTTGCAGGCATCCATTGGCAGGAGTTGCATCGAAACTATTTTCAAGCAAATTCTGATATTTCTGATTTAGACGTTTAGGCGCTAATAGCTGTATTGCGCAGTTGATGTATTGGAGTTGTATTAAAGTTGGATAGTGTCTAAACTCCGTGTTTTTATAGTAGTTTATGTAACTGTTTCGTTTTAAGGCCTAATTACGTACAGTTGCATACACTGCTTTATCTACATACATATTATAAAACCGAAATGACGCGTTCTAAAACTGTTAAAATGGCTGCCATTTCACAGATTGCACCGCCGTGGCCAACTCGATTGTGTCGGCGGGGCGCGTGCCGGCGGTCGGAGGATCGCGCGGCGCGGCTGTCGAGGGCCGGATTTTCATAATGATATCGAATTTTTGCTTATTATTTGATAATAATAACATCGTTACAGCTAAGACATTTGTTCTAACTTCTAACAAAACAGTCTCTTTTATGGTGGTTATAACGTGCGGTTTTTGAACGCATCATGGAGGGTTTATGATATGGGTGTAGATAAAGTTATAAATGTTAGAATACGGCCCGTGTCCATATTGATATAATAACGTGAAGTGACACCAAGTTGTTTGTTTACCTGAAGGGATGTTTGCTAAATGTTTGCTGGATCAACACAAGTGACATCCACGTTCTTTGCCACTGGTCAGTAGGTTATGTAATTTTACTAGGTCGCAAATAATGTTTTCTGTAAACACATATTTACTTTATCCTATCATTATTATTCCTAAATAAATATAGGTACAGTCGCCATCAGATATATCGGAGCGGCCAAGGCACAAATATCTGAACAATGCCTCTATTGTCAAGGCAATAAAATGCATGCTCAGATATTTTTGAGTACCCTGGCTGCTCCGATATATTTGATGGCGACTGTACAAAACATTTTTCGTATCTTAGGTACAGTCGCCATCAAATATATCGGAGCGGCCAATGTGGTCACAAATATCTGAACAACGCCTCTATTGTCAAGGCCATAATGTGCATGCTCAGATATTTATGAGCACCCTGACCGCTGCGATATATTTGATGGCGACTGTACGAGCTAAACTATTTTCTTTTGTTCAGCACTTACGCTATGACATGTCCAATATAACGTGGACCCTAAAATAGCTGAAAAAATAAAGTCCGCAATTATACTACTTTGACTTGCAACTTTGTTATCAAGAATGAATTTCATTTCATTTCATTTCATTTGTCCTGTTTCCATTTTATTTTATGGTATTTTTTTCTTGAAATATCATGTTAATTTCAATAAGATACGAAAAACATTATAGTTATGTTGAAATAATTAGTAACAGTTGTGTAACCTCAATATTTCTTTTAAATACGGGATCGTCTATCCAATAGAAAGTTTAATGCTCAATTCGGAACTGTTCAATTCAATGTCAAATCATCAGTTAATTAGTGGCTTAGCGTGAAAGTCACGAGCTCAGTACACCATTCAATCAAACATGGACGGCATTCAGTAAGAGGTAACATATTTAAAAAGTAAATGTACCGTGCCTGGCCTACGGCGAAACTCGAAAATCGAAATTTCGTTGTCTCCAGCTCTATCGCGCTTGCTTATTTGAGCGAAAGAGATGCAGATAACGAAATTCCGTATTTAGAGGTTCGCGGTAGGCTAGGTACCTATCCCTTTATAGGGCAATGATGGTCTCAAAGAAGACCACCTGTAACATTCATCTTTTGTATTTTTTTTTTCTTATACAGAATTTATAGGCGATGAGGCTTGAATTGAGGATTTATTTCAGTTTTGCCCGATAAGGGCATTACTATTTAAAAAAGAACCTTGGGTAATAAATATTAGTTTCATGGTGAAGGAAAACATTCTGTGGAGATTAGAATTCCCAAGGTTCAATAAGTATATGTATGATCAAATGCTACATATTATTATTACCCTTGTAAATATGAAACTATATTTAGACGATTGTTGCGCTATAGTTTTTGTATACAGACTAAGTATTTTTAATCTTAAGTATATAATCAAAGCTCGAATACCTGTAGGATTTTTTTTTCTCCACGTTCTTTACCAAATTCGTGTGGAATTATTTCATATATATAATTTTGACATCATATTGCATAAAACCATTCAGTTTGAAAGTAGCACGCAAGCACCTGTTACCAGCCAATTTTGACATTTGAACTTTGCCAAAATTTCTTTCTACTTAGGTACAGTCGCCATCAAATATATCGGAGCGGCCACGGTACTCAAAAATATCTGAACAAGCACCTTATTGCCTTGATAATAAAGGTGTTGTTCAGATATTTGTGACCACCTTGGCCGCTCCGATATATCTGATGGCGACTGTACATCAAAGAGTACTACAAGACTGGTTTATCCACTGATAACTAGTTACGTACTTAATCTCTTTCCGATTTCTACGCATAATTAACTCTAATTGATATTGAATAGGCTTTCATTATGTATTTTAGGTGTTTTTAAACATAATAGATAACTATCAAAATATGGGACAGCAGTAAAATAAACTTAATATTGAAAACTACGTTCAGAACAATAAATTCTGAAACTATTTACTCGTAATTGTGTTTTAATTTGTTCTTGACTATTTTTTACCTCGAGGGTTATCATACTTACTTACATATTACATACATGACGCAAAACCACTCTGTAACCAAAACTGATCTTGTATCTTTTTTAGAAAAATAGTTCATTTACTTATGTAAAGACTATAAAAACTATGCCTATTTAAATACGTTTCTTAAGGCCATTGCTCGATTCGGACAAGCCACGCCCATCCGTTAGAGACACGTTTATGGCTCCCGTGCACGAAAGAAAGAGATGCAGCGCTCTTAACGATCAGACTTTTCGACCAAAGTACGATAAATAAGCAAATATATAAAGTTTTATCTAATTTTGCTTCTGTGACTTTTTAGATAAACCAGAATACCATATTTTTTACTTAGTTATATTGCTTAATCTCTTATACTTTACGTAAGCCAAGGAAAATAAGGGGGAAAAGGACCCAACTTCGGATTTTTTTCTACCGAGGCAACTTTCAGCAATCGTGTTTCGGCTTGTGCCAAAAACAAGAGTATATAGTCTAGTAATATATATTCGAAAATAAATTCAGTCCCTTTTCCCGTTTAGTCACTAGAGCGTTTGAAAAAAACCTAGAATTTTTCAAAGTAGCCCCTTAACACAGTCCACAGTAGTGTACGAGTATAGATTATTCTTATGAAAATATAAAAAGTAGTACCTATAGTCTAGTCCTCTCTTTGAGGAATGCCATTCTACGAGCGCAGGATCGATATCGCCAATATTTACCATACTACTTTACGTGGACCGCTGACCTCTAACCTCCCAGTAATGCATTACACTAACCTTGAGTCTGTCAACTTAGTTTGCAATAAAAAACACTAAGGGGTAAGTACCGTATATTTTTACACTGCATTTTTAAACAAATGAACAAGCTCATTTTGAATAACCCGCAGGATCGTGGCAAACAAGCATATCTACGTCTCGCAAATTGCCCCCCAAGATCAGGGTAGGGTCGAATGTTATATAACTACTTACTCCTGTTGTTGACTGTACCTATATATATACTAACATTACTAACTAGTAGCCCGTCTCGAACGGAGGACTCGCGATTTACTTGCAAACAGTTCACCAATATAACAAGACCCTTGACCGATCCTGCTCATATACAAACTCTCAAATTATATGTATCTCTGCTCAACCATAAATATCAAGAAAACGCACTCAAGTCCGTCGAACAAACTCTCACAGAAGAACTCTCGAAGAAGAAGTTTGTACGAAATCGCTTCGCTTGCCCTCCGCTCGTTCGATAAACATGCCACAGATGCCATTACTTAGCAACATGATGTCTAAAAGTAGGCCGTAGGTACTTAGTATAAATCATATTAATTTCGCAAGCACAAGTTAATGCAAACTGCGTTAAAAGATTTGTCATGCATTTTGTCGATTTGAGTTACATGTAAGTAGGTATTTACCTAACTAACAATGCAGTTGCTATGGAGCGATAAGGAAAACTTCAGATTTTATTAAATTTTTCTTTTATGCATACAATACGATAAGCGAGGCCGTTGCAATTAAATTGTGCGAAGACAACAATGTGTAGGCTTAATATATCTGAAATAGGGATGTCACGAATATTCGCATACGCATTCGTATAATGCGAATATTCGCATCAACATTCGCATTCGCATCAAATGATGCGAATATTTTTCGAATGCGAATGTTGGTAGAACACATCCTGTTTTGACCGCACTGACCCGGCCCATGGTCATATGCTTGCTCATACACAGGAAGTGAAAACGACGGTATCACTTGACTCCTTTTGATCATTAATATAGGACTCCATCACATGTCATGTTCTGTATTTTTGAACTATGGAAGTTTTTTGAATCTACTCGAAGCCACGTCAGATATGACACAATAATTAGAGCAACCAAACCTGTCTAGTTGGTTTGCTATGTTATGCTTATTTCTGGATCCGGACATCTGGCAGCTGTAAAGTGATGGAGGTTTTTGTCCTCCTCCACGATCGCCGGCACAATCCACCGCGAGATTGAGTTTACGAAATTGTAGAGACAACAGGTTGTAAGGTCGTCGAGCTCATTGTTACCGGCTTGCCTATTTTAATCACTCGCAGATTTTTTTTCTCTCTCAATACGAGTTCAATTTTATTAGCTTATTCGATTCGATAATGATGGAAATGTAAGAGTTATCAAACACAATTACCATTCAACAATACGGAAATTACATCACAATCGGGTTTTTAGCTTTAATCGAACAATCGGGAAAGCCGGAGCGATTTAGCTGTCAAGCTGTTGAATGTTTTGTCAGCTGTTTAATTTACAGCAAAGCATCTTTAACCTTTGCACCACGCCTAATTTACGAACCGAGCAACGTTAAATATGGCGACGGAACTGTCATCCCATGGAAAGCTGACAAACTTTTCATACAAGAATGTTTTAACGATGACGTTGATATTAACAGACGGTGCGGTGTATAAATATCAAGGAGACCATTATCCACAAAGCCCATGCAAGAATAACTTATTTAATCACAATTAAGATTGATTCTGAGACCTAACCACCGTAATTTCAGTAAAATCGCCGATATTTCCATCGAAACACAGTTCATTTTTGCATATCTTACGCGTGACGTCTATACTGTTCCCCATTCACACGGCAGTTCTCACGATACGCTTATCGGATCTGATAGGATTCACTCGAGAACTCACGTGAAAAACGCCCTTTTTATAAATTCACGGTTATAATGTATTAGAGCCGAAGGGAAAAAGGCGAGCGAAATCGCTTGTAGCTTTGGCCGATATTCATATACATCGTGGGCCTGAATAACCAACTTTAAGAGCCGCCAGGACGCTCGCGTTCCCATACAAACGTAGTTTTGCTCTCATTTTAAAACGACATGCTTTAGAACCACGAACTTTGGCATGGGCATTTTCGTAGTACAGATCTATGTCGGTAATTCGTTTTCGTTGCTAAAAATTGTAATACAAAGAAAATACAGCCAGATACAGATTTTCATACAAAACTTATTTTTGCTATGTTTTCTTTGTGTTACAATTTTTTGCAACGAAAACGAATTACCGACATAGATCTGTACTGCTAGAATGCCCATGCCAAATTTCGTGGTTGTAAAGCATGTCGTTTTAAAATGAGAGCTGAACTACGTTTGTATGGGGACGCGAGTTCACGCGAGCGTCCTGGCGACTCTTAATCATAGATCTCTGTTCACAATTAGAGTACATGACTAAATTTAAAATTGATAATTGGTAACCCAATACACAATAATAGCAATACCATTTATAAATAGCAACAAGTACCTATCTTAGGCCCACCGACTATCAGTCCGCCTGACGATATCGGCCTGTCAGAGAACAAAACATTGACAGCTCCGAATAACTGATAGGCCAATATCGTCGGGCCTACTGATAGTGGCTGACCCCCATTAGAACTAACTGCATATTAACAAGTTTTGTCGAAACACCAAATAAATATAATGATTATATTTTTTTATAAAAATCCGATAAATTCAAAAGTAAATTAACCAATACAATCAGACAAACGTACGATTAACGAATAATAACCGACTAACTAACACTGACACGTGAGCATCCCTCATGAACAAATCTACATCACAGGCTGACTAACTCACTCCCAGCACCCCCCCCCCCCCCCCTCCCACAGGGGTATTTATAAAGACCAGTGTCCCGTCTGGCTGCTGGCAATTCTCCTCCCCCGAGACGTTCCTTCGGGACGCCTCGGTTTTTAATGGATGACTTGATGAAAAAAAAAAAAACAAATAATAATCAGATTCACCTAAATCATAATTAAGAAATATCAAGGTACTTTCCCATAATTATCAATCGAAGCGTAAAAACCCTTACAAATACTGCAAATAGCAAGACGGTTATGTAAACAACAGACCCGGACTGTTTTTATCACCTCCTTGACCTCTGAAACTACGTATAACTTGTTTCTTGTGATTTCCCCGTCTGGTCGAGCTGCGCACGCGCAAACTAGATTTAACCCGACTTCAAATAATAGGAGCATATTTAACCCGACTTCGGAAAATAGAGGAGCATATTTATTTAACACGACTTCATAAAATAGGGGCATATTTATTTAACACGACTTCAAAAAATAAGAGTATTTTTGCTTTCTTATGTTATGTTCATAGATTGCTCAAGCGTATAGATATATTTGAAATAAATATAATTCACAGTTGGACCCATTGTCATCAGGTCATACTGGGATCCTGCAGAAACCAAGGAAATCTTTAGGTATTTAATCTCTGCTCTCTGAGCTCTGTGCGTCGCCTGGCTTCAAATTCACGCACCTGCGTCTGCACAATATGCCTCCACTGTGGACGGTCACCAGCTAGTGTCTCCCATGTTGATGGCTCTATATGAGCTCTCTTCATATGCCGCTTCAACACATCTTTGAACCGCAGAAACTGGCCGCCTTGCTTTCGCTTACCATTTACCAATACCTTACAGTTGTATTTAAAGGCCATAAGTTTTCTTACTGTTATAACAAAGTGAACTAGTTAAGTTACTTAAATGGAGTGTCGATTTTGACACAATTATATTTGACATTAGAAAGGCGTTGCGCAAGAGTGGCTAAGCGGCGTGACATTTTATTGCTTTCACATTTGCTATGACTTACAGGCGGGCGAGAGCAGATCTTGGTCGGTCGAAGAAATGTTTACATACAGGCTGGATCCGAATAACCCTATAAAGATTTATTTACATAATTAAATATACAGAGGCACTACAGTACAAATATTAAACTAAATTAATAACTAGCTCAAATGTAAACTAGGCACTTGCGGCATTGTACCAAGGATGCTGGCGGCATTTCCTCGTTGTATCGCAAAGATTAGTTTAATATGTCTTTCTTAAATAGGTAATATTTACAACTGAAGAACAAATCAAATAATTTTTTATAAATATTTTGATCCGTTTATTAGTCACACCACTATAAATACTATAGTATAATAAGTTTATAAGTAATATTTATATTGAAATAACATTCATTACATAACACACTGGTAGCATGCACGAAAAAGTATCACGTTGTAGACAAATATCCAACGTTAATCCATTATAACGTTTTCTTATGACTTGACAGACAACCGTATTTTCTTATAATTAACGTTTCTCAGCAACTAGCAAAATAGGTTTTAAGCTGATCGCCATTTTTTTATATCGTGAAATTTCTA
Organism: Pammene fasciana; assembly: GCA_911728535.1. Classification (NCBI taxonomy): domain Eukaryota; kingdom Metazoa; phylum Arthropoda; class Insecta; order Lepidoptera; family Tortricidae; genus Pammene; species Pammene fasciana. The sequence continues at coordinate 3,047,166 of OU452275.1, read as the reverse complement.
GTGAAACGTGAAAATCTTTGACTCGTTCCCTGAGTCGACGGAGCCCCGCTATGCCGGGCTCCTATTTCTGGGCAGTTTGCCCTTCGGGCATCTGAAGCAACCTAACGAACCTAACCTACCTATACATTGGTTTAATGTGACTATTGTGAAAATATTGCACAGGAACATTACGATGTGCCTGATTTTACGATCGGCCGCCGACATATCGATCTAGATAAGTGATGCATATCCGTACTATCTCAGCAGACATGTATTAGAAAGAATATAGTTTGCAAAGTAGAATACTAATTACGACCTTTTCAGTACCCTCATGGACACAGCCAACTGACCATTCGTAACCCTTAATACAACGACATAAGGTCTATTATTAATCAGTGTTAGTACTTCGTCGCCGATAAGGAGGCCATTTTCTAAACATTTCATTGTTCCCATTCTTATTGTAATTAGTGACTTCATTGTTTTACCGAAACACCGTATTGTGTGCGGTGGGAATCTTTTTAGGTGATATAATTAGTATTTGGTATTGTAGTTTTGTCGATGCTAATGAAGTTATCTATTAAGCTGAGATTTCTAACTGAATGTTTGTAATAATTAACCTATGTCCTAGAACAAAAAAGCAATGTAGGCTTGCAAATTTTTGTTACATACATTTTAATGGATAATTAGTAATAATTTCTTTTTTCTGTATTAACAGGATTTTAAGTTTTAAGTTTTTAAGTTAAATTTAAATCGAATGCTCTTAATGTTTAGGAAGATTCCTATACTCTTATCAAGTGAAAATGCCTTTAAACTCACAATATTATATTGCATTTTATTATTATTCAACATCTTAGGGCTAATCAAGCACATATAATCTCACCATCATAAATGGGTTTAAAAGTGTGATAAATCTCCAGTCTAGTTCTGTCTTTAGTACTTCAAGATTATTTATAAATAATAATAAATAAATAAATATTTTGGGGACAATCTTACACAAATCAACCTAACCCCAAACTAAGCAAAGCTTGTACTATGGGTGCTAGGCGACGATATACATACTTAGATAGATAAATACATACTTATATACATAGAAAACATCCATAACTCAGGAACAAATATTTGAGATTAGCACACAAATAAGTGCCCTTACCAGGATTCGAACCCGGGACCTCCTGCTTCGTAGGCAGAGTCACTACCAACTGGGCTATGGAGGCCGTTAAATTTAAGTCTATATAAGTTTTTTTTTAACAATACTGCACTGAACTAAAAGGCGTTTTCTGTGTTTAAAGCATTAAAAAAAATTTGCCCGTGCTACATGGCCCACCTTGTATACATACAAACATTGCTCATATAACAGAATTGGGTATTTAATTAAATAAGTAATATTAGAGCCGCAATTAGTCACATTGCATTATCATTATAACACCATCCTTAACAATGGCTGTCCCTAAATAGATATTAGTCCAATAATAATTAGATAATACGAGTGATCTGACTAATTTGGGTTCCTAATCGATTTATCAATAATAATTGACAAATTGTGGCTTGATCACGTGCCCAATTGTACAAATTATCACATTAAGATCATTAGCAGGACACGTTTCATTCTGAGTATGTATTTAATAATTTTAAACAAAAAAGAACCGACTTCACTTAGGATCCGCTATTCCAAGAGGAAGTGGCCGAGTTGCTGTAAAAAATAGTGAAATCACTATAGGTGTGCCTATAATAGTTGAAGAGTTCCCTCGATTTCTCCAGGATCCCATCATCAGACCCTGACTTGGTGACAATGGGACCATCTAGGGGTTATACCTGTTCGATTAAAAAAAAATTTTGAAAATCGGTTCACGATTCACGGAGATATGACGTAACATACATACAAAAAAAAACATAATAATGATAAAAAAAAAAAAAAAATTCAGTCGAATTGAGAACCTCCTCCTTTTTTGAAGTCGGTTAAAAATTATGAACAGAGTTTCATCTCCGATTCTCAATATAGGGCGTATTTTCAATAGCCATACAGGGTGTAACAAAAATGCTGGTTATCCTTTTAAGGGCATAATTGGTATCGTATTCTAATTATAGTTAGGGAGGCGAGGTAGCTAAATGGCGTAATTCAACGGCGCCGTCGAGACCTATCAAAATCGAAAGATAAAATAATTTCGAAAAGAAAAGCTCGTATGGCAAAAACCATTTTAGCGGTGGGTTTGGCGTGTACGGTTTTTCAAAAATGTTAAAAAAAACAGTTACTTGGGCATTCTCGAGCGCGTCAGATATTCATACTACGTATGCCCCGAGTGCCTCTGATAACAACGGTATACTAATCTGCCGGTTTGCGTGGTGGGGGTAGGCATATAAAGTAGTCAAAAATGCAAAAAAAAAAAATTTACTCGAGCGCGTCAGATTTTCGGAAGGGGTGTTAAGTAGGCCCCAAGGAAGCTCCCTTTAAAAAAACTGACGATTTCGGCGTGACGATAAGTTACGATGAATTTTTGAAAATGCAAAAAAAAAAGTTTTTTTGAAATACTCGAGCGCGTCAGATTTTCATAGGGGAGGTTTATCTCGGTATCCTGAAAGCATATTTTTTTAATCTGACAAAAATGTTGGTGGGTTCTCTTAATCTGACCGAAAAAGGTTTACCTTTCAAGTCAAAAAGTTTTAACTTTGGAAAAATATGTAAAGACACCTTTTTTGTGTAAAATAAAATTACCTTTTTTGTTTATTTAAACTTTTTTTTGTAAAATGTATCGTTCGCGACTTATATGCCGTAACGCGTTCTTAGGAAGACGAAATGGCTCCTCCACACTTCCGGTCATGCGGAAACCGGCAGATTTTGTATTTTTAGTAAGTTTTAGATTATATTCTTCAAAACAAAATAAAAAAAAATCGCGCTCGAGAATGCCGGATTAACGTTTTTTTTTTACAAGTTCGCGACCCTATAACTCGGCGGCGTCAAGGACTTATCGTCAGATTAGTTAAATTTAGTCTTTAAACACTAAAATCAACCCCCAATATCTTAAACTGACGCGCTGGAGTATTTCAGACTATCCATTTTTTTTTACTAATCTGATCGTCTATCCTAGGCGCGCGTCACTACATATAGAGCTAAATACTTTACAAAGTTGTTCTATTAGGTCTAAGGTATCTCTCATATCTTAAACTGCCACGCTCGAGTATTGCAGAAAATTCCCCTATTCGCCTCCCTAACTATTATGAAAAACTGAGAAAAAGTTGTTCAGTATGAGGAACCTAATCACCTCGTACAGACTAATGAGGGTTTCCGCGATTGAGATTTTCTCTAGATGGCAGCACCGTGGCGAGAGGTCTAGCTATCATAATCCACCAATCATGTGTAATCATGTTTTTTTTTTTTTTTTTTTTTTTATATTATGGCTTTCTCCCTTTGTCTAAAGCAATGGGAATTTTGCCAATGTCGAGTAAATACGTTAATCTCACTTTTATTACTTTTAATAAAATATAGGCAACGTTGTTCGGTATAGGCCTTGTTATTTGTAAAGTGATAGCTATTCTTTACAAACACGTGGCGGCCAGCCAGGATAACCGTCCGTCTAACTAAAGAGTGGCTACACGCGTTATGAGACTAATTCTTTATAAGCTGCAGATTTGTTTATAGATCACCGCACAATATAGCTATCAATATTACACACTGAACTACTAAAATGAGCAAAATACAAAAAAACTGTTCTCAAGACGTCCGCACTACCCTACGTCTCGGACGGAAATCCCATGTTTTTTTTTTATTGGTACATTTTGACAGCTGCTGTCAAAACGACCTCTCGCCCCGTGCTGCCATCTAGTGCAAAAACTCGATCGCAGAAACCCTCATTGTTGAAGAACAATCTGTATCTATATACAGGGTGATTCAGGAGACGTGAGCAGGAACCACCCTACATACTTACAATTAGTTAATGATAATGAATCAGCCGCCATAATGTTTAAGTGAAACAATAACGGATTTTTATTCTTTGTTACGTAGAAATTTTGTCCTCTGTAATCATGGTCACCCTACAAAAAAAATTGCGTTAATTACACTAATACTGGTATCAAACAATAGCTTGTTATTGACTCAATCCGTAGTGTTAATCCTGCTCACTCCTACTGAATCACCCTGTATCAGGGATGTCACGAATGTCGTTTTTCTCACATTCGCGAATGCGAATATTCAGGATGCGAATGTCCGAATGCGAATACGAATGTTACGGAGTAGATTCTAAAAATCTTTATCTTGCTTATCATTTTTATGCTTCCATAGTTCAAAAATACAGAACATGACATGTGATGGAGTCCTATATTAATGATGAAAAGGAGTCAAGTGATACCGTCGTTTTCACTTCCTGTGTATGAGCAAGCATATGACCATGGGCCGGGTCAGTGCGGTCAAAACAGGATGTGTTCTACCAACATTCGCATTCGAAAAATATTCGCATCAATTGATGCGAATGCGAATGTTGATACGAATGTCAAAAATGATGCGAGTATTCGCATTATACGAATGCGACTGCGAATATTCGTGACATCCCTACCCTGTATACTTGTTGCATTTCATAAATACTTCTTCATCTTATCACAATAAACGTGCTCAGAATTTCTTTAATCCTATTTGGACTGAAGGTCCTTGCAATTTTGCATATAAGTATACATTAGTCTAACTATATTGCAATAAGGTCCATAATTGTGCAGATATTTATGATCCGCTGTTTGGAACTGTACCAAGTGCATACGCGTTATCTGCCAACTGTTTGTAAAGTTGGCTATCTAAATCTTAGGGCTACGTACGACATGTAAGGTATTTAGTATAAAGTAAATTCAAGCGGTGTGTTCTTACTTTAACATCGTGTCCCTTAACCAAATCAAACGGCTGTTCAGAAAGTGGGTTAGGTTAGGTGAGAAGTGCGACCCTTAACCAAAACAAACAGCTGCTCAAGAAGTGGGTTAGGTTAGGTTATAACTGTGACCCTTAGCCAATTCAAACAGCTGCTCAAAAAGTGGGTTAGGTTAGGTTAGAACTGTGACCCTTAACTACATCAAACAGCTGCTCAAAAAATGGGTTAGGTTGGTTGGAACTGGACCCTTTTTTTAAATATCGACGACGGTGGCAAAGAAGCAAGCTACCGTAGCCTGTGGAAGCTTGCAACTCCAGAGGCGTCACATGCGCGTTGCAGTCTTTATAATATAAAGGAGGATTTACTGTGATGACGGCTAAAGGACCCAGAGGCCAGAGGGTTCCCTATCGGTATCCTTATTGAGCTCCGTGGCGACTTTACTTACCGACAGGAACACAAACAAACACAATGGATATTTAACTCAGCTGCAACCCCAGAAAATTTCATAAATATAAAAAACGTTGCCTACTTAAGTTATCGCGGAACAACTATTTAAATTCAAAAAGCCATCGAAACGCCGGGATGTTCCGCCAGCTGACAGTTCCGTTGTGTCCAAAGTTGCCTGTAAGAACTTCGCTCCGCTGCGCTCGCTCGTTGGGGGGTCCACTGACTATCAGTCCGCCTGACGATATCGGCCTGTCAATTAGAACAAAAATTTGACAGCTCCGAAGAACTAACAGGTCAATATCGTCAGGGTGACTGATAGTGGGTGGGCCCAATTACGAATACTTACTATTCTTGGTCTAAGGTCTCGAATGAGGGTTTTCGGGAATCCAGGTGGCGGCACTGTGACAGCTTCTGTCAAAATCCACCAACCAAAAAAATGTGATTAAACATGATTAAACATGATTGGTGGTTTATGACAGCTGGTCTCGCCACGGCGCCACCTAGTGAAAAAATCGAATCAGGAAACCCTCAGTCAAGACCTTAGACCAATAATAGTATGCTGTGTTGAGGATCTTTTGGAATGTCACCTCTTATTCAATGTCGTATCGATTATCAATTAATCTATCAAAGAATGCAATCTAAGCTTCCTTCCTTTATAACCTTTTTTGTTTATTGAATAGAATATGTGATGTGGTAATTGAAATGAAACATAAATTATGGCCGATTGCTTTGTATACGCAATATCCGCATATTTTACGAGAACACAAAATCCTATTTCGGTTACATTGATTTACTACGTATTCTATAAATTCTATTAGAGGTGATGGCCATCATAGGGACGCAGCTATGCGTTAGAAGGAGCTAACGATTTTGCGATCTCGTTCCGATATAGCCGCGTCCCTATGATGGCCCATCATGTAGCAGCTATGACATCTAGAACAAATACTGTGCGCCATGTTTGGCGGTTGACAGTTATAATAAAAATAACAATAAAAGACGTTTATTCAATACGTTCGCATAAGTACATAATAAGAGTACAGAAAAATGCTTAAAACATATTGAATAGGAAAGTGGCTCAGCTTGTGTCTGTGCAAGAAGGCATAAAGGCACTAGGACCCAGACCTAGGCAGTTGTGACTGAATAAAAGAGTAGTATAAACTTGTAGTGATTTTCACAAACTTTAGGGACAAAAATAAATCTTATGGATGTCATTTTCTGTTACTCAATGATTGGTAGTGTATAAAAATATTTCTTAACGCAAACATCATTTCTGTTAACATTACTAAGTTTCGCCCGTATCTCCGTCTGCGCGACATCTTTAAATACTTTCAACCCCTTTTTCATCCTCTTAGGGGTTGAATTATCATAAATATTTTAAATGCAGAAGTTTCTGGTTCGATTCCAACCTTGGGCACCGGAGGTCTTGTTAATTTCTTTCCGTTATTTATATTACATTTATTTTTGTTAAAAAATGGTACAGTCGGGCAAAAATATGGTCAACCACCCTACGGTTGAGGTTCGTTTGAACGTCATGAGACAGCAAGGTCGTGCATGTTTTAAACTCCGTTAGAAAAGTCAACCTTAACCTTAACGACATAATCCGTCGGTCTCTTGCCACCATCAATGTGCCTGCTCTTCTTGAGCCGACTGGCATTATCAGGGATGATGGCAAGAGGCCTGATGGGGTGTCTTTGGTTCCTTGGAGCCTGGGACGGATGTTAGTGTGGGATGCTACTTGCGTAGACACACTGGCACCGTCTCACCTCCAACGGACTAACGTAAAAGCGGGCGCAGCGGCGGAAAGCGCCGAAATTTCAAAACATAACAAATATAAAAGTCTCGGTAGAGAGTACCATTTTGTACCTTTTGGAGTTGAAACTCTAGGTCCATGGGGTCCCAGCGCACACAAGTTTTTTGCAGAAATCGCAAAGCGTCTGGTTGATGTAACTGGTGACCGAAGAGCTGGCGGTTTCCTCGCACAGCGTATCAGCATTGCGATACAACGAGGAAATGCCGCCAGCATCCTTGGTACAATGCCGCAAGGGCCTAGTTTAGATTTGAGCTAGTTATTAATTTAGTTTAGTATTTGTACTGTAGTACCTCTGTACATTTATTTACAAATGTTTTTATTTACCTTAGCGATAGTTAGATCTGGCAGAAACTTTTGTCAAAACTGGTAGACCACTGTCTTGGTCAACTGTACCTATTATCATCCTAAAAATGGATGACTACAATTTATTCTACTGTAACTTACAAAATTTTGCCCATAGTGTCTAGTTATGCAAATTATGGAACCATAACACGGCCATGCCGCCACAGTGTCGACCTTGGTCTTCATGGGAGCGATGACTTCGGTAATCACCAGGAAAGTTCCAAATTTAGTAGCGAATGCGAATAAACATTCTCAGACAAGTCGCTCAACTGGTTATGCCATGCCCATTATGATAGTACCAAAGTAGTGTAATAGTGCGTAGTAAAAGATCCAACTTTGTCGGTTTTAGTTTCCGAATAGATATGGATTAATATCAGTAAACTGAAATTGGCTGAATATTTTTGGGTGTACGTAACACATTTTACGCATAGAGTTGGCTATAGCGCATTTCGTTGTTGTTATATTTCGACCAAAAAGTGTAGGAATGGGGTTGGCCGTTGGAAAGTATTTACAGATGGCGCCAGCATAGCTGGTACCTGTCAGTCCTACAAATAGTGTCAAAATCTTGTTTTTTTTTTTAATTTTTTTGACCTGGATGGGCTAGCCTTTAAGCCAAATCCCATACAACAATACTAGTGAAAGGGACCTAGCTATGCTGGTGCCATCTGGGCAAACCGTTGACAGTTGCCAACCCCATTAAAAAGTGGCGAAATCGTATTGTCCTCCCGTTTTCTTAGATTGATTTGAAAGGGACGACACTACGATGTTGCCACTTTTTAATTCTACACTTTTTGGTCGGAATATATGTGAGGATAAAATGTCTAAGTAAATATTGGTAGGTACTTATAGGGCTAATTTATTAAAGTAATACAAAGGTCAGAAATGAGGGTTAAGGTCAGAAATCATCGATAATTTTACCCGTTATCAATGTCCGTCCATTAAATAAATGACAAGAACATATTATTTTACCATGAAATATTGTCTTTTTTTAACTCGGTATAAAGCCCTACCAGATGGCTCCTCTACATGATGGGCCATCATAGGGACGCAGCTATGCGTTAGAGGGAGCTAGCGATATTGCTATCCCGTTCCGTCGTATAGCTGCGTCTCTATGATGGCCCATCATGTAGAGGAGCCAAGAAATATATGAGCACGCGCCATATTGCGGAACTTCATTGCAACAAAATTTTTCATACTAAACTGAACTGTCACCATACACATTGAGAAAAAAGCGCCCTCCTGACAATACTCATATATTTCTGGTAGGGCTATAACTCGGTATGTATTTAATTGTCATGCAATTTATTTTTAATGAAATCTTAAGGATCGAATGGTACCAATTTTTACTGAGACTGAGCACTTTATCTCTAAGATCTTTATAAAATGCATTTCATGAAGTGCCGACAAGAGTCTTCACTTAATTATTGCCTTGACATCGATTGTCAAATCGATAATCGTTCTACATGCGAAATCGATTATTTGCTGATCGGATCCGATGCCTATTGATTATATTCCTATTTGTGTAGTGCCGACCGTGATGCCTAAAAGCCTATTTAAGTGCGTTTCTAAGATAACATGATCATTCACTTCATGGTCATCTTTATTTGCTATATTATTATTATCTACATACCTACATTGTTAAAAATTTCGCTAGCATTCATGTGCTTCAATTTTGTATACCTAACAGTGGCAACGCGTCCATAGAACACGATTCCTGTCGGCTTGCCTAATTTTCAGGCATCTGAGCAGTTTTCCTACAGCACATGAAGAAATTTTAAGTCAAATTAAGGGGCTACATTGAATAATTATAGGATGTTTCAAACGCTCTAGTGACTAAACCGGAAAAGGGACTGAATTTATTTTCGAATATATATTATTAGACTATATACTCTTGTTTTTGGCACAAGCCGAAACACGATTGCTGAAAGTTGCCTCGATAGAAAAAAAATCCGAAGCTGGTTTTTTTTTTCCCCTTATTTTTCTCAGCTTACGTAAACTATAAGAGATTAAGCAATATAACTAACTAAAAAATATGGTATTCTAGTTTATCTAAAAAGTCACAGAAGCAAAATTAAACAAAAGTTTATAGATTCGCTTATTTATCGTAGTTTGGTCAAAAAGTCTGATCCTTAAGAGCGCTGCATCTCTTTCTTTCGTGCACGGGAGCCATAAACGTGTCTCTAACGGATGGTCGTGGGTTGTCCGAATCGAGGAATGGCCTTAAGATCCGACTTTCCTATGAAAAGTTTTCACTTGCCGCCTCTGATACCTAAAGACAGATTTCAATCACTTCCCGGTGCCTGAAGGCTCGGCCAGACGGTCGCCGACAAGGTAGCCGACGGCCCAAGGTCGTCCTGAACTTGGTTGGAGCTTCATACAATTTTGCTGGAAGTTACAAAATGTCAAGCTTGATAGGTACATATTACTCTGACATTTTGAATGTTGCGTCATTCGTGTTGTCAATGCTGATAACTCAGTTTTAACTACATAGTTTAAAGTCAAACTGCCTTCACGGGGCAAGGTGATTCAGGGCCTGGCTGCAACGTGGCCGTTCTGTACTATTTCCTTTTACGTATTATGTAAAAATTATATAATAGAGTCGTGTCGTGTGTGATAACGTTGAACATTTGATTTGACAGAGCAACCACTTCCAGGGTTCGGAACCGGTCTTCGCAAAAAACCTCGAAATAACCCACTGTGCACATACATACATACATACAATCACGCCTATAACCCAAAAGGGGTAGGCAGAGATCTCGGATTTCCATTTGCTACGATCAATGCAGCAGAACGGCTCTCCGTGAGCCACTTCTCGCCCCCGTGAAGAACGAGACGTGATGGGTGGCGAACCGCATCGCCGCCATGCGGATGACTATTAAGGGGCTACTTTGAAAAATTATAGGTTTTTTCAAACGCTTTATTGACTAAACGGGAAAAGGGACTGGATTTATTTTCGAATATATATTTTTAGACTATACACTCTTGTTTTTGGCACAAGCCGAAACACGATTGCTGAAAGTTGCCTCGATAGAAAAAAAATCCGAAGTTGGGTCCTTTTTCCCCTTATTTTTCTTAGCTTACGTAAACTATAAGAGATTAAGCAATATAACTAAGTAAAAAATATGGTATTCTGGTTTATCTAAAAAGTCACAGAAACAAAATTAGACAAAACTTTATAGATTCGCTTATTTATCGTAGTTTAGTCAAAAAGTCTGATCCTTAAGAGCGCTGCATCTCTTTCTTTCATGCACGGCAGCCATAAACGTGTCTCTTACGGATGGGCGTGGCTTGTCCGAATCGAGGAACGGCCTTAATTAAATAAATCACTTTTTATGTAGAACTCAACATTTAGGTGGTGTAACATTGTATTTAGGTGGTGACTGCGCATTGAACGATTAAATATGAAATAGTAAACGAAAGAACGAAAAGAACGGCATAAATACCGGTATTTTAGAGTGGAGCAAATAGCCCTGACTACGTCTGAACTCTGATTTACAGATTGTTCCAGTTGCAATTCTTTAACCCTAACTAACTAAACATTTCAAATCAGCAAAACGTTGCATTCCGCCTACAAAATATCTGGGTTAAAATAATAAGAATCGCAAAATATTGAATTCGCATTTTTCAAGCGACGAATGACTTTGCCAAATTGGAATATAGATGGTTGTGTCAGCGAATAAAATTCGGATCTAAAGGTGCGTCCAGATTGATCGATTGGTCGATTTTAACTTTACCGCAAAGTTGAAAGTAGGTGTGTCTACACTACTATATAAATTATAAACTTATATAGATGTCATATACAAAGGAAAAAGTGACCTAGGCCTTGGCATCTATATAAGTTTATAAATAAGTGATATACTTATGTACATTATGTATTCATTTTGAAAGAGATTGCGCAGAAACAGAAACATAGATAAAGAAAGAGTATGCAATCGAATTTGAATAAGATTTTTGAATACAAATGCTTTCTTAAACGAATCTCACTGAAAGCAGAAAAAACCAATACCTAGAAGATATGTGATGGGTACACGGAAAGATCATGTCTAGTCACTTTGACAACATTTTGAGTTATAGCGGTTTTAAAGTTTGGAACGATCCAATTAACCATACTATTTTCGTAACTAGGTGGTTTTTTATGAATTAAAAAGTGGATTTATGTTAAATATTCCAGCTGTGAAAGAAGTTGTTGCTAATAGTTCATTGCAAGCTCTATATTTTGATACAAAAATCTCATTTTACGAAAAAAGGGACTCGACATGTTCTTTCCGTGTACCCTTCATGTGACAATAGCAACTTAGGTAGCTACAGTGCTTACTATTAGTTTTTACAATTAGTGCGTAAGTTTTACGAGCTTATGGCCGACAGTCAAGATCTAAAAATCGAAGGCACATTGAAAATTAATGAAATTAATATTAATATTAAGGGGCTACTTTGAAAAATTATAGGTTTTTTCAAACGCTCTAGTGACTAAACGGGAAAAGGGATTGAATTTATTTTCGAATATATATTATTAGACTATATACTCTTGTTTTTGGCACAAGCCGAAACACGATTGCTGAAAGTTGCCTCGATAGAAAAAAAATCCGAAGTTGGGTCCTTTTTCCCTTTATTTTTCTTGGCTTATGTAAACTATAAGAGATTAAGAAATATAACTAAGTAAAAAATATCGTATTCTAGTTTATCTAAAAAGTCACAGAAACAAAATTAGACAAAACTTTATAGATTCGCTTATTTATCGTAGTTTAGTCAAAAAGTCTGATCCTTTAGAGCGCTGCATCTCTTTCTTTCGTGCACGGGAGCCATAAACGTGTCTCTAACGGATGGGCGTGGCTTGTCCGAATCGAGGAACGGCCTTAATTGACTGAGGAGCCGAGCGTAGCGAGGTGACGAACGTCTCCGTTTTCACTGGTACGACGATTTGACAAATTGATGTGTGTGTATTGGTTGGTAGGTGGGTCAGTGTCGGTCTAGAGGTCGCATTTTTCATCCGATTTCGATGAAACTTGGCATGTACGTTCCTTGATTTAGTTGCCAAAAATTGTCGAGCCATTTTTTTGATTGGGGGGAAAATGAGGGGGGAAAGGGGGGAAGTTTGCTGTCGCGTTATTTATGTTTTTCGAAGTCTACGGTTCACAGAACCACTAGTAATTATTATGCAGTTGCTTTAAAATTACAGTGGATATTATTTTCAATGTTATTCCATTATCGTCACAGGTAAACTGAAACACGCATTTTGGTCCCCAGTTCTGTCGTGAAGGTGGAAAAGGACGGATATTGTTTTCACACATATCGTTTACATTTACACTGTTAACGTTTACACGAGCAAGTAGCGCATCCGCGACGCATTCGGACAATGTGGACGCACCTTAATGAAATCGGTTGGCAGATTTTGTAATATAACTAAATAATTAGAAATTCCGCAAGTTAGTCATTTGATTTGACAGCGATGTATTTTAATAAAGTAGGTATTTAGTCTTATTGGCAAAAGTTACTTAATAGCCAAGAATACAATAGTATTTTGTGCAACAGTTACATAGTAAGGGTTCTTAAGATTCGAGGGTCGAAGTTACAAGATGAGGCGAAGCCGAATTTTGTAAAAACAAACCCGAGAATTTTAAGACCTAATTATGTACCGTTGCACACAATAGTTTTTCTACGAGTGCTAGGCAAGCCGGTAAGGATTGAGTTCGACGAATGACCTGCTGCCTCTATACAAATGTCTTCAATCTCCTGGCGGATTGTGCCGGCGTCTCCCTTGCCTACAGCGCCGGGTGGCGGCGGCGCGGGGCCCGCCCCGGCAACAGACCCATTATATCCCTAAGAATCGACTTTTGAGTCATATTATGACAACGTTCATAAAGTATATGCTTTGAATATACCTGTCAGTCATTTTATTGGCAAATTAGAATGCAGGAGTAGAAAAATTAATTATACTTGTGTAATATATATTGCTCCGTTGCCGGCGGCACCCTAGGTTAGATTTTTTTTAATAAGATCAACTCGGCGAAGATCGGACAGCAAGCAATAACAGCAAATTCTGCATAGCTTTTTTTACGAAACGGTAAAACTATTCTTGTTCTAGAACAGTTTTACCGTTTCGTAAAAAAAGCTATGCTATGCTATTTATGACTGACGGTCTTCGCCGAGTATACCTTATGTGATTATACTTTATCTATACTCTATTTTGTATGTTTTTCTTTTATTGTATAGTATATATTCATGTTAAGAGTCGCCAGGACGCTCGCGCTCCCATACAAACGTAGTTCAGCTCTCATTTTAAAACGACATGCTTTAGAACCATGAAATAGCATGGGCATTCTAGTAGTACAGATCTAGGTCGGACATTCGTTTTCGTTGCTAAAAATTGTAATACAAAGAAAATACAGGCAGTTACAGATTTATATACAAAACTTATTTTTACTATGTTTTAGCAACGAAAACGAATGTCCGACCTAGATCTGTACTACTAGAATGCCCATGCCAAATTTCATGGTCTTAAAGCATGTCGTTTTAAAATGAGCTGAACTACGTTTGTATGGGAACGCGAGTTCACGCGAGCGTCATGGCGACTCTTAAAAAGAAGCCTAAGAAAAAATTATAAAACGAAATAATAGTGTGTCTATTTTCATAATACCACATATCACTCGTATATCTAGGTTTATGACCCAGCTAAAATGTATTGAATCGATATACATTCATACTATTACCACTACTTAGTAACTTACCCTGAACTGAGACCTCGCGATTAGCAGATAATATGCAACACTTAGTAATTATTGCATGTTATGTTTATTGATTAAAATGAAGGTAAACAATATGATATAAACTAATAAGAATATCTGACTAAATTAAACACAATTTGACTCTAAAAAGTTTGCCAATACGGAAAACCTGCAGAAAAACAAAACATGGTAACATTGCTGGGAACGTACCATTACAATGGACTTCAATGGAGTTGGCCGGTCGAAAGTCTTTACAGATGGCGCCAGCGTAGCTTGTACCTGTCAGTCCTTCCAATAGTGTAGAATAGTGTCAAAGTCTTGTTTTTTTTAATTTTCTGACCTGGATTCTAGCCCTTTAAGCCAAATCCTATACAACAATACTAATGACAGGTACCAGCTATGTTGGCGCCACCTGGCCAAACCGCTGACAGTTGCCACCCCCATTATCTACCAATATCGTGTATGTGGTGTTGTATGTAAGATCCTCGCTCCGCTTGGACAATAAAACATCATAACATTTCTGTAATAGTCACATTGATTGTCAATTCGTTTAGATATTACACATGACATATAAATTATACTTTTGTAAGATTATTAAAAGTAATGTTAACAACTTTGTAAGTTTTAAATATCTTTCAAGTTGTACAGGTAACAGGATCGGTGTAAAAACTGGTTATTCTTGCAGCAGGCGACCTCAGAAGTCGCTAAAGCCATACCAGTTCAAGGAGAACTGTATAAAAATATTTTTTGCCGAGAAATGCTATCCTGCGGCTGACCTGACCAGTGTATTATTTATTTGATTACCGTCAACTGCCATAACTTTGCCTACACTAATTTTATCAGTTTAGAAAATATAATTCATCATGTACGTGAAAGCTAGTTAGTTTACGAGTAATAATACATACTATTACTATTACATTAAGAGTCGCCAGGACGCTCGCGTAAACTCGCGTTCCCATACAAACGTAGTTTAGCTCTCATTTTAAAACGACATTCTTTAGAACCAGGAAATTTGGCATGGGCATTCTATTAGTACAGATCTAGGTCGGACATTCGTTTTCGTTGCTAAAAATTGCTATACAAAGAAAATACAGCCAGTTACAGATTTACATACAAAACTTATTTTTGCTATAGTTTCTTTGTATTACAATTTTTAGCAATGTCCGACCTAGATCTGTACTACTAGAATTCCTGTGCCAAATTTCATGGTTCTAAAGCATGTCGTTATTGTCGTTTTAAAATGAGAACTAAACTACGTTTGTATGGGAACGCGACTTCACGCGAGCGTCCTGGCGACTCTTTAATATCATGAAAGAAAACCTAACGATCTCCTTCAAGCAGGTAAGAAAAAGGAAATATATTTATTTACGTGACATCAATAAAACAAAGGAATATATAATAACTAACTACTTAATTAAGATAAAATAATAGGCGATAAAAAGGAGCCCTGCTGACTTTCATTGGTAATCGTACTTAACAAACGATTGACGACAAATACCAAAACAGACAACACAGGAAAAAAAAAACAAAAAAAAATACCATGATACTTACCTAAAGCCATTGTGATTGTACACGATTCAATTGAACGGACAACTAAAAGGTACCTTTCATCGAAAGTATAATATGCTTGGTTTATATTGTAACCAGGAAAACGCCTTTGAAAAATAATAGTTACACTAAAAACCATAATTAGGTGGACTAAATTGACAGGAGGGTTCATACATCTGACAGGTTGTTTGACAAGTTTTCTATGAAATCTCCTGTCAATTTAGTTCACCTGATTATGGTTTTTAGTGTAGATGCCATTGAAGTATCAGTAATTATAGTGACGTCTCAAAAAATAAGGATAGTCGCTATTCGCTGTGTGCATGATTGTGGCGCCATCTTTGGGCAGGTGGTCAATATCTTTTTTTCCTTTTTTATAAATAGGTTGTATTCCTTGCTTATATGAAATGTAACTGGCTGATTCACTATTTTGACAGCAGACAGGGGATTTGCAGTTTCATTTCTTGTCACATTGAGCACTGCGATCGTCCTCGTTACCCCCACCATGCACTTCGCAGCTTCGCACATAGCGAATATGCAGCACTGGTCAAACCTACACCGTTCCCTAGTGCCTTATGAATTATAGTTAATTAATTAATGTATAGCTAACATAGTTTTAAGTATCTACTTCCTTGACTAACCTATTTTATGGATCTTGGTTCGATTCTTTAAACTTTTTTTTAATGTGTCAAAAATATGTAGCCAGGATTCTACAAAGGCGACAAAGACGTAGTCATGGATACATGTTTTTGTCACACTATGTATCCATATTTACAGAATAGATGTGAGTGTACCATAAATACCATTATATTTATCGAGAAACTCAATTAGGCGGCATTCACACTGCTGCGGTTTCCGCATGCAGCGCCGATGCGTGAGCGCGTTAACGCTCTACATGTGGATAGCGCTGTCACGCTTGCACACCGTCGCCGCATGCGGTTGCGACGCCAGTGTGATAACGCCTTAAAAGGGGTCGCGCAGGCCGACTTTTGCCGTAGACAGCCGATCGTCCTAAGAAAATTGCTAGTCACACAGGACCGACAAAGCGCTACGCTAAACTTAAGGCCATTCCTCCATTCGGACAAGCCATGCCCATTCGTAAGAGACACGTTTATGGCTCCCGTGCGCGAAAGAAAGAGATGCAGCGCTCTTAAGGATCAGACTTTTTCACCAAACTATGGTAAATAAGCGAATCTATAAAGTTTTGTCTAATTTTGCTTCTGTGACTTTTTAGATAAACCAGAATACCATATTTTTTACTTAGTTAAATATTGCTTAGTCTATTATAGTTTACGTAAGTTAAGAAAAATAAGAGAAAAAAGGACCCAACTTCGGATTTTCTTTCTATCGAGGCAACTATCATCAATTCGTGTGTGTGCCAAAAACAAAAGAGTATATAGTCTAATAATATATATTCGAAAATAAATTCAGTCCCTTTTCCCGTTTAGTTACTAGAGCGTTTGAAAAAACTTATAATTTTTCAAAGTAGCCCCTAAGCAAGACTATTGAATAAGCTTGATTCTATGAATATGGAGGTCAAGTTGTACTAGTCAATTACTCGCCATAGAATGTATAGTTTTTGTGAATGTAACCGGAATTGTCACGCCTTATTTTCGGAGATAGCAACAGTAACAGTAGCGGCTCAAAGAGACGAATGGAAATGCCTGGAGGAGGCCTTTCCCGCCAAGGGGTCCAAACTTAAATACCTACATACGTGTCCGTTAAAAAACAATAATATATAAATAAATACATAAAAAGATATTATACCTAAAACAAATTTAATAAAATTGTTTATAAGTACAATGAATTAACGAACACGAATAAAAAAATATTTAAATGCATGCAGTAATAAAAAAAAATTGATATCAAATAGTAATTAGTAATTCGTTTTTTATTTTAGAGCGCATTATTCGCCAACAAACTGTCCTCAGTTTGGCGAAAAAAAGATGTATACCTACCACTTTAGTTTCTCTTTAAATAAAAAAATAAAAAAAATTGTACCTAAGCTTAACATAATTTAAATTGCAAATGTCATAATGTAACTTGAATTGGAATTGGAAATTTTTTTTTTTCTTTCGGAGATGCTTTGTTTGTGTTTGTTTTCTAGTATCTTTAATTCTATGTTCGATGCGTAAATACTAGGAAAGAGACCGCTCGAAAGTGCTATTGTCCTTTAACAATGAACAACTGGATCGAGTGAAAGTTTGCTTGTCGATATAAACTGTGTATAGGCGATGTATAAATACATTATGATTCATACGCATGGCATAACATTTAATAATAATCTATTTTTGGTACACACTTTTATAGCTGATTATTTGGTTCTTTATAATTTGCACACTTATGAGTTGCTTCTCGAGACCTTTCTAATGAGCCCAAATAGGTCACAGGGTGAAGTTAAAACATAAAACTCCCGGGATAAGAAGCCTTGCTCTAAATTAAAGTTAAAAATAAATTCTCAATAAGCTCTGTCGAAATCGCTCAAGCTCCAACCGTTAAAAAATAACGTGAAAAGGTTTTAAAATAAATACAGGGTGTAATAATAACCACCTTTTATATTGGCTAGGTGATAAGATAAGCCGACAGCATGTTATCGGCCAAAATGTAAATAGCCAAAAAATCGAGATTTCGGACTTGGTCCCATTGTGAAGGTTTTTCAGCATGGCCTACCTAATACTTAAATAAATAAATAAGTAAATATTATGGGACGATCTTACAAAATTCAACCTAGTCCCACAGTAAGCTTAAAGGCTTGTATTGTGGGTGCTAGGCGACGATATATACAAGGTGTAACAAAAATGCTGGTGATCCTTTTAAGGGCATAATTGGTATCGTATTCTTAGTGTGAAAAACTAAGAAAAAAAAATTTTCTCGCGAAAAAAATTTTTGGTTTTGTATGGAGGGTTGGCCAACTGGGACGACTCGCCCCATACAAAAAAAAAATTTTCGCGGCCAAAATATTTTTCTCCTACTTTTTCTTACTCGCAATACGATACCAATTATGCCCTTAAACGGATCACCAGTATTTTTGTTACACCCTGTATAATAGAAAGATATAGATAAATACTTAAATACATAGAAAACATCCATGATAAACACACAAATAAATGCCCTGACCAGGATCCGAACCCGGAATCTGTTTCATAGGCAGGGTCGCTACCGACTAGGCTAGGCCATTGAACTAATATGAACGATGGTTATTATTTCACCCTGTATAATTTCTTTTACTACGATAATTACTTAAAAGGAGCAATTAAAAAGATAAGGAAATCCCTGCTCCGAAATACCTCCGGATTGCTTTTTGATTTTATTTAGGCTACTAATAAACAAAGCTTTTTCGTACCTTTGCTTTGTTTCTGTTGGTAAAATATTTAATTAATTAAATGTAGAGCAAGTGTTCTATCCTATCCTTCGAAAAAATAGGATATTTTCATCTCTTATGCTTAAAAGAGAGTCATTACTTATCTTCAAAGCGGGTGGAAAGTGCTAATTTTCGCCCAGGGAAGTTTCAATGTTATTAAATACCTATGGTATAATTTTTTTAACGTCATATCAAAATGCAGGGATATGTAATAAGGTACTTTCCAGTAGATAAACTAAATGGTTTCGTTACATTCATAAAATCAAAATTTCAAAAATACACGGGAAAATCCAGGTGTAACATGTATTTGCGCTTTAAATGATTTTATAATGTTTAAAACTTTTATAAAGGAGATGTATTCATCAATTTCATCATACAGGATGTAACAAAAATACTGGTGATCCGTTTAAGGGCATAATTGGTATCGTATTGCGAGTAGGAAAAAGTAGGAGAAAAATTTTTTGGACGCGAAAAAAAATATTTTTTTGTATGGGGCGAGTCGTCCCAGCTGGCAAACCCTCCATACAAATCCAAACATTTTTTTCGCAAGAAAATTTTTTTTCTTACTTTTTCACAATAAGAATACGATACCAATTATGCCCTTAAAAGGATCACCAGTATTTTTGTTACACCTTGTATAGTATTGTGACATCACAATATTAGTGCGCCAGTCTGCCTGCGACTCCGATCGTTACGACGCGCTCGGAACGTCAGGAAAATTACAAGAGTAAGTGTACGCGATTAAGTCCCGTTTTTGTCAAAATAATGAGTCACAATATTAGTCTCCCTTATAAACTTGATATAACAAATCGTTTCGACGTTTCCTAAAGAGTAGCTGATTTCACTTCATAGGAAAGTAACCTATTGTCCCTAAAAATATTTTGATCCAATATAAATACCTTAGGGAACGTACCCAAACTACGTGACCCATTTTTTCAGCCCCCCCCCCCCCTCGGTGACCATCCGTAGTAATTGCCAAGACTCCCCCCCCCCCCCTAGTTGTCACGTAGTAAAACTCTCACATATAGTTTAGAGTGATGTTTTGGACATAGAAAGCACAAAAACATAATTTTGCCTACTTATTGCCTTTTATTTACTCGACACTGGCCGCGTGACGCCAAAAGTTCATGGAAACCTATAATTAGAAGCGCGATATTTGAGCATAATTATTGACTACGTGACAGAACCTAAGACTCCGCCCCTCCCCCCTGTGACCTAGAGTAGTATTTTGACGACCCCCCCCCCCCCCCCCCCCTCCCTAAACTGGTCACGTAGTTTAAAAAGTTAACACTAAAATGTACCGTTATTGCAATCAAAAGTTAACTGTGCACTTTATCACGATCTTCGATGTTCGTGTCCCACTTCGTTTTGTGCCTTTTTTGATTTGGGCCGTGAAATCTGAGTTACAGTTCTTTTTGACACCATGGTGGCAAATAAGTGGCATGATGTGTCATGGCTGCTCTACATGATGGGCCATCATAGGGACGCAGCTATACGACGGAACGAGATCGCATCGTTAGCTCTCTAACGCATAGCTGCGTCCCTATGATGGCCCATCATGTAGAGGGGCCATTAGCGCAGCTTATGGACGCTTTCAGGTCCAAGGGTGTTACATGCGCGTAACTGCTCCTATTTGAAGAACCCCATATTATTCGAGAAAGCTTGGCAGACTCAGATTAAACCACACCTAGTTGGAAACTCTTGATGCATTCAAGGATAGCGTATTCTTAGGGGTCCATGGAGTAAATTATTATACATTTTTTTCAATACAGTTAGTTTTATTTTTACAACTAGAAAGAAAGAAAGAAAATTCATTTATTTTAACGCCACAAAAATGGAACATTAATAGAGTAGAAAAAATAAATCAAACAGGCACAATGAGACGTTAAAAATGTTAAAATAGGATTCCTTTCCTAGTCCCTACTCAGCGTAATACCGCGGCAAGCCGTGGCGCTGGTTTTCATAGCTCACCGAAGGAAGCCCACTAACTGGTGATGGTTAGTACTTGAATAGTTAAACTTCGTATGAGTATGTGTTTTGAACACGCAGACAAAGTTTTAAAACAAAATCTGAAAAACATTATTTTTTGGGGCACCTCCCGAACACATGAAGTGGGAGGTAAATTCTTTTTTTTACTCCACCCCTAGTGTTTGGGGTGTCGTTGGATAAGTCTTTTAATATAAATATGGGTTTTCTAAAACAACTTTTAGACAAAACTAATAGTTTCGTAAAGAATAGCACCGAAAGTTTCAAAAAGTGATTCTCGTATTTCCTCGAAATCTCATTATACATTGATCCCAGCAAAAAAGTGTAAAGGACCTTTTTTGTAGAAAATTATTTGTGGATTAATTAAGTAGAAGAACATTTTTTCGTATGAGCCACCGCTACTGAGTTATTTACGAAAAGCCAAAAAAGGGGACCTTTACACCCCCCTCTCCCCGTTAGCGGCACCCCTATCCATGGGTACTTTTGGTATGTTATGTAAGACACCTTTGTCTACAACTATACCAAAATTCAGCTATACACGAATTATTTCCCCTAAGTTTTCCTTCGTTCGGAGGGCTATCAGTAGGGACCTGCTAACCTAACTTAAAACTAGGTAATAGTGGCGGCACATACGCCAACGACACTCAAAGTAGGTTATTTTAATACAATTAAACCACCAAATAAATTAATCAAGATATTATAATTTTAAACAAAAAAAGAACCGACTTCACTTAGGATCCGCTATTCCAAGAGGAAGTGGCCGAGTTGCTGTAAAAAATAGTGAAATCACTATAGGTGTGCCTATAATAGTTGAAGAGTTCCCTCGATTTCTCCAGGATCCCATCATCAGATCCCGACTTGGTGACAATGGGACCATCTAGGGGTTATACCTGTTCGATTCAAAAAAAAAATTTGAAAATCGGTTCACGATTCACGGAGATATGGAGTAACATACATACAAAAAAAGAAAAAAAATTATGATAAAAAAAAAAAAAATCGGTCGAATTGAGAACCTCCTCCTTTTTTGAAGTCGGTTAAAAACAATAACTATAAAACGAAGTCTCATTTCAGTAAAATCTTCTGTACAATATTTAAGTTAATTTTCCTCCACGTGACAAATTTGTGGGACTTTGCCTCGTGAAGAAATTCTCCAAAATAAATATACAGGTATATTTATTTAGAGAATTTATACAGGATGGCTTAAAATTATCAGTTACCTATATAATTATGACTGAATCTGTACTGTTAAATAAAACCAGAACATTTAAAAAACAGCACACGTGTGCCAATCAACGGGCCAATCTCACACGAAACTGGGGCGTAATGCCGCTCCTAAAGAGCTTAGTGGAATTTAAGTTTTCAAATTTATTATAAATGTTATTAGTTCCTCTTTACATTCTAGTATAATACTTGATTGTACAAAACAAGTACATGAACAAAAATATAGTAAGTGTGTACAATGTGTGTATTGTTATATCAAGCTTTTTTTCGGTTTTTGTGGTATGCCGTGGCATCTCCTGAATTTGTGCCACTTTGGCGTTAGCTGTGGTGTGGTGTGGTGTGGTGTTACAACTGTTACGATAATGTAAAGTAAAGTAGGTATTTTTTTGTTTGTTTTAGTAAGTAAAAATTGCATACTTTTGTTATTGAAAAACACGGTATCCTGCCTTTTCGCCGAAAATTACATTGCCGAATTTCACTTGCCAACCAACTTTTCGCAGAAGTTTCATTTAGCCGAACAACTTTTACCAAATAATTATTTCGCTACCACATTTCCCAACCCCATAGTTGGGAAATGAAAATTATTTACTAGGTTGGGTTAGGTTAGGTTGGATTATGAGGTAGGGAAGCTATTCGAGCGCATCATAGCGTCCCGCCTCATCAAGCACATGCACACAGCGGGGCCAGACTTAGCCGAAAACCAATTTGGATTCAGGAGCGGCCATTCCACAGTTGATGCCGTCTTGTGTGTCAAAACCCTGGCCCAAGAATCTGTTTCCCGAGGCGAGGTGGTTCTGGCAATATCATTAGACATTCGCAACGCATTTAACACCATGCCTTGGGAAACAATAAACGAGGCTATGCGCTACCACCGCGTTCCTCCTCATTTGGCTCGTATTATCCGGGCCTATCTGAGTGATCGATTTGTGGAGTGGCCTGGGCAGCGCACCTGGGCTCGGAAAAAGATGGAGTGCGGCGTTCCTCAGGGGTCGGTTCTAGGGCCACTTCTTTGGAATGTCGGTTATGACTGGGTCTTGCGGGGAGAAAATCATCGTGGAATAAGTGTATTTTGTTACGCTGATGATACGTTGGTGATGGCCAAGGGATCCAGCTATCGTGACGCAGCTATTCTGGCGACGGCGGGTGTTGCCCAAGTCGTAAGCCGCATAAGACGGCTAGGGCTAGAGGTGGCCCTCCAAAAATCGGAGGCCATCTGCTTCTACGGTCGTAAAAAAGCACCTCCAATAGGTGCCCAAATTACTGTCGGAGGGGTTCCAATCGCTGTCAAGTCAACTCTGCGCTATCTGGGAGTTGTGCTTGACAGCAAATGGAACTTCAAGGCTCATTTCGAGCGTTTGGCCCCAAAATTAATGAGCGCTGCGGCGGCCCTCGGGCGTCTACTTAAAAACTTGGGAGGACCTAATGCCTCGTGCCACCGCTTATACACGGGAGTTGTGCGCTCTATGGCCCTGTATGGCGCACCTGTCTGGGCTGATACCATCAGCAGACATTGCACAGCCCACTTGCGGAGATCTCAGAGGGCAATGGCTTTGCGAACGGTGCGTGGGTATCGCACTGTATCCACTGATGCTGCATGCGTTTTGGCCGGATCCCTACCCTGGGACTTGGAAGCCAAAGTCCTGGCGGAACTTTACTTCTGGCGAGTGGAGGAATGGGAGCGGAATCATTGGCCTGCTCCATCTGAGATTGAGGCTCGACGCATTGATCTCTCCAATGACGCGATGGGAGCCTGGAAGTGCCGTCTAGAGCAACCAATAGCTGGCACCCGTACGATAGAAGCCATCCGCCCGGTCCTAAAAGACTGGGTGGAAAGGCGGCATGGGGTCCTGACCTTCCGTTTGACTCAGATCCTGTCGGGGCACGGCTGCTTCGGCCGGTTTTTGTGGAAGATCGTGGGTCGGGAACCAACCCCTGAATGCCACGAATGCGGAGCGGACGAAGATACGGCCCAGCACACACTGCAAGTATGTCCGGCATGGAGCTCGCAGCGTACAGAACTGGTTTCGGTAATAGGTGCGGATCTGTCCTTGCCGGCAGTGGTTGCTGCGATGGTGAAGCAAGACACGGCGTGGCGGGCGGTGCTCTCCTTCTGTGAGGAAGTGGTGGCGCAGAAGGAGAGCAATGAGCGCGAAAGGGAGGTTGCAGCGGAAGCGGACTCCATTCGCCGTCGAAGAGTAGGGAGGAGGCGCGCTGCGCATGAGCGAAATCTCCCACCCTAAATAAGGGTAGCGGGCGGCGGAGATAGAGGATTTCCGTCGCATTCAGCTTAGTCCCTCGAGCGGGAAGCGCATCGAAGCTAAGCAAAGCGCGTTTCTGCAAAGTCAGCCGGGGGAGTAACGCGATCCTTCCCCCGTTACTAGTAATTTCTAGTCAAGCTGCTGGTGGGTTCGCGGAGAATACGCAAGTGGTCCCGTGTTCCCGCCTAAAGCCAGCGAAGCGGCCAACGTCAGTTTTTAGCAGGTATTACGGCCAATTTACACCCGTTGAGTCCTGCATAACCCGGTCCCCCTCTACAAGACCGGGTATGCGCAAAAGCATTTTCTGACGAAAAAAAAAAAAAAAAAAAAAAGGTTGGATTATGTAAAGTTGGGAAATGAAATTCGGCCAAATGAAACTTCTGCGAAAAGTTGGTTGGCAAGTGAAATTCGGCAATAGGTACAATTTTCGGCGAAAAGGCAGAGAACCGAAAAAAACATCCTGTATTTTGTGACTTACAAAAAGACCAGCAGGTGCGAATCCCTTGTATGTAACTAGTAGGTATTTTTGACATAAAAATATATTAGATAATTTTTAACGTGACTCTTAAATGTTTTATTAACACTTTTAACTCGATATGCGTTTTCCTATTATATATTTGTCGGACGTTTTTACATTTTTAATTTAGTCCGTTTTGATTGTGTGTGTGTGTCTGATTCATTGCCCACGGCTATACGTGTACGTGTTTCATATAAATTACTATTTTTCGATAAAGCAGCAAAAAAATCCTGCTGTTTCAGCTGGTACAGGAAAATTTACATCGTAATTTCTACAGGGTGCCCTGTTTTCATTACTCAAGGTAGAAAATTCCCGCCTCAATTAAATTTATTCAAACAGTTCGACACTTTTATTTTCAAATACCTGCTGTTCGCGACGCAGCCTTCTTCCGAAGGACGGCCTTGGATTCGACAAAACAAAACAAACGACCTTGTCCTGCGTTGTGATTGGTTGGCAGGCGCGGGCGAGTCGATTTAGGACCAACCAGTGTATTGTGACCTCGAGATCCGTAACTCTCTTTTTTATACTCGTCGACTGTAATACTTGAATTGAGATTGGGTAGACGGAACTACTAGCGCATACTTTTCGATAGAGCGGTTCTCTGCCTTTTCACTTGCCAACCAACTTTTCGCAGAAGTTTCATTTGGCCGAATTTCATTTCCCAACTCTACATAATCCAACCTAACCTAACACAACTTAGTAGGTAATTTTCATTTCCCAACTATGGGGTTGGGAAATGAAATGGTTGCGAAGCAATTATTTGGTAAAAGTTGTTTGGCCAAATGAAACTTCTGCGAAAAGTTGGTTGGCAAGTGAAATTCGGCAATGCAATTTTCGGCGAAAAGGCAGGGTACCGTAAGATTGTCCCGTAATATTTATTTACTAGCGACCCGCCCCGGCTTTCGCACGGGTGGAATTATACATATAAACCTTCCTCTTGAATCACTCTATCTATTAAAAAACCGCATCAGATCCGTTGCGTAGTTTTAAAGATCTAACTAAGATCTAAAGGCCTGGTTACACCTAACGAGTACAGTGGCGAGACAGCAAAATTCCACTCGACCGAGAGAGTAAAATGGCCCGGCCCAGTACTCGGCGATGTGTTTACACCTTGCGAGTACTCGGTCGAGAGTACTGATTCGCCACTGTACTCGGTTGGTGTAACCAGGGCATAAGCATACATAGGGACAGACAGCAGGAAGCGCTTTGTTTTATACTATTTAGTGACTAGTGATGTAAACGTCTAAAAAGTAATAGGCAGGTCACAACATTTCAAATTCGCTCACCTTCTCGATGCGACAGGCAAACGATATTACTTTTGGGCAACCGGGCTTTTTACCCGGTTTAGACCCTGCTGTATCCGAATTGCCGATTGCCTTCAAAGAAAATATGACCGGAAGTGAGATATTCAAGATGGCGGCCAAAAAAATTACCCGTTCTTTATCTTTTCTTAAATAACTCGAAAACAGTGGCCCCTACCAAAAAATGTTCGTGTACTTAAGTAATCCACATAAAATTATCTATAAAAAAGGTTCTATACAGTTATTTGCTGGGATCAAGGTTTAATGAGATATCGAGGGTATAAGATAGACATTAAACATATGGACTAATTAGCTTTTTCCGGCACTAGACTATAACTCGGCTTACGATAGATGAAGTTGTGGTACTAAAGAAAAGGGCCAATTACGTGCATAGCACAGGAAAGTCAGATGCGCCAGCGCAACATGCCGCGAGTGAAAGAGACGTATACGTCGCATGTAGGTCACATGTCTCTTTCACTCTCACACTATTTCCTGACATTGTTAGTGCTCTAAATTTAGAAATGATGACGTAATAGGTAGTATCTAGTCTAGGCATACTTACCTATACTAGGGTCACGAGCATTCGCATAATTTTAACTTTAGCATTTGAAAATCGTGTGTGTTAAAGAAACAACTTTCGAATCGAGAAATTTCTATTAGAGATAGGTATATCTCTAAATAATAAAATAATAGAAGAAAGGCATCTTGTATGGGGGAAAAATGAGGTGGAAAATGCAACGTGCATGTAACGCCCCCGCATTTGCTAGCGTCCATAGGCTACATATTTAAAACAATAATATTTAATTGTATGACTTTATTTGGTATTGTGGAGT